>OZ035884.1:21974354-22574354 GCA_964034835.1 Muscina levida | reverse complement strand
TAAAAATATAAAAATATAAAAATATAAAAATATAAAAATATAAAAATATAAAAATATAAAAGTATAAAAGTATAAAAATATACAAATATAAAAATATAAAAAAAATAAAAATATAAATAAATATAAAAATATAAATAAATATAAAGATATAAAAATATAAAAATATAAAAATATAAAAATATAAAAATATAAAAATATAAAAATATAAAAATATAAAAATATAAAAATATAAAAATATACAAATATACAAATATAAAAATATACAAATATAAAAATATAAAAATATAAAAATATAAAAATATAAAAGTATAAAAATATAAAAATATAAAAATATAAAAATATAAAAATATAAAAATATAAAAATATAAAAATATAAAAATATAAAAATATAAAAATATAAAAATATAAAAATATAAAAATATAAAAATATAAAAATATAAAAATATAAAAATATAAAAATATAAAAATATAAAAATATAAAAATATAAAAATATAAAAATATTAAAACAGAAAAATATAAAAATATTAAAAAATATAAATATATTAAAACAATATAAAAATAAAAAATATAAAAATGTAATAATATAAAAATGTAATAATATAAAAATATTAAAAAATTAAAAATATAAAAATATAAAAATATAAATAAAATTAAAAATATAAAAATATAAATAAATATAAAAATATAAAAATATAAAAATATAAAAATATGAAAATACAAAAATATAAAAATATAAAAATATAAAAATATAAAAATATAAAAATATAAAAATATAAAAATATAAAAATATAAAAATATAAAAATATAAAAATATAAAAATATAAAAATATAAAATTATAAAAATATAAAAATATAAAAATATAAAAATATAAAAATATAAAAATATAAAAATATAAAAATATAAAAATATAAAAATATAAAAATATAAAAATATAAAAATATAAAAATATAAAAATATAAAAATATAAAAATATAAAAATATAAAAATATAAAAATATAAAAATATAAAAATATACAAATATAAAAATATAAAAATATAAAAATATAAAAATATAAAAATATAAAAATATAAAAATATAAAAATATAAAAATATAAAAATACTAGCTGACCCGGCAAACGTTGTTCTGCCATACAACTTCGTACCCTGCGAACTTTGTCTCGCTCCAAAGTTAACGCCTTCATATAAGCTCCAGGGTAATAATAATACAGATAGTTAAAATTTTAATGTAATTTATTTGAATTTATTCGAAATTAGTGAAGAGCGATCTGATAAACAATGTATTTCGATTTGTTTTCCGGCGCAAAAACAAACATTGAAGACGGTTAGCCGACACGCGAACAGAAAACGTACAGCTGCCCGTGCGAAAAGCAGGGGAATTCGACATTGATCCCACAAACTTCCAACAATTGGCTTTGCGATTTATTGATTGTCATCACAAAAGCCAATCGAATGGTTTATTTAATTCGCTTAAATTCGAAAGGACGATCTATTTTTCTATTCGAAAAGTCATTTTTGAATAATTATCCGAAATTTTCCATATTAACATCGTCCAAAATTATCAAACCAAACATTAAAATAAAAAATTTCGTCGAAAAAGAAAATTCAATTTTTATTTAATTTTTCCGTAATTTTCCAACGAACATTTTTCCATTCGAAAAGCCACTACGTCTGTATACTTACTATCTCTTTGGGCATAAAAAAACATTTTTGTTATGCCTTCTCCGCCTATTGACCGCAAATGAATATTCCGTTTGAAGATCATGCCTTTAGCCATAAAAACTTCTTTTGTCATGTCTTCTTCTCACACGGATCAAGAATACTCCGGAATACTATTTTTGTATTGAACTCGTATTACCATTTTTTGGGATAATTCGGCCACCAACGTTTGGCTTAACAAAGTGATGGTCTCACGCGCCGTATGGCATGTTAGACCGTCGTGTTGGAAACATTTCACCTTCAAATAATGTGCAATGAAATGATAAATAAAAAAAATCGATTGATCTTCCAATGGTTCTAGTTCTCCTACCAGTTGGATTTTATATGAATGTAGGCCAAGATCTTTCCTCAGCATTTGCACAGATGGAGTTGCTGAGAAAAACGTCGGTTCGAGTCCCCTGTCAAACTTACGTCTATGTAAATGATTAATTACCGATTCGCTCTCCTGAAAAGTAATTGAAAAATACACACCTGTAAAGTAAATAAAAAAAAATCACTGTTTTAGTCTGCGCAGCTACTATGTTTCCTCAACTGCCTGGTGTACGGACCATTATTTGATACAGTTAAAAAGTTAACTATTGAAGTGCGTGGGCAGCGCCTCTGCACTTTTTACATATTTAGTTCAAAAAAAGCTATTTCATTAGGGCGGATCAATTTGTTCGCGTGGAAAAGAAAAGTGGTAATCGTATACCAGTATCAGAATATACGATGAATTCTTAGAAAATTTCACAAAAAAACTTTATGTCTAAAATCAATTCCTAGTTCGCGCTGAGAAGCATGAAGATTTCTGGCAGAGATATTTTTTTTTATCAATGAGCAATTATTCAGTATCTTCAGACCTATGGGCCCCGGCTCTAATTTTAACTACCATTCCGATGTTTGGAGACCAAAACGAAGAGAATATTATATTTTTGACATTGTTTGCGATCCCACCCAAAATTCTGAAAATGATTTTTAAAAACTTAATTTCTGTATGCCACCTCTCAGAATCCATAACTTTTTAACCAATACATAGATTTGCTTCTGTAGTACCTCATTTAGTTTGTTGAGAAGTCAGTTTTACGCAGAAGGTCCCAAAAAATATATATCTGAAGTTTTCGGTTTGTGCTCATTTAAAAACAAAAATAATCTCTATCTGAAATCTTCATTCTTCCCAACGCGAGCAAGGAATTGATTTTAGACACAAAGTTTATTGGTGAAATTTTCTTGAAATTCATCGTAGATTCCGATTTTTGCGAATAAAAAAATTGGCCCACCTTACTGTTCATATCTCTGGGCGAAAAGCAATTTACTGTGGAATTTTGACAGTTATAACTGTTTGTTTTAAAAAAGGTGCGGAACAGCCCATTTCCAGCCTTACTGTAATTCATACTGCAACAACAACATATGTAACAAATCTCATCTTCATACCTCTGATAGTTCATAAGATATAGCCCTTTTCATTTTCAAGTTGAATGGGCGGTGCCACGCCCCTTTTTCCAGTCACAACCAAATATAGCCACTGACTCAACAGGTCCACAGTACCACTTGGTAAATTTTTCGTATCAATCGATCTATTAGAAAATCCGTTAGAGCGATTTTTGAAAAGAGGGCGTGGCACCGCCCACTTCCGCCTAGCTGTAATTAATACTGCTCCAACAACATATATAACAAATCTCATCTTAATACCTCTGATAGTTCATGAAATATAGCCTTTTGATTTTAAAGTTGTATGGGCGGTGCCACGCACCTTTATCCAATTACAACCAAATGTAGTCAGGAACTATTTACAGGTCAACAGTAACTCATGGTAAAATTTTTGTATCAATCGATCTATTAGAAAAGCCGTTAGAGCGATTTTGGAAAAGAGGGCGTGGCACCGCCCACTTCCATCCTGGCTGTAATTAATACTGCTCCAACAACATATGTACCAAATATGATCTTCATACCTCTGACAGTTCATGAAATATAGCCTTTTTAATTTTCAAGTTGTATGGGCGGTGCCACGCCCCTTTATCCAATTACAACCAAATGTAGTCAGGAACTATTTACAGGTCAACAGTACCTCATGGTAAAATTTTTGTATCAATCGATCTATTAGAAAAGCCGTTAGAGCGATTTTGGAAAAGAGGGCGTGGAACCGCCCACTTCCATCCTGGCTGTAATTAATACTGCTCCAACAACATATGTACCAAATATGATCTTCATACCTCTGACAGTTCATGAAATATAGCCTTTTTAATTTTCAAGTTGTATGGGCGGTGCCACGCCCCTTTATCTTAGGGGTGTGAAAAATAGATGTTAGCCGATTCTCAGACCTACCCAATATGCTTACCAAATTTCAGAGGAATCGGTCAAGCCGTTTCGGAGGAGTATGCAGACTAACATTGTGACACGAGAATTTTATATATAAGATAAAAATATAAAAATATAAAAATATAAAAATATAAAAATATAAAAATATAAAAATATAAAAATATAAAAATATAAAAATATAAAAGTATAAAAGTATAAAAGTATAAAAATATAAAAATATACAAATATATAAATATAAAAATATAAAAAAAATAAAAATATAAATAAATATAAAAATATGAAAATCCAAAAATATAGAAATATAAAAATATAAATAAATATAAAGATATAAAAATATAAAAATATAAAAATATAAAAATATACAAATATACAAATATATAAATATAAAAATATAATAATATAAAAATATGAAAGTATAAAAATATAAAAATATAAAAACATAAAAACATAAAAATATAAAAATATAAAGATATAAAAATATAAAAATATAAAAAAAATAAAAATATAAAAATATAAATAAATATAAAAATATGAAAATACAAAAATATAAAAATATAGAAATATAAAAATATAAAAATATAAAAATATAAAAATATAAAAATATAAATAAATATAAAAATATGAAAATACAAAAATATAAAAATATAGAAATATAAAAATATAAATAAATATAAAGATATAAAAATATAAAAATATAAAAAAATAAAAATATAAAAATATAAAAATATCAAAATATCAAAATATATAAATATAAAAATATAAAAATATAAAAATATAAAAATAAAAAAACATAAAAATATTAAAATATAAAAATATAAAAATATAAAAATATAAAATATAAAATATAAAAATATAAAAATATAAAAATATAAAAATATAAAAATATAAAAATATAAAAGTATAAAAATATAAAAATATAAAAACATAAAAATATAGAAATATAAAGATATAAAAATATAAAAATATAAAAAAAATAAAAATATAAAAATATAAAAATATAAAAATATAAATAAATATAAAAATATGAAAATACAAAAATATAAATAAATATAAAGATATAAAGATATAAAAAAATAAAAAAATAAAAATATAAAATAATAAAAATATAAAAATATAAACATATAAAAATATAAAAATATAAAAATATAAAAATATAAAAATATAAAAATATAAAAATATAAAAATATAAAAATATAAAAATATAAAAATATAAAAATATAAAAATATAAAAATATAAAAAAATAAAAATATAAATAAATATAAAATATAAAAATATAAAAATATTAGCTGACTTATTTTGATTTTAATTGTGTTTCATGAAAAAATATTTTTGTGCCCGAATCAAATTCAAGCGATGAGGAAAGCAAGAAATATCTTATACTGGAAAGAAAATACTTCGACTATGATCCGATGATCTTAAACTTGCCAAATAACGAGTATGTTCATCGGTGTTTAAATCGTAATTAGAGGTTATCTGTTGGCCGGCCTTCCAACTTTTTTTTAGATTCGAGAACTACTTAAGTCTTAATATAGCAGCATTTAATTACGTAGTAGTTCCTATAGAAATAGTTCCTATCATGAAAAGTGAACTCAGGACATATGTTTCAGTCATAATTAAGTTGTCAGCAACATTGAGGTCCTTTGGACTGGGGCCTTACAACCTAAGTGTAAGTGCAGCCAGTAGTTGCAAGATTCCTGTCGAAACCCTGAATGCATTAGAGAGGTGATTTGTCCACCTTGGATACAATTGGAAGTAACTGAAGATGACAAATCGGAAGCATAAACAAAATTTTTTTAACAAAACAGGATTTACTGGAGTTATTGGATATATCGATGGAAACCATATCAAAATTTTTGCTTCAAATAAAGAAGACCAAATTCGTAACTACAACCGCAAAGGATTCTTAAAGGCGCTCCAAAGGAACTAAATTGTTTTGCACCAATTTTCTCACATTACCCCTTAAACTTAGACAAAATCCTTGTACCTGTGAGGGATTTTGTTTCCAAGCCTCTATTTGTTACTCGACATTGTTATTCTTGACGTCATTAAACAAAACCTTTTTTTAAATTTACAAAAACTAAAATTATTCCTTCAAATTGTTTCAAGTCGTTACTAACAACTGTGACGACAGATTCAGAGTCGTTTCGATTCAACGTCGTCGTCACATTTCCTTACAGAATACCAAATTTGTGTCAATAGTAACCGATAGTTATCGAAAACGACTACGAGAATACCGATTTAACAGCGTCGTCACAAGACGACGTCGTTTTGCGTCGACGACGACTACGGGAATAAAGCCGATTAAAAACTAGCTGGCCCGGCAGACTTCGCCCTGCCTGCAAATTATTGTCAAAGGTATTGAGTGCAGTTGAAATTTTTTTACGAATGGTTTATTACTTGACCTCTGAAATATTTCAATTTTTAGAAATTGCTAAAATGGATCAGTAGGTATCGTCCATGATTTGATGAACACTTACTTATTGTTAAGCATATATTCTAAAACAAAACATTTTTAAGCCGATTGACTGACATATAACATTATCCGTTGGAGTAATGATAACACTTTGCCCCTTTTTATCCCAAGGAGTACGAATTTTCAAAAATCCCTTCATTTGCCTCAACAACTCTATTAACCGTTTGGTCTGGGTGATGCAACAGTTTTTCCCATTTTCGGGTTTGTCCCCCTCTTAGTGAAGCTCTCTAATTCTATAGCAAGGGCGCCGTTCGCGGTCTTGGTGCCCATCTACTTTCACTGCAATTTTGGTCAAAATCGGTTTAACCGTTTTCGCAATTAGTGGTGTCATCGAAATGGACATCTATATTTTTTATATATAAAGAGTTTTCAATTTGATGTTAAAAAAAATGTTTATATGAAATGTTATCAATGGTAATTAAATGACTTTCAAAAATTAAGTGTATCATAAGCTAAACACCAGCAACTGGACCCAAACATACATTCAAATCGGAAAATCTATATAAATTTTTGAAATAATTCAGCTCCACCTACCCCAACAGCGGGTCTATTTTTACAAAAAAAAAAAATTTATAATAAAACAAAAATGCATTCTAAATTTCATTCACATTGTTTAATTCGTTAAAATTTATTTATACAAAAACTTGGTTCTCATGATCACACAAATATACATACTAAATTTCAGTTAAATTGGTCCATCTGTTCAAATTTTAATTAAAAATCCACCCAAACGCCACCTACTGGGTCCATTTGTACATAAGATATTTCTGGTGATTAAACGAACATATATTCTGAATTTAAGTAAAATTGGTCCATCCATTAAAATTTTCGATATAAATACATCCCAGCGCCATTAACCGGGTCCATTTGTACATACAACTGTTTCTGATGCTCAAACAAACAGACATTCTGAATTTCAATTAAATTGTTCCATTCGTTTAAATTTTGATTAAAAATTCACCCCAGCTCCATCTACCGGGTCCATTTGTACATAAAATTTTTTCTGATGATCTAAATTTCAGTTAAATTGGTCAATTCGTTCAAATTTTGTTTATAAGCTCACCCCAGGGCCACCTATCGGGTCCATTTGTACATAAAATGTTTTCTCATGATCAAACGAATACCTATTTTAAATTTCAATTGATTTGATATAAATCCACCCTAGCGCCACCTTATTTACAAACCATCTCCTGAATATATGGAATCGAAAGAAGAAAAAATCAGCCAAATCGCTCCAGCCGTTCTCAAGTGATGGGTTTACATACGTGGACCATTCCATTTTTATATATATAAAAATATTAAAAATTTAAAAAATATTATAAATACTAAAAATATAGAAATATTTTATTATGAATTTTGAAAAATCCCTTCGTGCTTTTTAAGTCATACAATTTTTTCTAATGATCAAACAAACATAGATTCTGAATTTCAGTTAAATTGGCCCATTCGTTAAAATTTTGATTGCAAACCGACCCCAGCGCCACCTACCGGGTCCATTTGTACATAAAATGTTTTCTCATGATCAAACAAATATCCATTGTAATTTTGAGTTGAATTGGTACATGCATTCAAATTTTCGATATAAATCCACCCTAGCGCCACCTGGATTTGAGTTTTTTCAACACAAACAATCTACGGAAAATTCCGAATCGAATACAAAAAAAAAACAGCCAAATCGCTCCAGCCGTTCTCAAGTGATGGGTTTACATACGTGGACCATTCCATTTTTATATATATAAAAATATTAAAAATTTAAAAAATATTATAAATACTAAAAATATAAATATATTTTATTATGAATTTTGAAAATTCCCTTCGTGCTTTTTAAGTCTATATAAATTTTTACGATTATAGCTTTGACAGTTTGGTTTGGTTGTTGGTACCAGATTTATCCCTTTTTCTTCCTTTTACCCCTGAAAGTACGAAAAACAAATTTCCATTATACGGCCAACATAAAATCTCATCTTCGTACCTCATATACCATATACCGTACCATATATACCTCATATTCATATACCATACCATATGAGATATTCAAATTTCAAATTTCCAAAAATTGCTACTTTTAAGATTCTGGGGAGTGATTAATCACTGAGACGGTAACGGAATCATTATATATGTATATGGATAAACTTAGCCTTCATAATTGCTCTCAGCTTGAATCCGCTTGAGTGTAGCAAAAAAGAAAAAAAACGAACAACTTTAATTAATACAAAAATCAATTAAAAATTCTCTAATTGTGCAAAGGTTAAAACCCAATTCTTCGAACTCAACAAAATCTCTCCGGAACACATTTTCTGCTATTGACAAATTGTCATCGGTCCACAAGGGGCCCACAACGCATACTAATGCTGCAATCCGTTTATCTTAACATGTAATTGAAAACGTAAGCGTTTCCAACTAAACCCTTTACTGGCTAATCAGTGCCAATGTCTATCTCTTGTTATGTAGGAAATCAAAGCGGCTCCAAACTCCATGTATTCGTCCGTCATCGTTGAATTTTCATGAATTGTCCTGGAATAAATCCACTTATTAGTTAGAGGTCTTCGAATGCGTAATAAACGCCACAAGTTTGTGGTTGCCATTGTTGATGTTGGTGTTGTTGTTGTTGTGTGGCAAAGCTTTAAAGGCAATTTTGGTAAATAACCTTTACAACCTTTTACAGCCATAGCTCCTTGACACGTCGTACTAGAGGGGACCGAATACATCAGTGTCAAGTGAGGACTTAAGGTAATCGCATATTTGTCATTCAAGTGGGAGAGGATAAAATAAAGAGCAATACTATATACAATATCAGCAGCACTTGAGAGAAATAGAATTTAAAATTCGTAAGACAAAGGAATAACATAATAGATTCCTTAACACGTACGGTCTCAAATATTTAGCCTGAGCAATCACATTGTGACAAGCAAATTAAGCGTAAATGACATAGAGACATACATATAATAGCATTGCTGGCAAGATAGCGTCGATTACAATAAGTCCTAGAATGTTGCCCAAGATAGCGTCGATTACAATAAGTCCTAGAATGTTTGTATTTACTCGTAAATGTTACAAAAATAAAATTGAATGAAGAGTCAACATAGAGAAAGGTGCACATGCACACGAGTCTTACAAAAAATGCAGCACACCTACAAATGTAAACTTTATATGTGAATCTATTAATGGATTTCCTTAGAAATTTATATTTCCACAATTCATCCTTAAATAACATTTTGCCATGGTCACATTTCATAAATATCTCAATAAATGAAATGCAAATAACGAAATATTTCTGAAAAAATATACAATGTTATAGAAATGTCAGGCAGTGATAAGGTAGCTACTGCCCACCGAAACCTACAATATTAGTTTTATTACTAACATGCAACCAATATCAATACATCAATGCATACAAAGAAATACCCACTAAAAAAAGTTCAGCACTATGTAAATATCTGTTACCTCTGAAACAAACGGGGGAAGAAATTCCAGTAAAAACCCACAAGCAGCTCAAATACTGACATACAATATTTATTTAGTAGCCGCAGGAAATAATTTATTCCGTAAAGTTATAAAAAAAAATACTTTTAAAAATTTTATTTAACAAGAAACCAAGACTACTTATTAAACTATCCTAGTAGGTTTATACATATCCTGCTATGTAAATTGAAACACCATATCGTAGTAATGGTTATGTGTGGGTGATGTGCAAATAACAGATACAAATTTGTGATATCCTATATCAATATGTTACTATGTGTTTCCAAGATTCGTTTTAGTGTGTATGGGTTGCATTTCCGTTGCCGTTGCCTAGTGTGCTGCAACCATACAGGATTAATTGAGTTATAACTTTCTACATGAGTTTTTTGTGTGTGCATGTGTTAAGCCACACAAACCACAATTGATTAATATGAATTTAAACTCTTATGAACACAGAAACTCTTGTATTCATTACGATTTGAAAACTTTTTTTTGGTTCTCCTTGTTGCAATTTTAGGAAAACTTACCAAAAAAGATACCGATTTGTAGTTCAGTTTATTTTCAGTTCTTCAGGAGTTTCAGGTTAAATTCATGCGATGTTAAATTTTTTTTAGATTTAAGTTTTTATGATTGGGGGAGAGATTGTTTTGTGTTGGCTATTTAAGCAGAAGTAAATATTATATATTTAAAATTTTTTAATTTTATTGTATAATTATTTTTTCTTATTTTTTTTTTATTAATATCAATTTCAAACTTACTTAGCTGGTACTTCTATGCAATCCCAGTGGATTATAGAAAAATATTATTAGCGCCTCGATCTTCTGCGCTTCTTCTCCAGTTAGTCACACCGAGTTCTGCAAGGTCTTAGTAACCTGGTCTTTCCAACGGAGTTTTGGTCGCCCTCTTCTGCGCCGTCCATCGAGTTCATTGTCGAAGACTTTTCGAACTGGAGAATTTTCGTACATGCGTACAACATGACTTAGCCAACGTAACCGTTGCACCTTAATGCGTCTTACCACGTCAATGTCAGTGTACAGCTCATGATTCATACGACGCCGATACTCTCAGTTAACGATGATAAACCCATTATTTTTACGGAGTATATCGCCAAAACCGATTCATCCGCTTGTGTCATAACCCAGGATTCTGAGCCATACATTAAGACAGGTAGAACCAGTATCTGGTATAGCTGGAGTTTTGTTCGTCGAGAGAGGGCTCTGCAAGGTCTTAGTAACCTGGTCTTTCCAACGGAGTTTTGGTCGCCCTCTTCTGCGCCGTCCATCGAGTTCATTGTCGAAGACTTTTCGAACTGGAGAATTTTCGTACATGCGTACAACATGACTTAGCCAACGTAACCCTTGCACCTTAATGCGTCTTACCACGTCAATGTCAGTGTACAGCTCATGATTCATACGACGCCGATACTCTCAGTTAACGATGATAAACCCATTATTTTTACGGAGTATATCGCCAAAACCGATTCATCCGCTTGTGTCATAACCCAGGATTCTGAGCCATACATTAAGACAGGTAGAACCAGTATCTGGTATAGCTTGTTCGTCGAGAGAGGGCTCTGTCATTGAATCGCTTGCTTAGTCCGTAGTAGCATTTATTTGCAAGCAGTATTCTTCTCCGGATTTCTAGGCTGACATTATTTGCTTTGTTGATGGCGGAGCCTAGGTAAACAAAATTATCTACCACCTCGAAATTATAGTTGTCAACGTTCACGCAGTTTCCCAAACGAGTAGAATCTTTGTTCGTTGAAACTAATAACTTCGTTTTGTCCTCGTTCACCGTTAGGCCCATTTTCGCTGATTCCTTCTGAATACCTGAGAAGGCTGCAGTCACATCCCGCAGTTTTCGACCGATGATGTCTACGTCATCAGCGTACGCGAGGAGCATGTGGCTTTTGTTAAATATAGTGCCACTCGTGTTTACAGCAGCTTTTCTCATTATCATCTCCATCTCAACGTTGAAGAGATCGCACGATAGGCCGTCGCCTTGTTTTAGGCCTCGTCTGGTATAGAATGGCTCCGTGTGGTCCTTGCCAATCTTCACTGAAGACTTCGTGTCAGTCAGCGTCATTTCGCAAAGACGTATCAGCTTCGCTGGAATACCAAACTCAGTCATGGCTTCGAGTAATTTCTGCCGTATCGGGCTGTTGAAGGCAGCTTTATAGTCGACAGAAAGATGGTACGTGTCGATCTGTTTCTCTTGGGTCTTTTCCAGGATTTTCCGAAGCGTGAAAATCAGGTCAGTTGTTAATTTTCCAGGTCTAAAGCCACACTGATAAGGCCCGATCAGGTTGGATAACACTGGCCTTAGTCTTTTACATAGCACACTCGACAGGAGCTTATATGCGATGGGTAAAAAGGCTGATCCCGCGATAGTTGGAGCACACACTTGAATCACCATTTTTCAGCACAGGACATAATACGCTTACATTCCAATCGTCGTGCATGCGCAGGAGCTGGTGCATGCTCTTTATCAGCTCCTCGCCACCGGACTTGAAGAGCTCTGCCGGCATACCGTCGGCACCGGCAGCTTTGTTGTTTTTCAGCCGCGAAATTGCTCTTCTGACATCGGCTTGACTTGGTGGTGGGCAATCTAAGCCGTCGTCGACAATTGGCGTGATAACTTCACGTGCGCTGTCTTCTGGAACCAGCAGTTGCTGGAAGTGTTCTCTCCATATGTGCAGCACACTCTGCGTATCCGTGGCCAGATTTCCATCATTGTCCTTTCAGGTGGGGAGGCCATTACCGTATCCATCTGCTCTTACTTTCTGGTAAAATTTTCTGGCCTCACCTCTATCCCTGTATCGCTCTATATCTTCGTTCGCCTGTTTTGCTTTCTCCTTATGCCGTTCCCTAACAGCACGGGTTACAATTGGCTGTAGCGTTGCCCTATAAGCAGCATCCTGTTCCCCAGACGCTATGCGACATTCTTCATCGTACCAGGATTCGTCTAAGCGCCGCTTATCATATCCTAGCACGGTTGTTACAGCGGTTGCCATGGAATGCGCAATGTGCTGCCACTGTGTCAGAAGTAGAGGCGTTGTGTCGTAAAAGTTGGGAGAGCTGGTTGGAGTAGGCAGTAGCTATCTCTGGGGTTTGCAGCTTCGCGATGCCCAGCTTTCTTTGTGTTTGGTTACGTGCGTTTTTCGCTCTACTCAATCTTGTGCGCACCTTGGCTGTAACCAGGTAGTGATCCGAGCCAATATTAGCACAACGGCTCACACGCACGTCCATGACACTAGATGCATGCCTGCCATCAATTACCACATGATCAATTTGATTTTTGGTGTTTTGATCGGGGGATAGCCAAGTTGCCTTGTGGATATCTTTGTGTTGGAATTTGGTTCCACTCACTACCATGTTCCTTCTCGCTGCGAAGCTAACCAGCCTAAACCCGTTGTCTGACGTGTCGGTATGCAGGCTGAATTTACCGATCGATGGACCAAGAACATCTTCCCTTGCAATTTTTGCATTAAAGTCTCCCAGAACAATTTTAATGTCGTGGCCAGGGCAGCGGTCGTATGTTTCCTCTAGGCGCTCGTAAAATGCATCTTTAATCTCATCGTCTTTATCTTCCGTCGGGGCGTGTACACAAATCAGCGTAATGTAAAAATATTTCGCCCGGATGCAAATGGTGGCTATTCGGTCACTTACAGGGTTAAACCGCGAGACCAGGTGTGTAAGCCTCTTGCCGATTATGAAACCACATCCAAATTCGTGCCTTTCTGCATGGCAGCTGTAAAAGATGTCACAGTTTTTTCGTCGTGTGATCCCTGCCATCTCATTTCCTGTATGCCGGTGATGTCAGCCTTGTATCTGTTGAGGACATCCGCCAGGTGCATATCCTTAAATCATGGTCCTTATATCGTTTGCGTAGGTCGTCAACATTTTGGGGGGGGGGGGTCCTTTTTTATTTATTTTATTTATTCTCCGTGTTTTCATAATAAATATTGTTTAAGGAGAGTGGCTTATTAGGCCACCGCTCCCGATCCTAGATTCAGTATTCAATTCAATTCAATTCAATTCAATTCAATTCAATTCAATTCAATTCAATTCAATTCAATTCAATTCAATTCAATTCAATTCAATTCAATTCAATTCAATTCAATTCAATTCAATTCAACTCAATTCAATTCAATTCAATTCAATTCAATTCAATTCAATTCAATTCAATTCAATTCAATTCAATTCAATTCAATTCAATTCAATTCAATTCAATTCAGTTCAATTCAATTCAATTCAATTCAATTCAATTTAATTCAATTCAATTCAATTCAATTCAATTCAATTCAATTTAATTCAATTCAATTCAATTCAATTCAATTCAATTCAATTCAGTTCAATTCAATTCAATTCAATTCAATTCAATTCAATTCAATTCAGTTCAATTCAATTCAATTCAGTTCAATTCAATTCAATTCAATTCAATTCAATTCAATTCAATTCAATTCAATTCAGTTCAATTCACAAAAGACTACAGTCAGGCCTTATAATAACTCTCTACAGAGTAATCCCACTGACATAATCTTTATGCAAAGATTAAACAACCAAAACTGTTAACGGTTCAAATACATACTGCCCATCCAATTAAAATTCACTAAAAATTCTAGATTCAGTACAAACTTTAAACCTTTAAAATGCTACAACATAACGCCAACATATATTGGATACATAGTTTCGATTTTAATCCTATTACATACTTATTCATAACGCCAACATATTCAAGTAAAGTGTTACGAGTACTTCATTAACAACATTTGGTTTAAACTGAGCTTATGCATTGGCTACACGACGCCACTGTTCACAGCACTTGAATTTCCCACAAATTCAAATTACCGGTTTTGCAAAGCATTTGCCAGGATTCCTAACAAATTGCTTTCAAATGATTCAAATAAATTTCCCGCACAAATCATGTTAGCAAAGCTATTACAAATCGCGTAAGTGTTACAGTGAACTGAAGTATTTTTTGTCGTTCAGCCAGTTCAGATAATTTTGTGTTTGTGTTAGAATAATAATTCCATAATAGTTCGTCGAAATTCTTCATTGAAAATGTAATTTGTTACACAGAAATCTCTTTAGTAGCAAACTCATTACCATCATAGTTGGTTTAACTTTTAACTGCAATTATTGTGCTTTATTTCCAAAAATCTAGATATATAAATAAATTAGCAAGAACATTTTTCTAACTAACATGTGATTGAGTAATATTAGTATAAACACCATTTTCCATGGTATTTCGTGAATGAGATATAGAATAGAGCTTTGTTATACGAACGTTAGTTTTTTGAGAAACTTTTACTAGCAAAATTGTCAATTGACTCGACTACTGACAAGTTGGTATAGTTTATTAAAAAAAAAAACAGATCATATATGAAGAAAATTCATGAAGCCATAACTTTATGGACTAGTTATTTTATTTTTAATTTTTTATGTGTTAGTTTTTCCAAAAAAAAAAAAATCATCAAAAATTTATTTTTTTTATAATCAAAAACTTAAAAATATATAAATATCAAAAATTATTAAAAAATATTTTCATATTTTTAATATATAAATTTTTTAAATGTATTAAACTTTCACATTTTTTTATTCATTGTATTTTGCTCATAAAACTAACTAACTGATTTAAAATGAACAAAAATAATTTCAACAATTTACCATAAGTAACTCTTATTTGGTTGAGTTGCAACACAAATAGACAATTCATTCAAAATTCGTATGTATTTATTTAGTGAATTGAACATTTTATTTACACACGCTGTACAACATATAAACGAATACTTGTAGTTGTAAAATATGTGAAATCATTAAATACCATTTCATAATAATATTATCATTGTAATTAATTATGCTGCAACTATTAGAGAAAATAAACAACACAACAACATTTTCATGGAAGGCAGTAGTTGGTAACAATTTCACTTTCGTAGCAATTCTAACAAATATTTTTTTTTGTTATTGGTTTACCAAATATTCCGGCAAAATTGAAACATCAGCCTATAATAAAAATAATAATAATAAAATTAATAATTTCACATGTATTGTAACGTAAGGAATGAAATCGATTGTTATCGTTCGTATTTAGTAATAATGTATTGAAATACATATGATGAAGACTTCTTGGTAAATACAACAATATAACCGAGATTATATTACCTATATTAAATGCAATGAAAATACCGACTAAATAAGCGAAAAAGCTAACAACCACAGACCAATTTTTTTCCCTGATATAACAATATTAAATAATAATTATAGCAGTTTTTACGTAAAAGTTTGTGTGCACATTATGTGGAATCTATGTTGATATAGTAACAACAAGTTTGTACACTAGACATTGTATTCATACATGACCGTTATCACAGGTATAAGCGAAAATATTAGCTAATTTCGTGCCAATCGCCAAAATATTTCTTTAATTGAATTTGATAAATATCAAATATTAATTAAAATATTAAAAATATTAAAAAAAAATTAAAAATATTAAAAATAATAAAAATTTTAAAAATATTAACAATATAAAAATATTAAAAATATAAAAGATATTAAAAATATTAAAAATATTAAAAATATTTAAAATATTAAAAATATTAAACAATAAAAACCACTTTTCTGATCGTAAGCCGAATTTGATGTATCATTTGATACACTTAACGTAAATTTAATATTACAAATATTAATATTAATGGCGTGCCAATCGCCAAAATATTTCTTTAATTGAATTTGATAAATATCAAATATTAATTAAAATATTAAAAAAAAATTAAAATTGGTAACAATTTCACTTTCGTAGCAATTCTAACAAATATTTTTTTTTGTTATTGGTTTACCAAATATTCCGGCAAAATTGAAACATCAGCCTATAATAAAAATAATAATAATAAAATTAATAATTTCACATGTATTGTAACGTAAGGAATGAAATCGATTGTTATCGTTCGTATTTAGTAATAATGAATTGAAATACATATGATGAAGACTTCTTGGTAAATACAACAATATAACCGAGATTATATTACCTATATTAAATGCAATGAAAATACCGACTAAATAAGCGAAAAAGCTAACAACCACAGACCAATTTTTTTCCCTGATATAACAATATTAAATAATAATTATAGCAGTTTTTACGTAAAAGTTTGTGTGCACATTATGTGGAATCTATGTTGATATAGTAACAACAAGTTTGTACACTAGACATTGTATTCATACATGACCGTTATCACAGGTATAAGCGAAAATATTAGCTAATTTCGTGCCAATCGCCAAAATATTTCTTTAATTGAATTTGATAAATATCAAATATTAATTAAAATATTAAAAATATTAAAAAAAAATTAAAAATATTAAAAATAATAAAAATTTTAAAAATATTAACAATATAAAAATATTAAAAATATAAAAGATATTAAAAATATTAAAAATATTAAAAATATTTAAAATATTAAAAATATTAAACAATAAAAACCACTTTTCTGATCGTAAGCCGAATTTGATGTATCATTTGATACACTTAACGTAAATTTAATATTACAAATATTAATATTAATGGCGTGCCAATCGCCAAAATATTTCTTTAATTGAATTTGATAAATATCAAATATTAATTAAAATATTAAAAAAAAAATTAAAAATATTAAAAATAATAAAAATTTTAAAAATATTAACAATATAAAAATATTAAAAATATAAAAAATATTAAAAATATTAAAAATATAAAAAATATTAAAAATATTACAAATATTAAAAATATAAAAAATATTAAAAATATTAAATATATTAATAATATTAAAAATATTAAAAATATTAAAAATATTAAAAATTTTGCAAATGTTTAAAATATTAAAAATATTAAATATTAAAAATATTTAAAATAATAAAAATATTTAAAATAATAAAAATATTAAAAATATTAAAAATATTACAAATATTAAAAATATAAAAAATATTAAATATATTAATAATATTAAAAATTTTAATATTAAAAATATTAAAAATATAAAAAATATTACAAATATTAAAAATATAAAAAATATTAAAAATATTAAATATATTAATAATATTAAAAATATTAAAAATTTTGCAAATGTTTAAAATATTAAAAATATTAAATATTAAAAATATTTAAAATAATAAAAATATTAAAAATATTTAAAATAATAAAAATATTAAAAATATTAAAAATATTAAAAATATTAAAAATATTAAAAATATAAAAAATATTAAAAATATTAAATATATTAATAATATTAAAAATTTTAATATTTTTATGATATGATGAAAACTTACTTATTGATAGGCATATATTCTAAAACCACATTTTTAAGCCGATTGACCGACATATAACTTTCTGCATTGGTGTACTGGGTGATTGTACCTTTTTATCCTAAAGAGTACAAATTTCAAAAAATGCATTCATTAGGCTCAGCAACCCCATTAACCCATTAACCGTATGGTCTGAGTGATATCAACAGTTATTCGTATTTTCGTTATTGTCCCCTAAAATTTCGAAATGGGAAAAACCACTTTGTGAAACTCTCTAATTCTGTTGGAAGTGCGCCATTATAAAAGTTAATCATTGTTCTTTAAGCCTTTTTGCGGTCTAGGTGACGATCTACAGCCAATCACCAACTTTCACTGAAATTTTGGGACAAATGGGGTCAACCATTTTCACAATTATGGTGACATCTAAATGTACATCTGTTTTATATAAATAGACTTCTGAATAACTATGATGTTAAAAAAAAGTGACTAAATGACATTCCAAAAATTAAGTGTATCATAAGCTAAACACCGGCAACTGGTTCCAAATATACATTCAAAATTTTCTCATGCCAAAAAAATCAAATATTTTAAGTTTAAGTAAAATCGGACAATCGATATTCAAAATCTTCTCATGCCAAAAAAATCATATATTTTAAGTGTAAGTAAAATCGGACAATTGATATAAATTTTCGAAATAATTCAACCCCAGCCAAATGAACTGGGGGCCATATATACAAAAAAAATTTTTCATAATAAAACAAATATACATTCTAAATTTCAATCAAATTGTTTAATTCGTTAAAATTTTCATTATAATTTCATCATAGCGACACCTACCGGGTCAATTTATACAAAAAAAAAATTCTCAAGGTTCCACAAAAATAAATACTAAATTTCAGTTAAATTGATACATGCATTCAAATTTTCAATATAAATCCACCCTAGCGCCATCTGCCGGGTCTATTTGTACATACGATTTTTTCTGATGATCAAACAAACATAGATTCTGAATTTCAGTTAAATTGGCCCTTTCGTTAAAATTTTGATTGTAAACCGACCGCAGCGTCACCTACCGGGTCCATTTGTACAAAAAATGTTTTCTCATGATCAAACGAATATCCATTCGAAATTTCAGTTGAATTGGTACATGCATTAAAATGTTCGATATGAATCCACCCTAGCGCCACCTGGATTTGATTTTTTTCAAAACAAACAATCTACGGAAAATTTCGAATCGAATAAAAAAAAATCAGCCAAATCGCCCCAGCCGTTCTCAAGTGATGGGTTTACATACGTGGGCCATTTCATTTGTATATATATAGATTAAAAATATTTCAAATATTAAAAATACTAAAAATATTTAAAATATTAAAAATATTAAAAATATGAAAAATATTAAATATATTAATAATATTAATAATATTAAAAATATTAAAAATATTGCAAATATTAAAAATATTAAAAATTTAAAAAAAAAATTAAAAATATTAAAAAAGATATAAATATTATAGATATTATAAATATTACAAATATTAAAAAAATTAAAAACATTAAGAATTTAAAATTAAAAATAATTAAAATAGTAAAAATATTTTAATATTAAAAAAGTAAAAATTTTTAAAAAATAATAAATATTAAAAATATAAAAAGTACTAAAAATATAAAAAATATTAAAAACGTTTAAAATTTTATAAATATTAAAAATGTTAAAAATTTTGAAAATATTGAAAATATTAAAAGTCTGAATAATATTAAAAATATTAACAATGTTAAAAATATTAAAAGTATTTAAAATTTTAATAATATTAAAAATATCACATATATAAAACTTATATAAAATATTAAAAATTTCAATAAATCTAAAAAAAATACATATACATATCAAAAATATCTTTAAAAACCGCCTTGTGATCTATTGGTTATCGTACGACCCTCTTGTGCTGTGTTTCTATTTGGGTAGTTGCAATATCATGTTATCCGCCTGCTTTTGCTTTGACAACGTTTCCCTAGCTACAAGTGGGTTGATGCACGTGTGCTAGCTGTGAGTGTTTAGGAACATGGTCGGTTATTCAAACACATGCATCGTAAATAAGGTTAACAGACAAGTAGTGCAAAATTGAAAAGTAGCCCTGAAGTGGACAACAGAGATATTAAAGTAGTTGAAAATTCATAGGAATTTTTTTTTTGGATAATGAAAACTCTTTGTTTTGCTTAATTATTTTTTATCGTAACATCATCAAGAACGAATCTTGCAACCAATGGCCACATTTAAGTAAAGAGCGTAATACCCAATTTGCTAACAAATTAAGGACATTAAAGCATAAGTACGGTTACATATTTAACCTGTTTAACCCAAGCAATGAGAAAAAAAAAAAAATGGAAGCTAAAATAAAATTAAATGGAAAACCCGTTAAGCAAAGTTTTCCACAGAACAATACACACTCGAGAATATATGGGAAGACAACAGCAGCATGTGTCATATAAACATCTCTAAGATTTCTATATGATAGATCATAAGTTAAGACAATGGGTTATATACTTACTTCTAAGTTGGTTACTTGGAATCTGTAATGTAAATTAACAATTTTCTAAGAGTTTCAAAAGGGTTTACTGTTTGTAATACAGCTAAAAAATTTGTTTTAATCTGTTTTATATTTGTCAGTCTTGTAGCAGATATGGCCCCATGAAACTGCCATATTTTCAACGTTTTGACATAATTTTCCACATTCTTTATCTAGTGTGTTTGCCCTTTACATAGCCAGTCCGCCTCTCTTCTCGTGTTTTTTTATAAAGAACCCTCATAGCATGTGATGCGTGTGGCCTTATCATAACAAGTACCTAGGATGTTTATGTAAGTATGTTATTTCATACACTAGTACATTTATTGTGTGTAGTTGTCATGGCATAAGGAATTACCTGTCACGGTGTTCCAAGAACTAATCCCCCTTTTTTTAAGGTAGTTATTATTATAACTTGGTGGAATAATATGCGCTAGTTATGCTATGCTGACGCAAGATCTTTGTAGACTATCATATAAGAGCGAATATGTTGACAAGTACTTTATTTACTGAAGTACATGGTCAGCAATTTAACGGTTATAATAATAAAGAGCCTCTGAGACCTAATTTGTAGTTTTGAGGCTTTTGGCTCACGAGGCATGAGCCGGGAAGAATGAGCCAATACGTCACGTCCACTGATTTCTTAATTTCTTACACAGAACAATATTTGTTAAATTTCATTGAAAACATTTTATATCAAAAAACACACTAATAATAAGAAACATAGTTGCTAAAAATTTGAATCAAACTTTAGTTTTGTTTAAACTGAAAACTCCACCGAGCTATAAAAAAAGTTCGACATAGGGCGGATCTGTCTTCCCGGTATTTTAATATACATACCAAAGACTTTTATTCTACAAAGGAATTATTTCGCCATCAGACAATAACACTAGTTTACAGTCATTTTGCTGCAGAGTTGCAAATAATTTTTTTCTATAGATTTCGGCCTCCTAAACACGAATATGAGATTAAAATTTTTCCTCTGATTAGTTTTCAAGATATGAATTTTTGAATTATTTTGCAAATTTTTTATGAGATGCATCAGCTTATTGGAGAATAATTCGTAAGCGCGTCCAACGATTTGAACAAGAGTGGTCTCCAATTTTAGGTAATGTGCTCCCCTACATATATATGTATATATATATATATATATATATGGTTTAAAAATGAAAAATATAGATATTTTTCAAAAATGTAGGCTTAAAATGCACTTCCAGCCTCCAGTTTTAAGCAATGTCAAAATAATCAATGATCATACAAAAATCCCTGTTTGTATACTTTTATAATAAATAAACTGTTTTTATGTAATTGGTCCAGTTTTTTACTGTCATTGTTTAAAAAGTAAAAAGACTTTTGGTCCAGTCGGCAGAAATAATAAATATCGATATTTTCTAAAAATAATCAGCTAAGATTTCAAATTTAACATTTTTGTGATGCATGATCAACCCGAAGTACAGTGGTATTTCCTCTTTTTGTCGTCATTTTCATGCAAAGTAAAGTTTAGCCATAAGCCTACCGTTATATGCTTAAAATCAAAAAATTTACCATTTGTAGTGTCCTCTTAAAAAACGTGTAACTCTCCCTCTTATCACCCAATTTTTATAAACGATGGCTTGTTTTATTCGGGGAAGTCCAATCTTTATACTCAATTTATGACATTGGATTTATTTTTGCGATTAATATTTTTTATAATTTTTTTCATAAATTTAAAATCGTAATTTTTGAACAAAAAAGAAAATGGTTTTTTTAACGTTAAATGCTCCTACCATCAAAACTACCCAACCGATATTAAAAGCTTGTATAGAAGGGTTTTAGGGGAGCACATTACCTAAAATTGGAGACCACTCTTGTTCACATCGTTGGACGCGCTTACGAATTATTCTCCAATAAGCTGATGCATCTCATAAAAAATTTGCAAAATAATTCAAAAATTCATATCTTGAAAACTAATCAGAGGAAAAATTTTTTAATCTCATATTCGTGTTTAGGAGGCCGAAATCTATAGAAAAAAATTATTTACAACTCTGCAGCTGACAAAAAATAAAGATTTGTAAACTGGTGTAATCTTCATTTTGTGTCACAGTGTAATTTTAATATTTTTATTTTTTTGATTTCAGCTCAACGAATCTGTATTAATGCGAGGCTTATATCACAATTTAGGACTAAGGCGGTAAGTCTAATGATATTTCAAAATATATATATATTTTTTTAGTTTTGTTAATATCTTTAATATTTTTGATACGGGAGGTACTTGATATATATACAGGCAGCTACCATGAATACATATATCTTTTTTTAGAAAAATTAGAGCCCACGGGAAACGAAGTTGTGCGACGCAGAATAGAACCACCCGCAGATGGATTGCCGAGAAACTGAACCCAATGGTTTTAGTTACAAGGGCCAGGAGATGAGGCGAAGACGAAAACGAAAGAAGAAATTACAAAGATGTGATAAAAATTCTAAAAAGTGTAATTAACTACAGCAAAAGAAGGCTATGCGAAGCGCTGCGGGTTAATATGAATAGGAACCCGTGGGATACAGGATATCAGTTAGTCATGGACAAACTGGGAGACAAAAGTCCTGCAGGACTGATGGAGAAAGGGAAAATTACCAACATCGGAATGTCCATATTTCCAAACAACCAAATCCCAGCGGATGAACGGTAAATTAAAGCAGATGCAGACATTCCATTATTTACAATGGAAGAATTGACAGACAGTTGTGAACAACCTAATACACAGGAAGACCCCTGGTCCGTATGGTGTACCATTAGAGTTTATAAAGAAGATTGCAGTTAGACGTGCTAAACTGCTCCTTAACATGTTTAATAAATGTTTGTTGGAAAGATGTTAAGAACGCTTTCAATAGCCCCAGGTTGCCGGACGTGCTCTGAGCCTTGGAGATGCCATTTAATGTACCCAACTATTTGCTGCGTTTCGTAAAAAATTATTTAAAAGACAGAGAGCTGTTGTATAAAACAACTGAAGGACAGCATAGAACACAAGTGACATCGGGTGCGCACAGGAGTCAATCCTCGGACCAGACCTGTGGAATATCACCTACGACGAAATACTGAGTATAGAAATACCACATACCACATACCAAATACCACTTGGGACCGGCCGTGGCATAGTGGTTAGAACACGCGACTACCATGCGGGAGATCGCAGGTTCAAACCTGGCTCCAGTCATCTTAAAAGAAAAAAAAATAAATAAAATTTTCTTTCATTGTCGGCTCCCCTCGAATGTTGTTTGACAGCAACTTCGCAATATTAAGCGTCGATTCAATCGTCGTGTCTAGTAAGAGCTACTCAAACATTGACGTTCGCATTCGTCGATAAACAAGTAGGTGCCGTTAGTTGTGAATCTATGAATAGAAAGCGTGTTAATTCACAATAACGCGAGAAGCTATCTCATACCTCATTCATGGGGTGCAAAGGGAAATTAAAAAAAAAAAAGAAATACCACAGGACACATTCCTGGTGGGCTACGCAGACGACATAGCAGCTGTAATTAGCGCTCGGGATACAGACGAGGCAATACGAAATCTTCGACCAGCAATGATAAGAACCAGTGGATAGTTAGATTCACACGGTCTTCAACTGACTACACGGAAGACCGAGTTGCTTCTACTTACCAGGAGACACATGCCGACGGAAATAAACATTGATGTTGGAAACATTTTCCTAACAACCAAGAGATGTGTGAACTATTTGGGGGTACGACTTTAATGTAAACTGACGTACTCTAATCAGATTCAGTACGCGGCGAGCCGGGCCACGAAGGCAACAGCGCAACTAAGCCGTCTTATGGCAAACGTAGGTAGGTCCCCACAATCTAAGCGCCGACTTCTGATGAATGCCAGCAACAGCATTCTTCTTTATGGCTGCGAGATTTGGGGAGATGCAATGAGATGGAAGAAGAGGGCAAATGTTTTACTTGCTGATCAGCGAACAGCCGCCTATCGCACAGTCTCGACAGCCGCCACTCTCGTCATTGCGAGTACAATCCCAATTGATACAAAAGAGAAGGAAAATATGGCAGAAGAAGCAAAAAAAATGCGTTAGAAGAAGAGACAGACTTGGCAGGCAAGATTGCCCGCAGAAAGCAATGGCAGATAGACGGCCAAAATAGTTTCACGTTTTGAGAATTGGTTTAGAAGAAAAAATTGAAAAAATCTCTACAGAATTACGGAGTGGTACACACCGTACTGCTTGTATGAAGATGAGAACGAAATAGATGATGCCGAACATACATTCTTTAAATGTACGCGATGGGCCTAAAAGAGGCGACAACTGCAACATGTGATAGGACCAATAACGGAACTGACGGTGAAAGATGAAGACAACTGGCAAGCAATAAAATAGTATTCTTATAATTTTCAATATTTATTAATAACTAGCTGGCCCGGCAGACTTCGTCCTGCCTCCAAATTTTTGTAAAATATGTTGAGTGTAGTTGAAATCTAAAAACGATTTGTTTATTTTTTTGACCTCTAAAAGATTTAAATTTAAATGGCGAGGTTTTCCCGGACAGATTCTGTTATTCATATATCTTAAAGATTATTATAAATTATTAGAGGAATTGCTAAAACGGATCAGCAGTTCGTCCACGATGGGATGAAAACTTACTTATTGATAGGCATATATTCTAAAACCACATTTTTAAGCCGATTGACCGAGTGACCATCTACAGCCAATCCTTAACTTTCACTAAAATTTTGGGACAAATGGGGTCAACCGTTTTCACAATTAGTGGTGACATCAAAATGTACATCTTTTTTATATATATAGACTTCTGAATAACTATGATGTTAAAAGAAGTGACTAAATGACCTTCCAAAAATTAAGTGTATCATAAGCTAAACACCGGCAACTGGTTCCAAACATATATTCAAAATTTTCTCATGCCAAAAAAATCATATATTTTAAGTTTAACTAAAATCGGACAATCGATATTCAAAATCTTCTCATGCCAAAAAATCATATATTTTAAGTGTAAGTAAAATCGGACAATTGATATAAATTTTCGAAATAATTCAACCCCAGCCAAATCAACTGCGGGTCCATATATACAAAAAAAAAATTTCATAATAAAACAAATATACATTCTAAATTTCAATCAAATTGTTTAATTCGTTAAAATTTTCATTATAATTTCATCATAGCGACACCTACCGGGTCAATTTATACAAAAATATTTTTCTCAAGGTTCCACAAAATTAAATAGTAAATTTCAGTTAAATTGATACATGCATTCAAATTTTCAATATAAATCCACCCTAGCGCCATCTACCGGGTCCATTTGTACATACGATTTTTTCTGATGATCAAACAAACATAGATTCTGAATTTCAGTTAAATTGGCCCATTCGTTAAAGTTTTGATTGTAAACCGACCCCAGCGCCATCTACCGGGCCCATTTGTACATAAAATGTTTTCTCATGATCAAACGAATATCCATTTTAAATTTCAGTTGGATTGGTATATGCATTCGATATAAATCCACCCTAGCGCCACCTGGATGTGATTTTTTTCAACACAAACAATCTGCAGAAAATTTCGAATCGAATAAGAAAAAAATCAGCCAAATCGCTCCAGCCGTTCTAAAGTGATGGTATGACATACGTGGACCATTTAATTTTTATATATATAGATTTTAATATTTCAAATATTTTTAATATATTTAGTATTTTTTGTTTTTTTTTAATGAAATTTTTAATACATTTATTATTTCAATTATTTTAAAATTTTTTAATAATTTAAATATTTTAAATTTTTTTAATATAAGTAATATTTTTAAAAGCTTAGATAGTTTTATCTTTATAATATTTTTTAAAATTTTCAATATTTTTAGTTTTTTTAATATTTTTAATTTTATTAATATTTTCAATATTTGTTACCATTTTGGCACCGGTGTGTTCGGGCTTCTCGATGGGTTCTTGAAGCTTTTAATATTTGTAATATTTAAAATATTTTAAATATTTTTATGAATGTTTCTAATTTTTTTTTTTTAATTTTTAATACCTTTCATATTGTTAATCTTAAGATTTCATTTTTTTTCTAACGCGCCTTCATATTTAATTTAAAATCTCATATATTCAACATTTTATAATTTCCTTTTTAAATGAAATTTACTTTGATGACAAAATTACGGCTAAAACTGTTGTTAGTTTAAGCAGCACTTTATGCGCTTCCATAGATACATGTTACAAATCAAATTTCAAGCTAATTTGGCAATTTCTGGTATAGTTACCGCAGCCTCTTGCGCAGTTGACACGTGCTCTTGATTAGTGCTCACGATAAACACATGAACGTCATAAGATTTTAGCTCTGTGGTTCAAAGATATGTTTTGGTCATCTTATGACTATGAATTCAATATTAATTGAAATATGACATAAAATAGCTCCTATGATTTTTTTCTATGAATATTGTGTTTGTTGCTATGCGTATGGTTAATTTTAATTGCTACTGTTGAATATTAATCATACGTCTATGGCATTTTCATTATATTAATTAGTTGTGTCCTATACGATACTCGGAAAACGTGAATGGACTGGCAATATTTTGTTGTCAGGTAATTATGTATAATGGCATTAGACGACGTAGTAGCTGCAATGTGCTATAAAACTCACCGACAATTATATACGACGATGTAAATGTAGGAATCACTAGCTATATAGCACAGGAAAATACAGTCTTTTTTTTAGGAGGATTTCTTTTAGTTATATCCAATCTTAAAATCACATTTCTTTCTCAGACAAGATTTACGACCATTCACTAAATTCTTAAATTTCGCCAGGCAAATTGAGACAGTTTATTGTTTTTGTTAATTTGCTATTGCAATTACGGTATCGATTATAGGCGAATCGTGCAATGTATTTAAAATTGAATATTGAATCTTGTCACGTACAAACATGCCATTATAGCCCATTATATTCGAGAGTAGGTTCACTCTAAATCACATGTGGATCATTGCAATCAACACTAGTACTGGAACAAAAGCCCCCTTTTAGTTCATTTCGTAGAAAAATATAAATTGGTTCATAACGAGGTATCATACATGCTGATAGCGTGTTTTCATTGTCAGTTTTCAAGACCGCAAGAACAAAGTTGAATTACACTTCGTAGGAAGTAGTTGCTGTTACAGTTGGCTGATGTGAAGAGTAAAGAAAAACAGAAACATTTCAATTTAAGGTAGAAATCAAAACTGCAATACAAAATTATACGTTTAAAAATTGCTTAAACACATAAATATTGCAATTTGAACGTACAATGCGCTGTTTAAAATTACTTTAATGGGGTTCTACCAACCATAGGGTAATTTTGTTCTAACCTAGTAATTGTTATCACAGGTAGCATAAGTTGAGGTTGTGGTTGTCTTACCTATATTGTAAATTTTTATATTTTTATATTTTTCCATTCTTCTATTTTTATATTTTTATATTTTTATATTTTTATATTTTTATATTTTTATATTTTTATATTTTTATATTTTTATATTTTTATATTTTTATATTTTTATATTTTTATATTTTTATATTTTTATATTTTTATATTTTTATATTTTTATATTTTTATATTTTTATATTTTTATATTTTTATATTTTTATATTTTTATATTTTTATATTTTTATATTTTTATATTTTTATATTTTTAAATTTTTATATTTTTATATTTTTATATTTTTATATTTTTATATTTTTAAATTTATAATATTTTTATATTTTTATATTTGTATTTTTTTATATTTTTATATTTGTATTTTTATATTTTTATATTTTTATTTTTTTATGTTTTTACATTTTTATATTTTTATATTTTTATATTTTTATATTTTTATATTTTTATATTTTTATATTTTTATATTTTTATATTTTTATATTTTTATATTTTTATATTTTTATATTTTTATATTTTTATATTTTTATATTTTTATATTTTTATATTTTTATATTTTTATATTTTTATATTTTTATATTTTTATATTTTTATATTTTTATATTTTTATATTTTTATATTTTTATATTTTTATTTTTTTATATTTTTATATTTTTATATTTTTATATTTTTAAATTTATAATATTTTTATATTTTTATATTTTTATATTTTTATATTTTTATATTTTTATATTTTTATATTTTTATATTTTTATATTTTTATTTTTTTATAATTTTATATTTGTATATTTATATATTATATATATATATATATTTTTATATTTTATATTATTATATTTTTATATTTTATATTTTTATATTTATATATTTTTATATTTTAATATTTTTATATTTTTATATGTTTATATTTTGATATTTTTATATATTTAAATTATTATAATTTATGTTTTTATTTAAATATTTTTAATATATAAAATATATGAAACATATTAAATTAAACGTAATATGTTATATATTTTCATGTAATACTTGAGCACCGGTGTTTTTATGGAATTACTATACGAATAATTTTTTTACCACTAAACTAATTACATATCTGTTTGATGACCTTCAACCTACAACTTTGTTTGTTAACGCTCCTGCTGACACCAATTGCAATGTAAACAAACAAACGCATGTACCATAACTCTGCACGTGTTGCTGATGCTCACAGCGCATGTCCAAAATTGCAACAATAAACATCTAAGTTATATCGCTGATTTACGTTATTAGAAACAATTGCTACAATGCCACAGGTTTTGAGCGCAGTCGGTCAATAGCAAACATTCAGTTGCATTGACGAAGTTAATTGCTGCGCAGCCGGTAGTAAATACACGGAAACTCGTTCATCGTGCTACCGTAAATGCGTCAGTACGCAGCGAAATACGTTATATATTCTCATTTCGATTACCTCAGAGAGAGAGAGAGATAAAGCGGTTGCGGTTATTGTGTGCTATTGAGTGGCCATTTATTCGCATCTGTGTGTATTCAAAACAAAAACTGATGCAGTCAGTCAACAGTCTTATTATTCATTTGCAATGAATATGCAGTTTGTATGTGTGCGAGAGACTGTCTAATAGGAAAACGTAATGAAATCTTAACTAGTTTGTGAAATCTTAACGAGCAGAAAATGCTAATTAACAGCATAAAAGGAAGATACATCACAAACATAATATGTACCAAATTTTGAAAGTTCTAAGAAAAATATAAACTTGTTTTCTTTGAGTAACAACATTGTAAAAGAAAATTTTCGCTTTTTTTTGGTAAAAACAACGTGATAAGTTTATGTTGCAGTATGTCAGGATAAAAGGGCGCAACACTACATGTGAGTAGAAAGTTTATGTAAACATTATATATTATCGAGCACATTCTTGCAATAACGAGTAATTGCCAAGGTACAATAGTACAGAGCAACAACAACATATAAAAGCAAAACAAGCACAAGAGGTACACCGGGTTGGCTCTAGTGCTGAAACAAATTTACTATGCAAATTTTTGGACAAATGCGTAGACAAGAGCCTGTGAAGCTTATGCGACTTAAGGTCTTCGTTGCTGCCATTGTCGGACCGGTGTGTCTATTTACACCTCAAGTTTGTGATAACAGTGGAGCAGTTACATCATAGGGTGGGGTAGAGATAGTTTGGCAACTATCGAAGAAGCCGTCCGCCTTGCCAGCTGTCACATAGTCCATTTTAACAATAGGCAATAATAAATAAATGCCAATAGTATGAGTTTTGACTGAATTATTACACAACAGTCACATTTAATTTTGTTTTTATTAATTTCAATGTAAAATATCTGAAATATATTTTTAACATAATTTTCAATGTTTTTGGTTGTTTTAATATTGTTATTGTTTTTAATGTTATATATTTAATATTTTTTGATATTTTAATATTATTGTATTGTTAATATTTGTAATGTTTTCGATACTTTTAAAATATATAATATTTTTAATGTATATAATATTTTAAATATTCTCAATATTTTTCATATTTTTAAGGTATTTAATATTTTTAATTTTTTTTTAATATTTCTAATAATTTTAATAATTTTAAATTTTTTAATGTTTTTAATATTATTGATATTTTTAATATTTTTGATAGTTAAATTATTTTTAAAAATTTGAATATTTTTAAAATATTTGATACTGTTAATATTTTTTAAATTTTTATATCGACATCTACCATCTGTTTATCGATTGCAATGCTGCAGTCCGATACGACATAAATTATAAGATGGTAGGACTGAGTTTGGTATCTTCGCGAACCTCATACAAGTCTGCAGTGAAAATAGGCGAAAATCTGAAAGAGCCATTTTCTACCAAGCGTGGCTTTAGACAAGGCGATAGTCTGTCAAGCGATCTCTTTTTAACATCATAATGGAGATGATCATGCGGAAGGCAGCAGTAAACACGACTTGCACCATCTTTTACAAGATCCATATTAATATGTATATCTAAAATTCCTATAACAATTTATTTTCTTTTCAGATTTACCTCTATTATGTTCTATATGGAAAATATAACACTGTAAGACAAATTTAAACTTTTGGCCTCACCCATGATCAAATTTAATTGTTCGTAAAAAACTTAAATGAGCTGATCTAGAAATACTGGGAGATACGTATATTTTCTTTTGAGCTCTATTTTCAGAATCAGGTCAGTTTGATCATGGGTGAAAAATTGTGTCGTACAGTGTAAAAAGTGATATATATTTTTTATATTTTTGATTAAATGGGCGGAGTGGGCGTGCCAAAACATTTTTTTGAGCTAGAGTGACAAAATTTGGTACACAGATAGTACTCGACATTTTAGGTTCAAATTTGCAGAAGAAATTTTTATTTTCGATCAATGGGCGGTGGGGGCGTTGCAAAACTGTATTTAAGCCCTTGAGATATAAAATTTGGTACACAGATAGTACTCGACACTTCAGGTTCAAATTTGTAGACGAAATTTTTATTTTCTATCAGTGGGCGGAGGAGGCGTGACAAAACTGTAATTTTACCCTAGAGAGTTAATATTTGGAACACAAGTAGAACTCGGCAGGACTGGTTGAAATTTGCAGACGAAATTCGTATTTCCAATCAGTGGGCGGAGGAGGAGTGGCACAACTGTATTTTATTCCTCGAGAGACAAAACTGGATATATGTATATTACTCGGCACAACAATTATAACATTTCGATAAGGTGGCGGAGTGGGCATGGTTAAACTACATTTTAGGTCTAGGACTACATTGATTCCATTTAAAATAGGTTGTAGGGTTAGAGCGATATAATTTGATATGCAGATAATAGTAGATTTAAAAATGTAGACAAAATGTTTTTTTTTTCGGATTTTTCAAACCCTATTTGACGCAACGATTCTACGTTTATTCGTATGAAGGCGAACATTTAATATCGGATAGTGGGCGTACCGGATAACACTTGATACCCATATATACTCAGCAATATAGACAGGAGTATACAGACAAGATATTTCTTTCTACACGTGGGCGGAAGAGGCGTGGCAAAAGTGTTTTAACGCTAGAGCAGTTTTTTAAGCAATTCTATACACAGATAGCGCTCGGCGCTACAACGAATATTTTAACTCGGTGGGCGAAAGTGGAAGTGCGAAAGTTGTTTTTTGGTGGTAATAATAGGGTGATTAAATTTTGAGAGTTGAAGTTGATTTTGAATAAAGCACAAATTATTTAGGAATCTATTGCCATTGCTTTTTATTATGATAATAGGCAAAAGTGCAGAATATGTGGCGGGAGCCCAAAAAAAAACATATTCCACTCCCCCCCCCCCCAAATACGCCCTAAAACACGAAAATTAAGGTCAAAGTTGGCGCGAAGGCCCACGGGGGCCCAAAAAGGGGCCCCTTGGGTTCCATGATAACCCCCCATGTGTCCAACGGTGCTATTTTTAAGTTTCTACTGGTCTCCTGGACCGAGTTAGAGCCATCTAAATTTCCGGGATATACGAAAAAAAAATTGAAAATATGTAAAAAAAAATCATGGAAAAAGTTTGAAAAATGTAAGGAAATAAATTGAAAAATTCTAAAAAAAATAGAAAATCTAAAAACCGAGCGATTTTTTAAAAAAAATATTATTTTTCAAAAAAAAAAAATTTTTTTTGAAATACCCTGTAAAAAATTAAAAAAAAAATTGGAACAAATCATGGAAAATTTGAATAATTTAAGGAAATGAATTAAAAATAATATAGAAAAATTAAATGTCATCAAAAATGTGTGAACATTTTTTAAGGTTTTTTTTTAATAAAAAAAGTAAATTGTAAATTTTACCGTAATATTGTCAAAATTTTGGATAAAACCAAATGACGCCGTATAAATAGTCCTTAAACTTTAATGACACAATTCTGAAAAAAATCTTGTCAAAATGCTGCAAAAATATCAACAAATAAAATTTAAAAAAAAATTATGAAGTTAAGAAAAAACAATTGTAGTCCTTGCGTTTTGCTTTAACACCATTACTTACACAGTGCAACATTTCTAAGGTCATCGTCTGGTGCCGCCTTCGTACCCAGCTATTTTTGAAGTATATACCGGGACTAAAAAAATCCCCAAAGGTTTTGGTCCCATTACATCGAAACATTTTTTTATGGATTCTCCAATATTTTCACCCCAACACGATTTTTTTTATCATTTTGACGGAGTCCATATTTCATTAACCGTTCGGAATTTTTTCTTTTCGTCTTCGGCAAAGTTGTAGATCTAAACCAGAGCAAAAAAATTGTCAAATAGACCGACCCAAAAAAATTGCATCCAGTCCATAAAAATTGCAAAAATATGGGAAAAAACGATATTTTTTCATGATGTTTTCCACACAAAATTTATTTCGTTGTACTCCGTGGCGTTTGATTTATGTGGAATATTACTTATTATAATCATAATTTTATGGTGAAAATATCATGAAAAAATTGCCTTTTTTCCCATATTTTTACAATTTTCATGCACTAGATGCAGTTTTTTTTGGGTCGGTCTATTTGAGACTTTTTTAACTCTGGTTTAGATCTACAACTTTGCCGAAGACGAAAAGAAAAAATTCCGAACAGTTTATGAAATATGGACTCTGTAAAAATGATAAAAAAAATTGTGTTGGGGTGAAAATATTGGAGTATCCATAAAAAAATGTTTCGATGTAATGGGGCCAAATCCTTTGGGGATTTTTTTAGTCTCGGTATATACTTCAAAAATAGGTGTGTACGAAGGCGGCACCAATTTATGTGTTGCACTGTGTTATTGATACAAATAAGAGTTCTTTTTGTAACTTTTGTACAATAAAAGAACTATTTGGTACAATAAATTGTACTTATTTTGTACAGTAAATTTACTTTTTAATAAAATAAATTGGATTTTTTTAGTACAATAAATTGTACTTTTTTGGTATCGTTATTATCTGTGTATCAAATATCATCGGTTTAGGGATAAAATACAGTTTTCCCACAACTGATTAAGAATAACAATTTCGTCTGCAAATTTGAACTTGAAGTCCCAAGTACTATCAGTGTTCCAAATTGTATCTCTCTATGGAGCAAAAATACAGTTTGGTCACGCCTTCTCGGCCAATGATCCAAAATTTAAATTTCGTCTGCATATTCATATTCGTGTAGCCGAGTACTATCTGTGTACCAAATTGTATTTCTCTAGGGGTAAAATATAGTTACGCCATACCCATCCGCCCACTGGCCCAAAATTAAAATTTCGTCGGCAAACTCATATTCGTGTTGCCGAGTTGTATATGTGCATAAAATTGTATCTCCCTAGCTCTAAAAATATGTTTTTTCATACCCATCCGCCCACTGGCCCAAAATTAAAATTTCGTCCACAAATTCATATTCGTTTTGCCGAGTACTATATGTATATCAAATTTTGTCTCCCTAGATCTAAACATATGTATGCATATTCAAATTCGCGTTGTCGAGTACTATTTTTGTATCAAATTTTATCTCCCTAGCTCTAATAGTATATTATGCCACGCCCAACCCGCCTACTGATCCAAAATTTAAATTTTGTCTGCATATTCATATTCGTCTAGCCGTGTACCAAATTGTATCTCCCTAGCTCTAAAAATATGTTTCGCCACGCCCACTGGTTCAAAATTAAAATTTCATCCGTATATTCCTATTCGTATTGCCGAGTACTATCTGTGTATCAAATTTTATCTCCCTAGCTCTAAAAATATGTTTTTTCCACGCCCACTCCGCCCATTGGGTCAAAATTAAAATTGTATCCGTATATTCCTATTCGTATTGCCGAGTACTATCTGTGTAGCAAATTGTATCTCCCTAGCTTTAAAAATATGTTTCGCCACGCCTATTCCGCCCACTGATCCAAAATTTAAATTTCGTCTGCATGTTCATATTCGTCTAGCCGAGTAATATCTGTGTACCAAATTTTATCTCCCTAGCTCTAAAAATATGTTTCGACACGCCCACTGGTTCAAAATTAAAATTTCGTTAGCATATTCATATTCATGTTGCTGAGCACTATCTTTGTATCAAATTTTATCTCCCTAGCTCTAAAAGTATATTTTGCCACGCCCACTCCGCCTACAGATCCAAAATTTAAATTTCGTCTGCATATTTATACACGTGTTGTCGAATACTGCCATTGTATGAAATTGTATGTATCTAGGACAAAAATGCAGTCCTTTCCCCACTGATCTAATATTTAAATTCTGCATATACATATTCGTATTGTCGAGTACTATTTGTATTCCAAATTTTATCTCTCTATGGCTCAAATACAGTTTTGCCACACCCCAACCGCCCAATGACCCAAAATTAAATTCCGTCTGCATATTCATTTTCGTGTTGCCGAGTACTATCTTTGTATCAAATTGTATCTCCTCTCTAAAAATATGTTTTGCCAAGCCCACTCCGCCCATTGGGTCAAAATTAAAATTGCGTCCCCATATTCATGTTCGTATTGGCGAGTACTATCTGTGTGTATCAAATTTTATCTTCCTAGCTCTAAAAATATGTTTTGCTACGCCCACTCCGTCTACTGGTTCAAAATTAAAATTTCGTCCGTATATTTCTATTCGTATTGCCGAGTACTATCTTTGTATAAAATTTTATCCTCCTAGCTCTAAAAAAGTTTTGGCACGCCCACCCCGCACATTGGGTCAAAATTTAAATTTCGTCCGCATATTCATATTCGAGTTGCCGAGCACTATTTGTGTAGCAAATTTTATCTCCCTAGCTCTAAAAATATGTTTTTTCCACGCCCACACCGCCCATTGGGTCAAAATTAAAATTCCGTTTGCATATTCATATTCGTGTTGCCGAGTACTATCTGTGTATGAAATTTTATCTCCCTAGCTCTAAAAATATATCTAGCCATGCCCAATCTGCCCAATGGTCCAAAATTAAAATTTCGTCCGCAAAATCCTTTTCATGTTGTCGAGTACTATCTGTGTATCAAATTTTATCTCCATAGCTCAAAAAAAAGTTTTGTCACGCCCATTCGCCTATAGGGTCAAGAATTAAAAAAAATTTATAGCCTACGGCAATTTCCATTTCATTTAAATCGGTTCAGCCGTTTAGGCGTGATTGAGCAACAAACATACAAACAAACAGACATACATTCACATTTATAATATTAATATTAATAGGATGTAAATTTTAAAAATGTTTAGTATTTTAACATTTTTAACTTTTTTAATCACTATTTTCAATATTATTTAAATTTTATATAGTTTTACTATTGGAAAGCTCTTATTAAACAAATTCTGATAGAAGACTTGCTCCATTACTTATCCCTTTAGAAAAAATATTCTGCATCTACAATGTCTAGTCGCCGATAAAACACTAAGAAATACTTTATAGCAAATGCTTACATTCGTCGTTAATGTCATCAAAATGGCATTTAAACGCATTTGCCACCACCATTCTGTGTGCAGCCACCATAAAACAATTACATGAACATTGTGCATCACTTGAATTTCTTTGTCCCTCAATTCAACTCGCACAAACTAAAAGTTGATAAGTTCTCAAAAACTTTATGGTTATGTTGTGGCATTTTCATTAATATTTGATTTTATTTATTTTTAATGTTTTAGTTTACTTTAAAGTTTGAAGCAGCAAACCGCACAAGTTGTGCTGCAAACGAACAAAAGCTCTGGCTCTGGCAAACCTCCGGCATTTCCGGTGTTTATGCGAAAGCGTTTGTGTGTGCGTGTAGCTTTCACACCATGAGAGAGAGAGAGAGGTTTACAAATCTTTTGTCTAATGGCGTGGTTCTTGATAAACTCATATACAGGGATATGAAGGATATTCATAATTGTGCAAGTTTTGCTATAAAAATACAACAAACGAAGTGGATAAGTTTTCAAAGTTTTCCCTTAAATTTATCTCTTTAACTTTAATCATAGATCAGAAAACTATATTGAGTTTAATCGTTACTAGTACTAGTACATAAAGTAATATTGTATTAAATAGTTATTAAGAAAATATGTTTTTAGCGTCATATTTAAGTGTCATATATGCGGGAAAGAAAAATTCCTGGAACAGCTACATTTTTTGGTAATAGTTTTTTAAGTTACTTTGTGCAACTTAAAGGCATTTTTCATACTTTTTATTTGTCATTTAACTTAACGAAGGCCTGACATCTATTTCTAGAACCCATCATCTATTTACTATATTAGCTCTTATCTTGGTACTTTGTTGCACTCGTTGCTCTCATCATCAACGAAATATAATATTTGGTAAATTTGCATAATCCAATGCAAATGGACTGCAGCATCGTAGTCCTATTGTCTCCTATCACAACTGGTATCAAATATATGGAAGCCGATATGAACAAACATAAAATTGTTAATATTTCCATTTATTTTTTGTCTATCTGTTATGAACATGGTTCTTATCTTTAACATTTGAACATGTCCTTGTTTTTAATGGTATTGTATTTATTTGTCTCCAGAGAGATGATCTGATGCAATTGCGGAGCAATCAAAGAATTGCACTGAGACCAACACATAAAATATTATGATGTTTTTTTTTTTTGTAAACATGACCAGATGATGTACAAAGACAACAAAGACATGTAAAAATTAAAGGGTTTGAGTAAACAAATCCCATTATTTTCAAAATATTGTAAGGAATGAATAACATCTATGATGTAGACCACAAAACAACAAAAACAAACGACACAAAAGTATAATAATTTTTGAAAATTTACATTCTAACTAAAACATTGAACTAATCCATTTTAAATTATATTATTTATTTTTATTCTATATAATAACTAACTAACTAAGAAACTAAAGAATGAAATAACTCAACATTGAAGTTATTGTGAAGGCAGCAAATAAGAAACTGTAAAATGATTTAATTTCAAAAAATAAATAACGCAAAAGTTTTTGAAAACATTGCAATTATAGCAAAAAATTTATCATATGCCAGCTAGAACAAACCGGTTCCAAAAACACTGCTTTCAGGATCAGTATTCTGTCCCCCCTATAAAATTGTGTCGTTTAATATTTGCATAATGCTGGGTTTAAGAACCGATATACCAAAAGAAACATAATTTAATGTATCCGGATTTGCATCCATCATTAATTAGAAATCGGTTTCCAAAATATATACCTATGGTGGTAAGTTGATTTTTGTTTTACTGGTTTTTTATTACTCGTATTTGGAATTCTTTGTATTTTGCTTAGTGGCGGAGTGGGCGTGGCAAAACTTTTTTCAGAGCTAGGGAATTAAAATTTGTGCAAAAGTGCAGAATAAAAAAAAATGACACCCTCCCCAAATACGCCCCAAAACACGAAAACCGTGGCCAAAGTTGGCGCTAAGGCCCGGGGGGCCAAAAAAGGGGCCCCTTGGGTTCTATGATGACCCCCCATGTATGGGTACTCAAACGAAAGATATTTTCGAGACGAATCCAACGATGTTATTTTAACGGGTCTCCTGGACCGAGTTAAATTTCCATTTAAATTTCCGGGATATAGCAAAAAAAATATTGAAAAAAATGTAAAAAATCATTGAAAAAGTTAGAAAAATTTCAGGAAAAAAATTTAAAAATTCAAAAAAAAAAAAATAAAAAATCTAAAAACGGCGAGATTTTTTTAACAAAAAATTTTTGTTCTGAAAAACCCCGTAAAAAATTAAAAAAATGGGGAAAAATCATGGAAAATTAGAATAATTTAAGGAAATGAATTGAAAAATTCCATAGAAAAATTAAACGTCATCAAAAATGTGTGAAAATTTTAAATTTTTTTGAATTCTTTAAGGTTTTTAAAGGAAAATTTCTAGAATTATTTAAATAAAATTAAAGAAAAAGTCCAGAGAGAAATATTTGAAAGAAGAAAATTAGTAAAAAAAAAAGGATAAAAGTGGAAAAAATTAAGAAAAATTTGAAAAATATTTAAATTATAATTTTTTTTTGTTTTTTGATATATCCCTTTAAAATATTATTTGTTTTTTAAATTATAGTTGTAACGGTTGAGATGAATGGAGTAACTTGATATATCCCTTTAAAATATTATTTGTTTTTTAAATTATAGTTGTAACGGTTGAGATGAATGGAGTAACGCCGCAGGCCAATTTTTTTTTTAAGAATCGCGCAATTTTTTTTTGGTATATTCCGGAAAAAATATTTTTTTTTGTAAATTAGAGTGAAAGTGGATATGTTGGGCGTAAAAGCACCGCAGGCAAAAATTATTTTTAAAAAAATCGCGCGATTTTTTTTATATCCCGGAAAAAACATTTTTTTTTTTTTAATTAGAGTGGAAATGGATATGTTGGGTTTAGAAACGCCGCAGGCAAAAATTATCGCGCGATTTTTTTAAAAATAATTTTTTTTTTGGTATTTCCCGGAAATTCAAATGGCTCTAACTCAGTCCAGGAGACCCGTAGGAAACTAAAAATAACATCGTCTCGAAAATATCTTTCATTTGAGTACCCGCACTTGGGGGGTCATCATAGAACCGAAAGGGGCCCCTTTTTTGACCCCACCCCCGGGCCCCATGGGCCTGAGCGCCAACTGTGACCTACCATTTCGATGTTTGGGGACCAAGACAAAGACAATGACATAATTTTTTTTCAATCGGGCTCCCGCCCCATATTCTACACTTCAGCCAAAATTTTATACGCAGATAGTACTCGGCAACACGAATATGAGTATGCAGACGAAATCTAAATTTTGGACCAGTGGGCGGAGTGGGTGTGACAAAACATATTTTTAAAGCTAGGGCGATAAAATTTGATACACAGACATTGCTCGGTAATATGAATCTGAATATGCAGACGATATTTTAATTTTTAATCAGTGGGCGCAGTGGGCGTGACCAACCTGTATTTTAAACTCAGAGAGATACAATTTGGTACACAAATTGTACTCGACAATACGAATATGAATATGCAGACAAAATTTACATATTTGGATCATTGAGGGAAGGGGGCGTGGCAAAAGTGTTTTTTAGTCATAGAGAGATTAAATTTGATACATGAATAGTATTCGACAACACGAATATAAATATGCAAACGAAATTTAATTTTTGGATCAGTGGACATGGCAATACTGTACTTAAGACCTAAAGAGATAACATTTGGTACACACATAATACTCAACAGCACGAATATGAATATGCAGACGTAATTTAAATTTTGGGTCAGTGGGCAGAGTAGGCGGTGCAAAACTGTATTTCACCCTTTGAGAGATACAATTTGGTGCACATATTACTCGGAACTTCAGGTACAAATTCAAGTCATTCTCAATCAATGGCCAAAAAGGGCGTGGAAAGACTGTATTTTAGGCCTACAGCGATTACACAGTGAAACACTCTTTTTCGGGGGTGAACCAAACCAATATCAAACGATAGCATTTGACCTCAGTAACAAAACCCTAAACTCCATTTTGCTCCACTACGTCACAATTTTTGTTTACAGTGGTTTAAGTTTGATTTTTTTTGGTCAAAAATTAAATAAAAGAAAATGAAAAATCATGTTTAAAAATAGATTTGAGTTAGTTCATGTCTTCAGAGACCTACAATAAAACTTTCCGGGGAATATTTCCCCGGAACACCCATGCCACCTATGCTGAACGTTTTAAGAAATTTGACTTTTAAGCTATTTTTTTTAAAATTCATCCTAAGATGTCCCATACGGGTGGGAGCTAGAGGGTTCAAATGTTGAGATGAAATATTCCCTAGAAAATTTTAATGTATGTCTCCGAAGACGTGAACTATCCCAAAAGTATATTAACACATGATTATTTAAACTGGAGCAGGAGATTGGCCCCTGCTGAAAATATAGTGGGAAAAATGTTACGAGGAAAAGAAAACTGGAAGAAGGTGGCACAATATAAAGAGTATGTCCTTAAGACAAAAAAAGGTTGATCTTGATGAGAGTATCACCTGGACGCAGACCACAGACGACCGTGGCTACACCACCCTGAGTCTCTATCTGAAGTAATGCATACGCGGTTCCGGATAGATAAATTATCAGGAGGAGGAGGAGGTTTTTACTGGAACCACCACATACCAAATGCGACGACATTTGATGATCCGAAGGGATTTTACCTACCACTTAAAAAAAAATCATTGCAGTGGTCGTTTACTTCTACTCCCACTTCTGAGATGCCTCTAGGTGCTTAACATATTAGGGTCCCCACTAATGTATTACAGATGAAACTTTAAACATTCATTTTAAAAGACCAACCATGGGTAAAGACCAATAATGGGTAAATCAATTCAGTTATAACTGTCATTCTCTGTCGTTTGAAGCATTCAACATAATTAATTATGTGTGATTATAAGACTTTCATGAGTTATTGACATTACCGATGTAACGTTATAAAAAATTATCAAAATTATCAAGAATTATGGTGTATGTAAAGAACAAATATGAAACATGTTCAGTTTATAATGATAGTGTATGGTACTATTGATCTTCTGTTCTACGATAGTGGAAATTCAAATGCGAACAGAGGTTTTACTACATCGATTAGAAATGTGAAAATAATTAGAAAAACTATATAAACTATGTAAACAATTTGTCCTTCTATGGCTTTAAGATTATAAATAAATTTAAATTGAAATAAATTGAACTTTTCGAACTGACAGTCTCCTCATTGCTACAGTTAGCAACTCCCAAGCCAATCCACATGTTGCTGACAAAGGATTTTCATAATGCTAATACTCGGAAGCATGATTAAACAGAAAGTCCCGTTGGCTGATTGTAAAAATGGAAGCATGTCAGTCTCACATATCTTATTCATGGTAGGCTAAAGAAAATAATTTTTTTTTTTTTTTTTACAAATAATGTTGACAAATTCAAAATGATGATGAAAAAACTGTGGCCTGAATTTCATCCGAATTCATATGCTTTTTACATTTATAGGTCACCCACCCACGGATTTAAAGTTATGTAGTTAGGAGAAACCATTAAAATGTCATATTTTTGGAACATATTTCTTACCATGAAAAAGGTGCAGTTCATATGTATCTAGTTCAGTATGATATACATACGTACGAATGCAAAAAGATTTTAGAAATTACTATTACAATTAATGCTCAGTACAAATTGTTAAAAATTTTAAAATTAAAAAAAAAAAGCATCAAGTTCATTCTGGTCTTCTATTGTATGTTCACTTCAATTTCGATAGTCCTAATTAAAATTGTCATAGCAAAAGGTAATTTAAACATGTCTCTGCAATTACAATTGTAAAAGTATGATCATCTTTTTTTTTTCATTTGTTGTACAATACTCAAAGGATAATTGAAATGTTATGAGAAAAATACTCGTACTAGTTGAAAATCCAGAAAGTTTATTCTAAAGGCACTAAAAGTTTTGTTTGGTTTGGTAAAAAGAGTAAAAAGAGGAGCACGTATAAGTATATTAAGTAAATTTTTTTCATATTACCTTTTGCCGTAAAGGTCGGAAAATGTATACTACTACACCAATTAGCATTGTTTATACGTTGGTTTATGTTCTTTGAGTCTTGTGCAGTATAAATACTCAACTGTCGAGAGCTCTGCATTACTCTCGTATCTCATTTATGGCATTCATAGGGCAAATGGTCGTTAGTACAAGGCGTTAAAGCTTCTTATGTCTAAATTCATATCGCACTGCTGCATAGCATCGCAGCTGTAGGTGTCTCTATGTGTTGTATGTTATATGTTGTTATGTTTGCAATCGCTATTCCTATAGAACCATGACGTCAACATGTAATCTGGCGATAAATTGAGTGAAATAAAAAAGTATGCTGCAGCTAACTTGTTACGTGTGACGTCAACCGTATTTTAATATTTGTACAAAACTAATTGCTTAATTGTTGTATCGTTGTTTATTTTTAGTTATAGCTTAATTATTTAGCAGCTAAACAAAAATTATTTAAATAATAAAGTTTCATGTTTGTTTTTCAAAATTATTTACACATGTCGGATATATGCAATTACAGTCCGCCACTAATTACAGCATCACCGAAAACAAACCAAGTGACGTATGATGAATATTAATTTAATTGTGTACGAGAAATAAGTATACGTCGAGCTGTAGCTAATAATATTATGCATACGCATAGAAAAAAAAAACTATGGAAAGCTTGATGCAAAACACGAGGACTATAATACAACGTGGAAAGGCAATCCAGTGAGCGCAAATCTACCTATTATTCCGCGGTTGGGGTTGGCAAACGAGATTTTAGGATCTGCAGACAGTACTTAGTATAAAATATATGAATGATGTCTTCCGGCAAAATTGTTTTTTTTACCACTACAGCAATAAAATTTCATACTCAGATCGTACTATGCACTGCAGCTATGCGCATGAAGATGAACAATTTATTTTCAAACAGTAGGAGCTATAAAGAAAATATTTGTACACAGACTATACTAGGCAGTATAGGAAGTGAGTGGAGGATGTTTGTGAAATGTGAACTAATAAACAAACAAGAAATATGTTTAGCTAATGCCGAGAACTTCACGACCATATGCTATGAGAAAGCGAATGGTCGTGAAGTTCTCGGGTCTATGCACTCAGGAAAGAATTCTCATTTTGTTGTGAGATTCTGATGCAATTTGCATTCATTATATTAACGTTTGCTGATGAGGATGCGTGGCTGAATCCGAAACAGCTGTACAGACTGTCTTGCAGTCATACTCTCTGCGTTTAAACTTCTTTATAAAAAAACTGGAGTAGAGCTTGAAATTAATTTCCAAATCAATGTTCATAAATAGACCGAATAAAAAACGAACTAAATTGTTTTCTATTATCGATCAGTAGTCACTGATAGCTATCAGTTGGCACTTTACATTTTTTTTGTTTAATCAGGATAACAAGTTACTTGGAGTGACGAATTGGTAACTGAGAGCACAGCATCAATACTTGAGTTTTGCCACATAAGTTTGGAGCTTGGAAAGTGTTCTCAAATTAATGTTCAAATCAAAATAGACAAAATTAAATACATATTTCATATATATATATATCAAATATATTTAAAAATATTAAAATATACAAAGTATTGAAATGTTAAAATTACTAAAAATATTTAAAAAAAATAAAAAAAATAAAAATAAAAAAAATAAAAATAAAAAAACATTAAAATTATTTAAAAAAAATATATTAAAGATATTACAAATATTGAATTCTTTTAAAAAATTATTAATATTAAAAATACGAACAAATATTAAAATTAAATTGTTAGTGATATTAAATATATTAAAAATATAAAAAATTTCACAATGTTAAAAATATTAATAATATTAAAAATACTAAAAATATTAAAAATATTAAAAATATTAAAAATATTAAAAATACTAAAAATATTAAAAATATTATAAATATTATATCAACATCTCACTCGAAACTGACTACGTGCTAAACACACGGAAATCAAACGTTCTATACGAAACTAGAAAGGAGTGGGCAGAGAACGAGAACGCAATGTATGGACCAATAAACATATTAACCGATGGGTCCAAACTGGATGACAAGGTCGGCTACGGTATCTACTCCGCGGATCTGGGCCTAAATATAAGATCAAGAATTCCAGATTTCTGCAGCGTTTTCCAAGCGGAAATACTTGCTATTAAACGAGCCGCGGACGTGATCAACGTGAGGAAGATATCACAGGAGGATATTCTCCTGTTCACGGATAGTCTAGCGGCGGTAAACTCGTTGAAGTCCTGTGACATCAAATCGAAAGTGGTCAGTGCCTGCCGGAAATCTCTTAACGAGATATCCAGGAACAACAGAGTTCTGGTTACGTGGATTCCCGGACACAGCGGAATCGAGGGCAACTGTAGAGCTGATGAAGAGGCCAGACAGGGCTCAGCTCTGCTGGAAAGCGACGTTGAACACGTAGCACTTCGCCCTATATCCACCTGTAAAAGTACCATTGAAAATCTAACGTTTAGAATTGCAAACGACAGATGGAAGAATGAAGAAACCTGTAGAAAGGCCAAAATGACTTGGCCAGAATACAACGCGAAACGTGCATCGTACCTGGTAAGTCTTGAGAGGGACCAGATAAGGAAGATTATTGCCTTCCTGACGGGACATGGACCCATAGGCAAGCATGCGAGAAGAATGGGATTCGCAACGAAAAGCGAATGCTACTACTGCGGAAACAGTAGCAGTGAACCATCCACCGACCACATTATTTGTGATTGCCCAGCGCTATACAGAAGGAGACTGGAAACCCTGGGGAAACCCTTCTTAAATGGTGTAGAAGAACTTGCATCGTTGGACATCGGAAGGATTAACAACTTTTGTAAAATTATCAACTGGACGGATTGGATCGAAACTCCGGATTCCCAATCGACAACTGGCAACGCGATCAGTCAGCACACGCGCTGATAGCATAGGTTGAAGGGATGGCACAAATGCCCAACGGGTGTCACAATGGGTCCATAGGGACCTAAGTGTTCTCCTTTGAATAAGGAGATGCCTGCATACCAACCAACCATTATAAATATTAAAAAATATTAAAAATATTAAAAATATAAAAATATTAAAATATTAAGAATATTAAGAATATTAAAAATATTATAAATATTATAAATATTAAAAATATTAAAAATATTAAAAATATTAAAAATATTAAAAATATCAAAAATATTAAAAATATTAAAAATATTAAAATATTAAGAATATTAAAAATATTAAAAATACTAAAAATATTATAAATATTAAAAATATTAAAAATATTAAAAATATTAAAAATATCTATATATATAAAAATGAAATGGTCCACGTATGTCATACCATCACTTGAGAACGGCTGGAGCGATTTGGCTGATTTTTTTTCCCTAGATTGTTTGTGTTGACAAAAATCAAATCCAGGTGGCGGTAGGGTGGATTTATATCGAAAATTTGAATGCATGTATCAATTCAACTGAAATTTAGAATGGATATTCGTTTGATCATGAGAAAACATTTTATGTACAAATGGACCCGGTAGGTGGCGCTGGGATCGGTTTACAATCAAAATTTTAACGAATGGGCCAATTTAACTGAAATTCAGAATCTATGTTTGTTTGATCATCAGAAAAAATTGTATGTACAAATGGACCCGGTAGATGGCGCTAGGGTGGATTTATATCGAAAATTTTAATGTATGTACTAATTTAACTGAAATTTAGTATTTATGTTTGTGGAACCTTGAGAAAAAATTGTTTGTATAAATTGACCCGGTATGTATCGCTAGGGTCGAATTATAATGAAAATTTTTACGAATTAAACAATTTGACTGATATTTTGAATGTATATTTGTTTTATTATGAGAATTTTTTTTGTATATATGGGCCTACAGTTTATTTGTCTGGGGTTGAATTATTTCGAAAATTTATATCCATTGTCCGATTTTACTTAAACTTAAAATATATGATTTTTTTTAGCATGAGAAAATTTTGAATGTATGTTTGGAACCAGTTGCCGATGTTTAGCTTATGATACACTTAATTTTTGGAATGTCATTTAGTCACTTTTTTTTAACATTATAGTTATTCAGAAGTCTATATATATAAAAAAGATGTACATTTTGATGTCGCCACTAACTGTGAAAACGGTTGACCCTATTTGTCCCAAAATTTCAGTGGAAGTTGGGGATTGGCTGTAGAGGGTCACCCAGACCGCAACAAGGCTTAAAGAAGAATGACTAACTTTTATAATGGCGCACTTCCTACAGAATTAGAAAGCTTCACAAAGTGGTTTTTCCCATTTCGAAATTTTAGGGGAAAATAACGAAAATAGGAATAACTGTTGATATCATCCCGACCATACGGTTAATGGGGTTGCTGAGCCTAATGAAGGCATTTTTGGAAATTCGTACTCCTTAGGATAAAAAGGTACAATCACCCAGTACACCAACGCAGAAAGTTCTATGGCAGTCAATTGGCTTAAAATTTTGGTTTTAGAATATGTGCCTATCAATAAGTAAGTTTTCATCACATCATGGACCACACTGCTGATCCGTTTTTCTTATAATAATATATAATAATCTTTAAGATATATGAAGAACAGAATTTGTCCGGGAAACCTCGCCCTTTAAATTGAAATATTTTAGAGGTCAATGAAATAAACCAATCGGTATTAGATTTCAACTACACTCAACATATTTTACAAAAATTTATGTATAAATGGACCCAGTAGGTGATTCTGGGGTGGAATTATAATGAAAATTGTAAGGAATGGGCACGGTGATGTGAATTTAGTGAATATTTTTATTAAAACTTTTCGATTATATAATAATAGTCAAGTGTGAATCTCCAAAACGTGTGTACGCGCACAAATCCGAACGACTGCACCAAATTTTCAAAATTGATGGAACGTACGAAAAGGTTTATTAAACCCCTTACTATGGAAAATATATGAGTAAGTGAGGCAAGCGAAAGAAGTCCTTCTGTAAGGTGCCGGCGTCAAATGTAGTTGTTTGGCCCATTGAAATGAGACGTATGCATAGAAAAGATTTACCACTGCATTTATGAATATTCCGGCTAAAATTTTATTTTTGAGTAGTGAACGGAATACGCGTTGCAAAATGGTGAGGTTTATCTACAGAGCAGACAAATTCAAGATGAAGATGATAATATAGAAACGATATGTTTATTTTGATCAGTAGGGGAGGGAAGGTAGTGTGATACAAATGTATTTTGGTCGTGATGAAAGAAATTTTGATACATAGGTAGTACTTACCAAAACTCGATCTGAGGACAAAGAGATCATAGCAAAAGTTTTGTTTTGTTTTCCCTATCTTTCTTAATAATTATATTTATTTCTGTGTATGTCACTAAACTTATCTTTTACAGTCTGATGGATGTTGATACAACTTTTTCTGATAAAAAGAGTTTGTATTATTAGATCTGAACTTCTTTAGCCTTCACTACCATCTACTTCATGTAAACTTTTGAAAACGTTTAACATGTGAGATTCAGATATAAAATATCGCGAGTGTGTATGAGGCTTCAGTTCTTAGACCACTTTCCCTTAGGACATATTTTATTTGTGTCCATAGAGCTTGGTACAACTCTTTCTTATGCCAATAACTTTGCTGGCAGGACGAAGTTTGCCGGGTCAGCTAGTTAAAAATATTAAAAATATTAAAAATATTAAAAATATTAAAAATATTAAAAAATATTAAAAATATTGAAAATATTGAAAATATTAATAAAAAGAAAAATATTAAAAATCTTGAAAATATTAAAAAATATTAAAAATGTTAAAAAAAATTAAACATATTTAAAATTGTTAAAAAATTTTGATACCACTTTCGCACCGTTGTGTGTGAGCTTCACATTGATTGCTTGAAGCTTTTAACTCTTAAGGTTGTGATAATGAGTGGAGAAGGCACAGCAAACGGCACTGATGACGATGGTTTGGCAACCATCGAAATAGCTATCTGCCCTGCCAGCTGTCAACATAATCCATTTCACACAACTCTTGTAAAACAAATTCTATTAGCAATAATAGAATAGATCTTGAACCGAACAATGGAACCAAACTCAATTTTTAAAATATTAAAAAAATATTACAAATATAAGAAATATTAAATATATTGAAAATACTAAAGATATAAAAAATATTAAAAAATTTTCAAAATATTGAAAATATTAAAAATATTTAAAAATTTTAAAAGTATTAAAAATGTTTAAAATGTTAAAAATATTAAAAACTAGCTGGCCCGGCAGACTTCGTCCTGCCTCCAAATTTTTGTAAAATATGTTGAGTGTAGTTGAAATCTAAAAACGATTGGTTTATTTTTTTGACCTCTAAAATATTTCAATTTAAAGGGCGAGGTTTTCCCGGACAAATTCTGTTATTCATATATCTTAAAGATTATTATATATTATTATAAGAATTGCTAAAACGAATCAGCAGTGTCGTCCATGATGGGATGAAAACTTACATATTGATAGGCATATATTCTAAAACAACATTTTTAAGCCGATTGACTGACCTATAACTTTCAGCGTTGGTGTACTGGGTGATTGTACCTTTTTATCCTAAGGAGTACGAATTTCCAAAAATGCATTCATTAAGCTTAGTAACCCCATTAACCGTATGGTCTGGGTGATATCAACAGTTATTCCTATTTTCGTTATTGTCCCCTAAAATTTCAAAATGGGAAAAACCACTTTGTGAAGCTCTCTAATTCTGTAGAAAGTGCGCCATTATAAAAGTTAGTCATTCTTCTTTAAACCTTATTGCGGTCTGGGTGACCATCTATAGCCAATCCTCTACTTTCACTGAAATTTTGGGACAAATGGGGTCAACCGTTTTTACAATTATGGTGACATCAAAATGTACATCTGTTTTATATATATAGGCTTCTGAATAACTATGATGTTAAAAAAGTGACTAAATGACATTCCAAAAATTAAGTGTATCATAAGCTAAACACCGGCAACTGGTTCCAAACATACATTCAAAATTTTCTCATTCCAAAAAAATCACATATTTTAAGTGTAAGTAAAATCGGACAATTGATATAAATTTTCGAAATAATTCAACCCCAGCCAAATCAACTGCGGGTCCATATATACAAAAAAAAAATTTCATAATAAAACAAATATACATTCTAAATTTCAATCAAATTGTTTAATTCGTTAAAATTTTCATTATAATTCCACCATAGCGACACCTACCGGGTCAAATTATACAAAAAATTTTTTCTCAAGTTTCCACAAACATAAACACTAAATTTCAGTTAAATTGGTACATGCATTCAAATTTTCCATATAAATCCACCCTAGCGCCATCTACCGGGTCCATTTGTACATACGATTTTTTCTAATGATCAAACAAACATAGATACTGAATTTCAAGTAAATTGGCCCATTCGTTAAAATTTTGATTGTAAACCGACCCCAGCGCCACCTACCGGGTCCATTTGTACATAAAATGTTTTCTCATGGTCAAACGAATATCCATTCTAGACTTCAGTTGAATTGGTACATGCATTCAAATTTTCGATATAAATCCACCCTAGCGCCACCTGGATTTGATTTTTTTCAAAATCAAACTTCGTCCTGCCAGTAAAGTTATTGGCATAAGAAAGAGTTGTACCAAGCTCTATGGACACAAATAAAATATGTCCTAAAGGAAAGTGGTCTAAGAACTGAAGCCTCATACACACTTGCCATATTTTATATCAGAATCTCAAATGTTAAACGTTTTTAAAAGTTTACACGAAGTAGATGGTAGTGAAGGCTAAAGAAGTTCAGATCTAATAATACGAACTCTTTTTATCAGAAACAGTTGTATCAACATCCGTCAGGCCGTAAAAGATAAGTTTAGTGACATACACAGAAATAAATATAATTATTAAGAAAGATAGGGAAAACAAAACAAAACTTTTGCAATGATCTCTTTGTCCTCAGATCGAGTATTGGTAAGTACTACCTGTGTATCAAAATTTCTTTCATCACGACCACAATACATTTATATCACACTACCTTCCCTCCCCTACTGATCAAAATAAACATATCGTTTCAATATTATCTTGAATTTGTCTGCTCGGTAGATAAACCTCACCATTTTGCAACGCGTATTCCGTCCACTACTCAAAAATAAAATTTTAGCCGGAATATTCATATTTCTTTGACCTCTAAAATATATCAATTTAAATATAAGAATTGCTAAAACGGATCAGCAGTGTCGTCCATGATGTGATGAAAACTTACTTATTGATAGGCATATATTCTAAAACCAAATTTTTAAGCCGATTGACTGACATAGAACTTTCTGCGTTGGTGTAATGGGTGATTGTACCTTTTTTTTCCTAAGGAGTACGAATTTCCAAAAATGCCTTCATTAGGCTCAGCAACCCCATTAACCGTATGGTCTGGGTGATATCAACAGTTATTCCTATTTTCGTTATTGTCCCCTAAAATTTCGAAATGGGTAAAACCACTTTGTGAAGCTCTCTAATTCTGTAGGAAGTGCGCCATTATAAAAGTTAGTCATTCTTCTTTTAGCCTTTTTCGGTGATCATCTATAGCCAATCCTCAACTTTCACTAAAATTTTGGGACAAATGGGGTCAACCGTTTTCACAATTAGTGGTGACATCAAAGTGTACATCTTTTTTATATACATATATAGACTTCTGAATAACTATGATGTTGAAAAAGTGACTTAATGACCTTCCAAAAATTAAGTGTATCATAAGCTAAACACCGGCAACTGGTTCCAAACATACATTCAAAATTTTCTCATGTCAAAAAAATCATATATTTTAAGTTTAAGTAAAATCGGACAATGGATATAAATTTTCGAAATAATTCAACCCCAGCCAAATCAACTGTAGGTCCATATATACAAAAAAATTCTCATAACAAAACAAATATACATTCTAAATTTCAGTTTAATTGTTTAATTCGTTAAAATTTTCATTATAATTCCACCCTAGCGACACCTACCGGGTCAATTTATACAAACAATTTTTTCTCAAGGTCACAAACATAAATACTAAATTTCAGTTAAATTAGTACATGCATTAAAATTTTAGATATAAATCCATCCTAGCGCCATCTACCGGGTCCATTTGTACATTCGATTTTTTCTGATGATCAAACAAACATAGATTCTGAATTTCAGTTAAATTGACCCATTCGTTAAAATTTTGATTGTAAACCGACCCCAGCGCCATCTACCGGGTCCATTTGTACATAAAATGTTTTCTCATGATCAAATGAATATCCATTCTAAATTTCAGTTGAATTGGTACATGCATTCAAATTTTTGATATAAATCCACCCTAGCGCCACCTGGACTTGATTTTTTTCAACACAAACAATCTACGGAACATTTCGAATCGAATAAAACAAAAATCAGCCAAATCGCTCCAGCCGTTCTCAAGTTATGCGATGACAAACGTGGACCATTTCATTTTTATATATATAGATATTAAAAACATTAAAAATATGTTACAGATATGGTACAGATTCCTGAAGATGATCCTGAAAAAGGGTCGATGTATTGAAAAATAAATAATTAATACGAAAAAAAATTTACCTCGAGATTGATGTAAAAAAATAAGGAAAATAAAGACAACTATGAAAGATCGAATTTAAAGAACAAAACTAAAACTAGGCAATAAAAATATTTAATATATTAAAAACATTGAAAATATTAAAAATTTTACAATTAAATTACCTACGTAGAAAATTACTATGAAAAATGGGCTTCGATCTTCTGCGCTTCTTCAAATGTTCGCCACATCAAGTCTTTACAGCGTAGTGTTTGTCGTCCACTTCTGCTCCGTCCATCCAGTTTATTTTCCATGATTTTTCAAGCATTTCCTTTCACGTATAAAATATAACCTATTCAACGCAATCGATGTACCTGAATGCGTTTAAACAGCTCTCACAGCTCATGATTCATACGATGTCGATACTCTCTGTTAACGATAATGGGCCCACATATTTTACGGAGTATTTTCCTTTCGAATACTGTCAGAACGGATATATACGCTTGTGTAAAAACAATACATCAAAACATTTAGAACCAGTATCTGGTATAGCCGAATGTTTTGTTCTTCGAGTCAGGGCTCTGTCATTAAACCACATGCCTGCATTCGTAATAGCATCTATTTGCCAACAGGGTTCTGCTCTGGAATGCAAGGCTGGCGTTATTTGTTTTATTGATGAAGGAACCGAGGAGATGAAATCATCTACCTCTTCGATGTTGAAGTTGTCAATGTTTATGCAACGAGCCAAACTAGTAAGTTCTTGGTTCGTTGAAACTAATAACTTCATTTTTTTTCCTCGTTCACATTTAGACTAATTTTTTATTCCTTTTGTATACCTGAGAAGGCTGCAGTTCCATGCTTCAGTTATCGTCAGATGATGTCTATGCATGTGGCTTTGTTATCATAATCATAATCTTATCATTATCATAATTTTCAATCTGTTCCGCAAACACGGCATGCGGCATTCTTCATCGTACCAGGATTCGTCTGAGCATCGTTTTTCATATATAAACATGGTTGTTCCCGTAGAATGCGTAGTAGTAGTTTGGAAAGCTGGTTGGTGTAGACTCTAGCTATCTTTGTTGTTTGCAGCTTTGCGATGTCCAGCTTTCTTTGTATATTGCTTTGCTCTGTCTTGTGCTTTGTCGTAGCTTCAACCAGGCAATGATATTAGTACCGACAAAAATTTTAATGTCGTCTAGTCATACGTAGAAGGTGTCTTTAATCTAGTCTTCTTTCTCTACACAAAATAAAAATCAAATTTAAATTCATTGTATGTATGTATATATTTTTTGATGGCTTTCATACGTAGATGACAAATAATATACATAAAATCCATAGAAATATTTTGATGACAATGTTTTTTTTTTTAATTTTTTGTTATAATACTTTTGCAATTTGATTAGCTAATTAATATCATATTCTATTTAGGGTGATTTGCTGTCATTTTTTTTACATATGTATATCTTTCATACCTTTAACATTGGTATATAGAAATATCTTACTGTTGCATGGTAAGCATCTACGTATATTTATGTATTAATATAATTCCACACCTGAGCGTTCATTACATGCGCTTCCAAGAACCTTTCTGTCTGTTTATAATGACTGAATGTTGGAACAAATACTTAGCATCAACGGTGGTATCACTACTGACATATCTGTTCATTTTAAAGAGAATTGTTTATATTACTCGTATACTATAGTTCCGTGGCCAACATACAATTGATGGCGTAGGCAAACTGTCTGTGATACTGATCGATTTTCTTGTAGCTGCTTCCTGTGTAGTAGAACAAAAAAAAAAAACATTAATTAATTTTCCCTGCTTTCAAATTTACTAGTTTATTCACAATAACAGGAGACTGTTTTGAATACTACGAGTATGCTATAAATTGTTTACAAGGGAATGCATTGGCCATTTTCTGCGTAAAATGGAAATGTAGTCCCAATGGAACATTTTCAAAAGAACTCATTGTCCACTTTTCGTGGAACATATAGAACCATAACATAGAGAATACTTTTCGTGGGAAATGATGAGGCTTATCAGAGAGACAGAGAGAGAGAGGTAGAGTTAATTTCAGCTGGTTGCTGAGCAACGTTGCATAACAGTTTTGTCCATTTATTAAAGGACATTTGTCCTTTACAGGACCACATAACAAATAAATAATTAATGTTTATTTTGTCACCTTCCTACTACTTCTATGTAAGCTGCTTTATCATCCTTAAAAATATATGCGCGTTCTGTTTGGTGTAACCACAGATTTATTCAACTGGTAGCCGTCCAACGTGTCTTATTATATGATGAAACATATACTCTTTTTTCGTTTTTTCGTTTCAATGATTTTTCTAGTTTTTTGTCTGATGCGTATCGTTAACATTACTTGTGTACAATTAATTAAATATTCATCAAATACGTGACACACTTTTTGTGGTTGTTGTTGTTGTTATAACGCCTCTTCTGACGTTCCCGATACACACTGGCAGCATATTGCGCGTTCCATGGTACGATGCAGAATGTCGCATAGCGTCTGAAGAACAGGATGCTGCTTATAGGCCGACGCTACAGCCAATTATAACCCGTGCTGTCAGGGAACGGGATTATGAGAAAGCAAAACAGGCGAGACAGCTATTTAGGCGAAAAAAACGTCAGATGAAGGAACGGGGGAACGAGGATATAGAGCGATACAGGGATAGAGGTGAGGCCCGAAAATTTTACCAGAAAGTAAGAGCAAATGGATACGGTAATGGCCTCCCCACCTGTAAGGACAGTGATGGAAATCTGGTCACGGATACGCAAAGTGTGCTGCACATATGGAGAGACCACTTCCAGCAACTGCTGGTTCCAGAAGGCAGCGCACGTGAAGTTGTCACGCCAATTGTCGACGACGGCTTAGATTGCCCACCACCAAGTCAAGCCGAGGTAAGAAGAGCAATATCGCGGCTGAAAAACAACAAAGCAGCCGGTGCCGACGGTTTGCCCGCAGAGCTCTTCAAGTCCGATGGCGAGGAGCTGATAACGAGCATGCACCAGCTCCTGCGCACGGTTTGGCTTAAGGAGTGCATGCCCGACGATTGGAATGTAAGCGTATTATGTCCTGTGCTGAAAAAAGGTGATCCAAGTGTGTGCTCCAACTACCGCGGGATCAGACTTTTACCCATCGCATATAAGGTCCTGTCGAGTGTGCTATATGAAAGACTAAAGCCAGTGTTATCCAACCTGATCGGGCCTTATCAGTGTGGCTTTAGACCTGGAAAATCAACAACTGACCAGATTTTCACACTTCGGCAAATCATGGAAGACCCAAGAGAAACAAATCGATACGTACCATTTTTTCGTCGACTATAAAGCTTGCTTTGACAGCCCGATACGGCAGAAACCACTCTAAGCCATGGCTGGGTGTGGTATTCCAGCGAAGCTAATACTTCTTTGCGGAATGACGCTGACTGACACGAAGTCTTCAGTGAAGATTGTCAAGGACCTTACGCAGCCATTCTGTACCAGACGAGGCCTAAAATAAGGCGACGGCCTATCCTGTGATCTCTTCAACATAGTGATGGAGATGATAATGAGAAAAGCTGCAGTAAACACGATTGGCACTATATACAACAAAAGCCACATGCTACTCGCGTACGCTGATGATGAGACATTATCGGCCGAAAACTGCGGGATCAGCGAAAATGGGTCTAACGGTGAACGAGGACAAAACGAAGTTATTAGTTTCAACGAACAAAGAATCTACTCGTTTGGGAAGCTGCGTGAACGTTGACAACTATTATTTCGAGGTGGTAGATTATTTTGTCTACCTAGGCTCCGCCATTAACAAAGCAAATAATGTCAGCCTAGAAATCCGGAGAAGAATCCTGCCTGCAAATAAATGCTACTACGGACTCAGCAAGCGATTCAATGACAGAGCCCTCTCTCGACGAACAAAACTCCAGCTATACCACATACTGGTTCTACCTGTCTTAATGTATGGCTCAGAATCCTGGGTTATGACACAAGCGGATAAATCGCTTCTGGCGGTATTCGAGAGAAATATTCTCCGTCGGCGTCGTATGAATCATGAGCTGTACACTGACATTGACGTGGTCAGACGCATTAAGGTTCAACAGTTGCCTTGCCTAGGTCATGTTGTACGCATGGACGAAAATGCTGCAGCTCGAAAAGTCTTCGACATTGAACTCGATGGACGGCGCAAAAGAGGGCGACTAAAACTCCGTTGGAAAGACCAGGTTACTGAGAACTTTACAGAACTCGTTGTGACTAACTGGAGAAGAAGCGCAGAATATCGAGGCGCTTATAATATTTTTCTACGTTACCATTAAAGTACTTTTTATAAAAATAAAAGTACTTTTTGGTACAATAGTAGTACTCTTTCTTACAACAAAAGTACTGTTTGGTACAATAAAAGAGCACTTTTTAACAATATAAGTACTTTTTAGTACAATAAAAGTACTTTTTAGTAAAGGCGCTTTTTGGTACAATTAAAGTACTTTTTGGCACTATTTTTTGGTGCAATTAAAGTACTATTTGGTGTTATAGTACTTTTTGGTACAATTGAAGTATTTTTTGTTATATTAAAGGTAAAACTGAAAGTGTTCTTAGGGGAATAAAGTACTTTTTGGTACAACTAAAGTACTTGCTGGAGCAATTAACGACTTTTTGGTAGAATTTTAGTACTCTCTGAATACGTCTCAATATGTTTTGATACAATTAAAACAATTTTTACTATAACATAAGTACTTTTAACGTAGGTTTTGGTATAATTAAATTATATTTTATTAGAATAAAAGTACTTTTAGGTATAATAGGAGTACTTTTTCGAACAATAAAAGTACTTTTTGTTACAATGAAAGTACTTTATGATACATTAAAAGTACTTTAGTTGCAATAGAAGAACATTTTGGTACAATTTAAGTACTTTTTGGCACAATAAAAGTACTTTTTGAGACAATAAAAGTACTTGTTGGGACAATAAAAGTACATGTCGGCATGTCTAGTAAAAGCTTCTCAAACAGTGACGTTCGCATTCGTCGATCAACAAGTAGGTGCCGTTTGTTGTGAATCTAAAAGAGAAAGCGTCTTAATTCTTCACAACGTGAGAAGCATCCCATATCTCATTCATGAGTTGTAAAGGGAACTAAAGTTAAGTTTACTACTTACTTACTTATGTATGACCAGTAGTGCCTTATACCAGATGGCGGAGGCAAGGCCCTCGTTCTATTTTCACGTTGCTATTGTCTATTACATAAACATCAAAATTCTTCGTTTTCAAAATGCTGTTACTTCGGAAACAATAGCCAACTAATTATACCCAGTAGCAAGGGACTGTTCTGAAAATTATGCTATTAATTGTTTAACAGCGAATTCGTTGCCCACTTTTCATAGAATATGGGAATTTTGTCTTAATTAAGATACTCCACTAGTTAATTATGAAAAATGCACTACCATATCAAACATTATACTATTAATGGAAATATAAGTGAACCATAGTATAGAGAATGATATTCAACGGGTTTGTGTAACTGTGCCGGCCAACGTAACAACAATTTTTCATATTTAATACGAGAGATTTAATATGGACAAATTAAAGGAAGTTATTGTTATTATATTTATAAATATAATCTGATTCATTTAATGCGTTTTTTAAATCTATATCTATATATATAAAAATGAAATGGTCCACGTATGTCATACCATCACTTGAGAACGGCTGGAGCGATTTGGCTGATTTTTTTTTATTCCATTCGAAATTTTCCGTAGATTGTTTGTGTTGAAAAAAAATCAATTCCAGGTGGCGCTAGGGTGGATTTATATCGAAAATTTGAATGCATGTACCATTTTCACTGAAATTTAGAATGGATTTCGTTTGATCATGAGAAAACATTTTATGTACAAATGGACCCCGTAGGTGGCGCTGGGGTCGGTTTACAATCAAAATTTTAACGAAAGGGCCAATTGAACTGAAATTCAGAATCTATGTTTGTTTGATCATCAGAAAAAATTGTATGTACAAATGGACCCGGTAGATGGCGCTAGGGTGGATTTATATCAAAAATTTGAATGCATGTACTAATTTAACTGAAATTTAGTATTTATGTTTGTGGAACCTTGAGAAAAAATTGTTTGTATAAATTGACCCTGTAGGTGTCTCTAGGGATATATGATAGATAGGGAGATATGAAGAACAGAATTTGTCCGGGAAACCTCGCCTTTTAAATTGAAATATTTTAGAGGCCAAAAAAATAAACCAATCGGTATTAGATTTCAACTACACTCAAGATATTTTACAAAAATTTATGTATAAATGGACCCGGTAGGTGACGCTGGGGTGGAATTATAATGAAAATTGTAAGGAATGGACACGGTGATGTGAATTTAGTGAATATTTTATTAAAACTTTTCGATTATAATATACATAGTTTAATAGTCAAGTGTGAATCTCCAAAACGTGTGTACGCGCACAAATCCGAACGACTGCATTAAATTTTCAAAATTGATGGAACGTACGAAAAGGTTTATTAAACCCCTTACTATGGAAAATATATGAGTAAGTGAGGCAAACGAAAGAAGTCCTTCTGTAAAGTGCCGGCGTCAAATGTAGTTGTTTGGCCCATAGAAATGAGACGGATGCATAGAAAACATTTACCACTGCATTTATGAATATTCCGGCTAAAATTTTATTTTTGAGTAGTGGACGGAATACGCGTTGCAAAATGGTGAGGTTTATCTTCAGAGCAGACAAATTCAAGATGAAGATGATAATATAAAAACGATATGTTTATTTTGATCAGTAGTGGAGGGAAGGTAGTGTGATACAAATGTATTTTGGTCGTAATGAAAGAAATTTTGATACATAGGTAGTACTTACCAATACTAGATCTGAGGACAAAGAGATCATAGCAAAGGTTTGTTTTGTTTTTCCTATCTTTCTTAATAATTATATTTATTTCTGTGTATGTCACTAAACTTATCTTTTACGGCCTGACGAATGTTGATACAACTTTTTCTGATAAAAAGAGTTCGTATTATTAGATCTGAACTTCTTTAGCCTTCACTACCATCTACGGCGTGTAAACTTTTAAAAACGTTTAACATATGAGATTCAGATATAAAATATGGCAAGTGTGTATGAGGCTTCAGTTCTTAGACCACTTTCCCTTAGGACATATTTTATTTGTGTCCATAGAGCTTGGTACAACTCTTTCTTATGCCAATAACTTTGCTGGCAGGACGAAGTTTGCCGGGTCAGCTAGTATCTTTAATATTTTTAATATTTTAAACATTTTTGATATTTTTAATATTGAATGTGTTTTTAATATTTTTAACATTTTTAATATTTTTATGTTTTAAATATTTTTAATACTGTTAATTTTTAGGCGATCGTGTTTTTATATATCAAATTTACGTTAAAGTGTATCAAATGATACATCAAATTCGGCTTACGATCAGAAAAGTGTTTTTTTATTTTATTGTTTTAAATATTTTTTAATACTATTAATATTTTTAATATTTTAAATATATTTAATAGTTTTAGTATTTTTAATATTTTTAATATTTTTAATATCTTTAATGTTTTTAATATTTTTAACATTTCTAATATTTTTAATATTATTAATATTTTTAATATTGAATGTGTTTTTAATATTTTTATTATTTTAAATATTTTATATATTTTAAATATTTTTAATATTGAAGGTTTAATATTTTTAACATTTTAAATGTTTTTATGTTTTTAATATTTTTAATATTGTTAATATTTTAAATATAATTAATATTTTTAGTATATTAATAAAATTTTAATATTTTTAATTTTTTAAATAATTTTATGTGTCTAATATTTTTCATGTTTTGAATGTTTTTAATATTTTTGATATGTTTTATATTTTCAATAATCTTTATATTTTTAGTACTTTTAATATTGGCAACTGTTGAATATTTTTATCATTTTTAATATTTGCTACATCTCGTAATTTTTGGTTAATATTTTAAATTTTTTCATTGTTTTAAATATTTTTAATATATTATTTGTAATATTTTGATTTTTTTTTTTTTTTGATATTCTTCATATTTCCATTTTAATATTTGGGTCTTCAAATGTGAACCACATTGCATCTCTCTAAGGCTTAAAAAAAGGTATGACCATGCCCGCTCCGCCCACTGATTGAAAATAAAAATTTTGTCTGAAAAATACAACCAGTCTTGTTGAGTACTCTCCAAATATTATCTCTCAAGGGCTAAAGCATTGTCATGCCATGCCTCCACCGAAAATTAAAAATTCCGTTTTCAAATTTATAATTGTGTTCCAGACTACTTTCAAGATATCAAATTGTATCTCTCTAAAATTTAAATAAAGTTAGCCACCCACTAATAGAAAATAGAAATATGTATATAGAAATAGAAATTACGTCTGTAAATTTGTATAAATATGTACTGGTACACTGGTACCATGCCCACCCCACCCATTAGATCAAAAACTTAAACATAATATAGCCTATGATAATGTCGTATATCGCACAATTTAGAGCCGAATCTGTAAAGAAATTTTATTTGTTTTTTTGCTTTGGCAGCATCATTTACATCAGAAACCAAAGTAGAAAAGCACTTCGGATTGCGCTCTGAAGCGCTCATAGTTCGCCACACTTTATTTAGATTACAGCTTTTATTGCCGAGGACTTTTCGAACTAGGAGGACTTTTCGAGGACTTTTCGAACTAGAACATTTTCATCCCTTCGCACAATATGTCCCAGCCAGAGCCTTCGGTCTACTTGAACGAGCTTGACTACGTCGATGTCGTTATACAGCTTATGGTTTATATGACAACGGTGGTACTCGCGATTATGAGTCCAACTATTTTACAAAACATTTTTTTCTCGAAGACTCCTGTGCCATTACCTAGGAAAGTTCTAAACAAAAATAAAAGAACAACCATTATTATGCTAGGTGCTTCCAAAAAATAAATTGGTTATCATGAAAACTTTTATTTTTCTATTCATGTGTCACCAGCGATTGCATTCAACATGGCTGTAACGATTTTTCTTCTTCGAATCACACAAAGTCCAATTCTATTTCTGCCAACATATTTGACGTCATGACATTGACTGCTGTGAGCATTTGCAAAAAATGCCGGACACGACACAATAAGTTTCCCTTACTAGCTGCACTGTTGTAGTTCTTGAAATCGTAGAAAATTCAGTGTCAAATGCTTTTGCCTCGCTCTATTACAAAATCGTTTTTACATAAATCCATCAGTGTACCAGTAAACGTCAATCGCTTCTACAGCAATATTACACCCAACAGGCAAATAAACTCTCGACATTTGGTTCGTTTTGTTTACAGTGCACAGTGTACGGTGAGGCTACAATATAACATAATAGATTACTTTGAGTAAAATAGTTCGTATTGTATTTCAATATGTGAACCATTGACTTGTTTAAACAAAATATATACGACGTTGCACAATAAAATAAAAACAAACAGTTGTTTTTCATTACATATGAAAGTCTATATCATATTTCATTTTAAAAACGATGCCAGCCATTTTGCGTCATTTTAAAAAAATATATATTAATTTTGTTAATTGTTTCAAGGTAAAATAGTAATAATGTTAATTATTACAATTCTAAAAATCTGGAATTTTGGTTAAATCGATGCATTACTCAGGAAAATCTTCAGCTCAACATAAAGGTTGATTTTTTAAGAAATATAGAAAAGTTAAAAAAAACACATAAAATTCAGAAAAATGCATGAACTAATTTGAATCGATAGTACGGTCCATATAATTAAATGTTCGAAAATTATTTCATGCAAATGTTGACCGTGACTGCGCCTCAAATGGTCCATCCGCTTAGTCCAATTTTGGCATACTCTTTCCAACATTTCGGCCGGTATCTCATGAATAAATGCTTCAATGTTGTCTTCCAATGCGTCAATTGAAACTGGCATGTGTGTATAGGCATGAGCTTTAACAGACGTTCTAATAATGTTAAATCGCATGATCTAGGCGGCCAATTGACCGGTTCCGAACATGAAATAAAATGTTCACCGAACTCCACTCTCAATAAGTCCATTGTTAAGCGTGCTGTGTGGCATGTGTCACCCTCTTGTTTAAACCACATGTCATGCACGTCAAGCTCTAGCACTTTGGGCAAAAAAAAGTTGAATATCATCTCACGGTAGCGCTCACCATTCACAGTTACGTTACGATTCGCATCATCTTTGAAGAAGTACGGTCCACTGATGCCACCAGCCCATAAACCGCACCAAACTGTGACTTTTTCTGGATGCATTGGTAGCTCTAGCAATGCTTCTGGCTGATCTTCACTCCAAAATCGGCAATTCTGCTTATTAACGTATCCATTGAGCCAAAAGTGAGCTTCGTCGCTGAACACAATTTTTCGAAAAAAAGTGGATCTTCGGCCAACTTTCCAAGAGCCCATTCACCAAAAATTATACGTTGCGGTAGGTCGTTCGGTTGTATTTTTCTCTCGAAGACTGCCAGAATATATTGATCCGCTTGTGTCATTACCCAAGATTCTGCGCTGTAGAGCAAGACAGGTGGGATCAGAGTTTGGTAGGGCTGGATCTTTGTTCTTCGAGAGAGCGCTTTGTCGTTAAATCGCTTGCTTAGTGCATAGTAGCAGCGGTTTGCGATCAATACTCGTCTTTTGATTTCGAGACGGAGCCAAGGTAGACAAAATCATCTACCATTTCAAAGTTATAGTTGTCAACGTTCACGCAGCGTCCCAGACGAGTGGACTCTTTGTTCGTTGAAACAAATAACTTGGTTTTGTCCTCGTTTATCACCAGACCCACTTCAGCCGACTGTTTTTCAATGCTCGAAAAAGCCGCAGTAACATCTCGCAATCCACGTCCAATAATATCGATATCATCGGCATACGCGAGCAACATGTGGCTTTTGTTAAATATGGCGCCATTCCTGTTTACTGCTGCTTTCCACATGATCATCTCCATTACGAAGTTAAAGAGATCGCAGGACAGACTATCGCCTTGTCTAAAGCCTCGCTTGGTAGAAAATGGCTCTGACATATTTTTGACATTTTTCACTGAAGACTTCGTGTCAGTCATTGTCATCCCGTAGCGTCGAATTAACTTTGCGGGGATACCAAACTCAGCCATATCATCCAGCAATTTCTGTCGTATCGGACTGTCAAATGCAGCTTTGTAATCGATGAACAGATGGTAGGTATCGATCTGCATTTCTTAGGTCTTCTCCAGGATTTGTCGAAGCGTGAATATCTGGTCGGTGGTGGATTTACCAGGTCTAAAGCTACACAGATAAGGTCCAATCAGGTTCGCCAGAAGGGGCTTTAGTCTTTCACATAACACACTAGACAGGACCTTGTATGTGATGGGTAAAAGGCTAATCCCGCGAAAGTTGGTACACACACTAGGATCGCCTTTCATAACCACGGGACATAGGACACTCAGATTCCAATCATTGGTCATGCACTCCCTGACCCAAATCGTGTTTATGAGCTGGTGCATGCATGTTACCAGGTCATCGCCGCCGGCTTTAAAAAGCTCTGCCGGCAGTCCATCGGCTCCCGCAGCTTTATTATTTTTAAGCCGCGCAATTGCCTTGCTGATCTCATTTTGGCTCGGTGGTGGACAGTCTACTCCATCGTCGATGATTGGTGCGATTTCGTCACTTATGCTGCCTTCGGGAACGAGAAGAGATTGGAAGTGTTCCCTCCGTATTTGCAGCACACTCTGAGTGTCCGTGACCAGATTTCCGTCTCTGTCCTTACAGGTGGGGATCCCTCTTCCAAAACCCGTACTTTTTACATTTTGGTAGAACTTTCGGGCCTCACCTCTATCCCTGTAGTTTTTGATATCCTGGCTTTCTCTTTTCTTCCCCAGACACGTTTTCCGACTGAACAGGCATTTCATCTCCCTCCTTTTCTCTTTATAACGCTCCGTCGACGCACGCGTCGCCATTGGCTGCAGTTTTGCCTTGTATTCAGCATCCATTTCCTCAGACATTTCGCGACATTCATCATCGTACCAGGGCTTGTCTGAGCGTTGTGTTTCATAACCCAGTACGGTTGTTGCGGCAGTGGTCATAGAATTCGCAATATGTTGCCACTGCATGTATGGAGTAATTGCGAGAGTTGGTTGGAGTAGGCATTGGCTATCTCAGTGGTATGATTCCTTTGTCTTTGATTACGAGTGTTTTTAGCTCTACTTAATCGTATGCGTACCTTGGCTGCAACTAGGTGGTGATCCGAGTCGATATTTGCACCGCGCATCACACGCACGTCCATAACGCTTAAGACATGCCTTCCATCAATCACCACGTGATCAATCTGATTTCTTATATTTTGATCGGGAGATATCCAGGTTGCCTTGTGGATATCTTTATGCGGGAATCTGGTTCCACTCACATCCAGAAACATGGTTGCCGACGCGAAACTTACCAGTCTGAATCCGTTATCGGAGGTGTTGTTGTGTAGACTGAATTTTCCGACTGCTGAACCAAGAGCATCTTCCCTTTCTATTTTAGCATTAAAATCTCCCAGAATAATTTTAATGTCATGTGCAGGGCAGCGGTCATAAATATCCTCCAGGCGCTCATAGAATGCATATTTGATGTCATCGTCTTTGTCTTCCGTCGGGGCGTGTACACAAATCAGCGTAATGTTAAAATATTTCGCCCGGATGCGAAAGGTGGCTATTCGGTCACTTACAGGGTTAAACCGCGAGACCAGGTGTCGAAGTATCTTGACGACTAAGAAACCACATCCAAATTCGTGTCTTTCTGCATGGCAGCTGTAAAAGATGTCACAGTTCTTCCGTCGTGTGCATCCCTGTCCCGTTGCCAAAAAGATAATAGCTAAAAAATCACACTTTATATATTTGAAACGACTTTACATCAGAAGTCGTAAAAGGCTCATTAATACACTCAGTTATTTGTAACTATCTACTGTATTGCTTACGTTCGAAATATTTTGGAAAATTCCGCGTATTACGATTTTTTCTGTGTACGTCACTGACTGACTGATGCCAAATGAAGGACAAATGTCCCTGGCATTATTTTCCAAAGAACTCATTGTAACGTCACAGATATACATTTTTGGCATTGTAATACAATATTTTTTTTTAAATTTTACCTTCAAGCAATGAGTAAATTACATATATTTGGTTAAAAGGACGCAAATTGGATGGAATCGATTTTATAATGAAATCGTATATGAACTCCAATAGGTTATAAGGTAAAAAGAGGTGCAACAACTTTTTTGTTTGTTGTTTTGTTGTCTTCTATTGTGCGTCGTATCAATTTTGTTTAAACAAGTCAATGTAATATCATTGTAATGTTCATTGTGAAATATGATACAAACTCCATCGGCAAGAAGTAACAGTGTTGGTATGTTGTAGCTTCACTGTACACTAAGCACTTATGGAGAAAAAAAACACACTCACATCCACAAACAGTATTTCCATCCAGTTTGTCGTCTACTCGCAAACACAGTCGAGTTTTGAGATTCCCGTTGGGTATAAAAGTGCTGGCTCACGTTTCGTGGTACAATGATGGATTTATGTATAAACACTATTCACTAACCCCACAAGTAGTAAAATGTGGGATGACAAAGGCTTTTTACACTATGGTTTCCATGAATGGAAAAACTGAAACAGTGATTTCAATAACAGAAACTTAATTCTTGTGTCCTGCATTTTTTGCAAACGCACAAAGCAGTCAATGTCATGACGTCAACTATGTTGGCAAAAATAGAGTCCGCCTTTTGTGTGATTTGAAGAAAACTCTGTTAATCGTTTGATGAGTGCAATCGTTGGTGGCACATGTTTTTTTATCGTGAAAACCAATATTATATTTATTGGGAGAACGTAGGATGAGATTGCAAGTCTGTTCATTTCATTAGAAAGAACTTTTTTGTTGGACGGTGACGGCAAGAACAATGTTAGCGTCTTGTTTAATGTCTTATTATTTTTTTAAATAATACCGAAATATTTTAAACAATATTAAATACATTAAAAATATTAAAATTAGCAAAAATAGTACAATTATTATAAATTTTAAAAATAGTAAAAAATACTAAAAATTTTAAAAACATTATAAAAATGAAAAATATTAAAAACTAGCTGGCCCGGCAGACTTCGTCCAGCCTACAAATTTTTGTAAAAGATGTTGAGTGCGGTTGAAATCTAATTCCGATTGGTTTATTACATTGGCCTCTGAAATATTTCAATTTAAAGGGCAAGGTTTTCCTGGATAAATTTTGTACTTCATATATTTAAAAGACTAGCTGACCCGGCAAACTTCGTCCTGCCAGCAAAGTTATTTGCATAAGAAAGAGTTATACCAAGCTCTATGGATACAAATAAAATATGTCCTAAGGGAAAGTGGCCTAAGAACTGAAGCCTCATACACACTTGCCATATTTTATATCTGAATCTCAAATGTTAAACGTTTTTAAAAGTTTACACGAAGTAGATGGTAGTGAAGGCTAAAGAAGTTCAGATCTAATAATACGAACTCTTTTTATCAGAAAAAGTTGTATCAACATCCGTCAGGCCGTAAAAGATAAGTTTAGTGACATACACAGAAATAAATGTGAATATTAAGAAAGAAAGGGAAAACAAAACAAAACTTTAGCTATGATCTCTTTGTCCTCAGATCGAGCTTTGGTAAGTACTACCTATGTATCAAAATTTCTTTCATCACGACCAAAATACATTTGTATCACACTACCTTCCCTCCCCTACTGATCAAAATAAACATATCGTTTCTATATTATCATCTTCATCTTGAATTTGTCTGCTCTGTAGATAAACCTCACCATTTTCAACGCGTATTCCGTCCACTACTCAAAAATAAAATTTTAGCCGGAATATTCATAAATGCAGTGGTAAATCTTTTCTATTCATCCGTCTCATTTCTATAGGCCAAACAACTACATTTGACGCCGGCACCTTACAGAAGGACTTCTTTCGTTTGCCTCACTTACTCTCATATATTATCCATAGTAAGGGGTTTAATAAACCTTTTCGTACGTTCCATCAATTTTGAAAATTTGGTGCAATCGTTCGGATTTGTGCGCGTACACACGTTTTGGAGATTCACACTTGACTATTAAACTATATTATAATCGAAAAGTTTTAATAAAAATATTCACTAAATTCACATCACCGTGTCCATTCCTTACAATTTTCATTATAATTCCACCCCAGCGTCACCTACCAAATTTTTATGCCGATTGACTGACATAGAACTTTCTGCGTTGGTGTACTTTGTGATTGTACCTTTTTATCCTAAGGAGTACGAATTTCCAAAAATGCCTTCATTAGGCTCAGCAACCCTATTAACCGTATGGTCTGGGTAATATCAACAGTTATTCCTATTTTCGTTATTGTCCCCTAAAATTTCGAAATGGGAAAAACCACTTTGTGAAGCTCTCTAATTCTGTAGGAAGTGCGCCATTATAAAAGTTAGTCATTCTTCTTTAAGCCTTTAAGCCTTTTTGCGGTCTGGGTGACCATCTATAGCCAATCCTCAACTTTCACTGAAATTTTGGGACATATGGGGTCAACCGTTTTCACAATTAGTGGTGACATCAAAATGTACATCTGTTTTATATGTATAGACTTCTGAGTAACTATGATGTTAAAAAAAAGTGACTAAATGACATTCCAAAAATTAAGTGTATCATAAGCTAAACACCGGCAACTGGTTCCAAACATACATTCAAAATTTTCTCATGTCAAAAAAATCATATATTTTAAGTTTAAGTAAAATCGGACAATGGATATAAATTTTCGAAATAATTCAATCCCAGCCAAATCAACTGTAGGGCCATATATACAAAAAAAATTCTCATAATAAAACAAATACACATTCAAAATTTCAGTCAAATTGTTTAATTCGTAAAAATTTTCATTATAATTCCACCCTAGCGACACCTACCGGGTCAATTTATACAAACAATTTTTTCTCAAGGTTCCACAAACATAAATACTAAATTTCAGTTAAATTAGTACATGCATTCAAATTTTCGATATAAATCCACCCTAGCGCCATCTACCGGGTCCATTTGTACATACAATTTTTTCTGATGATCAAACAAACATAGATTCTGAATTTCAGTTAAATTGGCCCATTCGTTAAAATTTTGATTGTTAACCGACCCCAGCGCCATCTACCGGGTCCATTTGTTCATAAAATGTTTTCTCATGATCAAATGAATATCCATTCGAAATTTCAGTTGAATTGGTACATGCATTCAAATTTTCGATATAAATCCACCCTAGCGCCACCTGGATTTGATTTTTTTCAACACAAACAATCTACGGAAAATTTCGAATCGAATAAAAAAAAAATCAGCCAAATCGCTCCAGCCGTTCTCACGTAATGCTATGACATACGTGGACCATTTCATTTTTATATATATAGATTATTATATATTATTGTAAGAAGTGCATTGTCGTCCATGATTTGATGAAAACTTACTAATTAATAGGCATACATTCTAAAATCAATTTTTAAGCCGATTGACTGACATATAACTTTCTGCGTTGGTGAACTGGATGATTGTACCTAAAGGTGCTTCGTCTGAGCCATGATAGCACTGTGCGCTTTTTTATCCCAAGGAGTACGAATTTCCAAAAATCCCTTAATTTGGCTCCCCAACCTTATTATCCGTTTAGTCTGGGTGTTAGCAACAGTTTTTCCCATTTTCGTGTTTGTCCCCTAAAAGTTCCAAATGCGAAAAACCACTTTTTGAAGCTCTCTAATGATATAGAAAGTACGCCAATATTAATGTTTCCATTCTACCTTAAAATCTGGCAGACGATCTACAGCCCATCCCCAACTTTCAATGCAATTTTGGTAAAAATCGGTTTAACCGTTTTTGCAATTAGTGGTGTCATCAAAATGGACATCTATTTTCATATATATAGAGTTTTCAATAGTTTTAATGTTAAAAAAATGTTTATATGTAATGTAATCAATGTTGACTAAATGACTAAATGAAACCTAAACACCAGCAACTGGATCAAAACATACATCCAAAATTTTCTCATGTCAAAAGATTCATTTATTTTAAGTTTGAGTAAAATCGGACAATCGAAATAATTCAGCTCCAGCCACCTCAACAGCGGGTCTATTTATACAAAAAAAAAATCACAATAAAACAAATATACATTCTATATTCCAGTCAAATTGTTTGATTCGTTATAATTCCACCATAGCGACACCTTCCGGGTCCATTTATACAAAAACTTTGTTCTCATGATCACATAGTTATACATACTAAATTTCTCTTAAATTAGTCCATTCGATCAAATTTTGATAAACAAAAATCCACCCAAACGCCACCTACCGGGTCCATTTGTACATACAAATTTTCTGGTGATTAAACAAACATACATTCTGAATTTCAGTAAAATTGGTCCATCCATTAAAATTTTTGATATAAATGCACCCCAGCGCCATCTACCGGGTCCATTTGTACACACAATTGTTTCTCATGATTAAACAAACAAACAAACGTTCTGAATTTCAGTTAAATTGGTCCATTCGTTTAAATTTTGATTATAAATCCACCCCAGCGCCACCTACCAGGTCCATTTGTACATAAAATGTTTTCTCATGATCAAACGAATATCCGTTCCAAATTTCAGTCGAATTGGTACATGCATTCAAATTTTCGATATAAATCCACCCTAGCGCCACCCGGATTTGATTTTTTTCAACACAAACAATCTACGGAAAATTTCGAATCGAATAAAAAAAAAATCAGCCAAATCGCTCCAGCCGTTCTCAAGTGATGGTATGACATACGTGGACCATTTCATTTTTATATATATAGATATTCAAAATAACACAAATATCAAAAAGTTAGTCATTCTTCTTTAAGCGTTTTTGCGGTCTGGGTGACCATCTACACCTAATTCCCAACTTTCACTGAAATTTTGGGACAAATGGGGTCACCGTTTTTACAATTAGTGGTGACATTAAAATATATATTTTTTTATATAACTGTGATGTTAAAAAAAAGTGACTAAATGACATTCCAAAAATTAAGTGTATCATAAGCTAAACACCGGCAACTGGTTCCAAACATACATTCAAAATTTTCTCATGTCAAAAAAATCATATATTTTAAGTGGATGTAAAATCGGACAATTGATATAAATTTTCGAAATAATTCAACCCCAGCCAAATCAACTGCGGGTCCATATATACAAAAAAAATTTTCATAATAAAACAAATATACATTCTAAATATCAATCAAATTGTTTAATTCGTTAAAATTTTCATTATAATTCCATCATAGCGACACCTACCGGGTCAATTTATACAAAAAAAATTTTCTCATGGTTCCACAAAAATGAATACTAAATTTCAGTTAAATTAGAACATGTATTCAAATTTTCGATATAAATCCACCCTAGCGCCATCTACCGGGTCCATTTGTACATACGATTTTTTCTGATGATCAAACAAACATAGATTCTGAATTTCAGTTAAATTGGCCCATTCGTTAAAAGTTTGATTGTAAAATGTTTTCTCATGATCAAATGAATATCCATTCTAAATTTCAGTGAAATTGGTACATGCATTCAAAATTTCGATATAAATCCACCCTAGCGCCACCTGGATTTGATTTTTTTCAACACAAACAATTTACGGAAAATTTCGAATCGAATAAAAAAAAATCAGCCAAATCGCTCCAGCCGTTCTCAAGTGATGGTATGACATACGTGGACCATTTCATTTTTATATATATAGATATTCAAAATAACACAAATATCTTATATATAAAATTCTCGTGTCACAATGTTAGTCTGCATACTCCTCCGAAACGGCTTGACCGATTCCTCTGAAATTTGGTAAGCATATTGGGTAGGTCTGAGAATCGGCTAACATCTATTTTTCATCACCCTAAATGTTAAGGGTGGTCCACCAGCGCCCGGTAGGTGGCGCTGGGGTGGGTTTATAATCAAAATTTGAACAAATGGACCAATTTAACTGAAATTCAGAATGTATGTTTGTTTGATCATCAGAAAAAATTGTATATACAAATGGAACCGGTAGGTGGTGTTTGGGTGTATTTTTAATCAAAATTTAAATGAATGGACCAATTTAACTGAAATTTAGTATGTATATTTGAGTGATCATGAGAACAAAGTTTCTGTATAACTGGAACCGGTAGGTGCCGCTAGGGTGGAATTATAATGAAAATTTTAACGAATTAAACAATTTGACTGAAATTTAGAATGTATATTCGTTATAATATGAGAAATTTTTTTCTGTATAAATGGACCCGCTGTTGAGTTGGCTGTAGTTGAATTATTTCGAAAATTTATATCGATTGTCCGACATTACTCAAACTTAACATGTATTTTTGAACATGAGAAAATGTTGGATGTATGTTTTTATTCAGTTGCCGGTGTTTAGATTATGATACACTTAATTTTTGCAATGTCATTTAGTCACCAGTGAGAACATTACATATATACATCTTTAAAACATCAATATTATTGAGAAGTCAATATATAAAAATGGATGTATATTTTAATGTCACCACTAATTGCGAGAACGGTTGAACCGATTTGTACCAAAATGTCAGTGAAAGTTGGTGATGGACTATAGATGGTCACCCAGACCACAAAACGGCTTAAGGTAGAATGGCGAACATTTGTATTGGCGCACTTCCTATAAAATTAAAGAGCTTCACAAAGTTGTTTTTCCCATATCAAACCTTAAGGCTACTAACCCGAAAATGAGAAAAACTGTTGCTATCACTTAATAAGTAAGTTTTCATCATATCATGGACGACACTGCCGACCTTTTTTATCAATTCTTACAATAATATATACAGTAGACTACGGATAAGTGCATATCGGTTTTCGCGCGACTTTTTGTGCACTTATGCGGTTTTTGCATTTATACAACACTCGGATAAGTGCACAACTATTGCATATATACAAACATTGCATAAGTGCACGATTATTGCATTTATACAAACATTACATTATTTTTATTAATCTGTAACACCAGTTCAGTTTGGACGAAACTTTAAGAAAGTAATTAAATATAAAGCTGTTTAATGTTTTTATTTATATTTGGTTCACATTACATAACAGGTTTTTAATAAAAACTTATAAAATCAGTTCAGTTTAAGGTAAAAAAAAACACAAATATATATTTCATTGTTTTAGTGTTTATCATATTTTATACAAAAAAAATTAAAAATATTCAGTTCTGTGCCAAAATAAGAGCTGTTAATGAATCATTGCAATCATATTTTGCAACATTGTTTTTTGCAAAATACATATACGTGTGCTGAAAAAGTCTGAAATCTGTTTTTGAACCGTGTTTTCTGTTCCAACCTTACATATTTTTTTTCCAGTTTCTCTAAATCATAATCTACATTTATATAACATATTATGAGAGACTTGCATTTATGCATGCAAAGTTGTACTAAAAAAGTACTTTCAAGTTAGCAGAAGTTGTGCATTTATCCGATTTTTGCATTTATACGTGTTGCACTTATCCGTGTATTTTTGTATGTAAACGTATAAAAAAGGCTAATGGCTTCAAGTTCCAGTGCATTTATGCGGTTTTTGCATTTATGCGATGTGCACTTATCCGTAGTTTACTGAAATAATCTTTTTGGTATATAAAGAACAAATTTTGTCCGGAAAAATCTCGCTCTTTAAATTGAAATATATCTGAGGTCAAAGTAATTAACCAATCGTTATTAGATTTTAACTGTACTTATCATCTTTTACAATAACTTGGAGGCAGGACGAAGACTGCCGGGCCAGCTAGTTGAACATATAAAAAACATATAAAAAATGTTAAAAATATTAAAAGTATTAAAAATATTAAAAAGATTAAAAATATTAAAAAACTGAAAAATATTCATAATATTAAAAACTAGCTGGCCCGGCAGACTTCGTCCTGCCTTCAAATTATTGTAAAAGATATTGATTGCTGTTGAAATCCAATAGCGATTGGTTTTATTACTTTGACCTCTGAAATATTTCAATATAAAAGGCGAAGTTTTTCCGGACAAATTTTGTACTTCATATATCTAAAAGATTACTATATGTTATTGTAAGAATTGCTAAATTGGATTAGCAGTATCGTCCATGATTTGATGAAAACTTACATACATTCTAACTTAAATATATTCTAACACAAAATTTTTAAGCCGATTGACTGACATATAACATTCTCCGCTAATGATAACACTTTGCTACTTTTTATCTCAAGGAGTACGAATTTCCAAAAATCCCCTTCATTTGGCTCAACAACCCTATTAACCGTTTGGTCTGGGTGATAGCAACAGTTTTTCCCATTTTCGGGTTTGTCCCCTAAAAGTTCGAAATGCGAAAAACCTCTTTGTGAAGCTCTCTAATTCTATAGGAAGTGCGCCGTTTGCGGTCTGGGTGACCATCTACAAAATTTGGTTTAACCGTTTTCGCAATTAGTGGTGTCATCAAAATGGACATCTAATTTTATATCTAAGGAGTTTTCAATAATTTTGATGTTAAAAAAATGGTTTTATGTAATGTAATCAATGGTGACTAAATGACTTTCAAAAAATTTAGTGTATCATAAGCTAAACACCAGCAACTGGATCCAAACATATATCCAAAATTTTCTCATGTCAAAAAATGCATTCATTTTAAGTTTGAGTAAAATCGGACAATCGATATAAATTTTCGAAATAATTCAGCTCCAGCCACCTCAACAGCGGGTCCATTTATACAAAAAAAATTTCTCATTATATTATTTCTCTTAATTTTAGACAAATTGTTGATTCGTTAACATTTTCATTATAATTCCACCCTAGCGGCACCTACCCAGATCATTTATACAAAAAGCTTTTTTCTCATGATCGCAAAAAAATACATATTAAATTTCAGTTAAATTGGTACATTCGTTAAAATTTTGATTAAAAACGCACACAAACGCCACCTACCGGGTCCATTTGTACATAAAATGTTTTCTTATGATCACACGAATATCTATTCTGAATTTCAGTAAAATTGGTCCATCCATTAGAATTTCCGATATAAATACACACCAGCGCCATTTACCGCGTTCATTTGTACATACAATTGTTTTTCACGATCAAACAAAAATACATTCTGAATTTCAGTTAAATTGGTCCATTCGATCAAATTTTGATTATAAATACACCGCAGCGCCATCTACCGGGTTCATTTGTACATACGATTTTTTCTGATGATCAAACAAACATAGATTCTGAATTTCAGTTAAATTGGCCCATTCGTTAAAATTTTGATTGTAAACCGACCCCAGCGCCACCTACCGGGTCCATTTGTACATAAAATGTTTTCTCATGATCAAACGAATATCCATTCTAAATTTCAGTTGAATTGGTACATGCATTCAAATTTTCGATATAAATCCACCCTTGCGCCACCTGGATTTGATTTTTTTCAACACAAACAATCTACGGAAAATTTCGAATCGAATAAAACAAAAATCAGCCAAATCGCTCCAGCCGTTCTCAAGTGATGGTATGACATACGTGGACCATTTCATTTTTATATATATAGATATAAAAAATTTTAAAAATATCCAAATATTAAAAATATGCCGAATATAAAAAAATTAAACTATTAAACTTCTAAAAAATATTATAGTTATAAAAAATATTAAAAGTCTTTAAAATAGTAGAAATATTAAAACTATTTCGGATATAAAAGATTATATTGAAATCGTTAAAAATAATAAAAGTGTTAAAATTATTTCAATTGTTAAAGTAATTTCAAATATTCCAAAATTAATGACAGCGAATATATTATTACTTATCCGTCAATAGTCTGATAGTTCCTTGTATCTGACAGCAACTGCAATTTGCCCCTATGAAAATTTTGTTCATATACAAATTTCCTTAGGTGACAATTTGCATGATGCTCGAATGCGTAGGAATGATAATAAAGTTTATAGTTATATGATAACATTTTCACACAAAGGTATCTGTAAGGCCATTATGAATTTCGCAGAAGTATATTGCTGTGCAATACATTTGCATTCCATCATTATGTATTCTCCGTTACCGACAGAGGTGACGTATGATTTATGTTTAATTAATGAATCATTGGTATTATTCATTTGCACCAGACTGGCAATTAAGTCTTGTTTGCAATTTGTCATTATTTAAGGGTCTTTATGGTTTGCCACTAATTAAGCAAAGGTTTGAAACACAAATATTGCAATATAAAAAAGAAAAGAGAAAAAAAAATCATCATTCATTGTAATGTAATTCAACCTTACAGCTTTGATTTAATTATAACTGTTCTTTTGTATGCTGCCACAAGAAAGACATTCTCTGTGTTTATTTACATTTTATTTTCGCTTAAGTAATACGAGACTGCTTGGATATTTTCTTTTATTTCATTTTATTTTATTTACTTTTAATAGGAAGGTATGCCATGGAGAATGAAAGTAAGGTATATTATGCAATTGTGCTCGATGAACAAATGTTGAGGGAAATGGCAGCAATGAGATGAAATAATTTGGACGATGATTAATTACATTGGCTTACTGACTTTTGGTTTAGCAACTCTCAGCGAAATATTGTAATATATTTTGTTCTTTTAATGTCGAAAAACAAATAAACAAAATAATTGTGGATAATTTATCCATAATTACCTTTTTTTGTTATACAATTTTGTTATTTTTTACCAGCAATAAATATTACAATTTTACTATGTTGGCTTTATTTAGAGAGAGAAGACTCTTCTGAAGTTTAAGTGCAGTGGGCTAAAAATTGGAAAACGCTGTTGTGTTTTTTTTTAATAAAAAAATACTTTGTCTGAATTTACACAATTTCCTTTAATTTTTTTTTTCGTATAATTTTATGGATTCTATAAATTTTTTTTTAACAATTTTAAAAACAATATAAATGTTATTAAAAGCTGAACAGACAGAAGAGTTTTGAGAAAACTCAATTAAAATTTTTATTTTTATTCTACTATTCATATACCAAAACAATAACAAACTCTTCATAAAGAACTTCAACTTCTAAACATATAAACTGTCAGACATCATGACCGGTTTAGTCATAAAAGACTGTCGGTGTCTTTTGCTGAATAATTGTTGATATAAATATCTACTTATTTCTAGAAAACTCACAACTTGTTTTCTTTTTATCTTATCCATTTTCTATTTCATGTGTATTTCATATTCCATTTTCCTGGTATTCTTCTCCATTATGGTCTCAGGCGTATGATGTATGATTTATCCGTAACTGTAGAAATATTTCAATTAATCATTCTCCACATTGGCATTTATACAACCTGGGCGTTTTAAAATTGAACTTTGTTTTGACGGCTGACTATATGATCCTTAATTATACACGTTCGAGATGATTGACAGTACAAGCAATGCAGCGGAACACTGTTTTCATTGTAATGTTATGTATATCAGTGCACATGACATATTCTCATTTTGTGTTTATATTTCTTTCTCCCGCAAGGAGTTAAAGGCTGCTTTAAATTGTCATGTCGTTTCATACATTAAAGACTCTGGCCGCAACATGAGTTATGACACGAGAGCTACAGGCGGCCATGTTATGAAATGGGAAAAAATGAAGCAACGTAAAGTTTGGAAGAGTATATAAATTTTAAACAAAGTTATATATATTTATATTTTAATAATTTTATATTTTTATATTTTTATAGTTTTATATTTTTATATTTTTATAGTTTTTAATTGTTATATTTTTATATTTTTATATTTTTATATTTGTATATTTTTATATTTTTATATTTTTATATATTTAAATTTTTATATTTTATATTTTTATAGTTTTATATTTTTATATTTTTTATATTTTTATATTTTTTATATTTTTATATGTTTATATTTTTTAATTGTTATATTTTTATATTTTTCTATTTTTATATTTTTATATTTTTATATTTTTATATTTTTATATTTTTATATTTTTATATTTTTATATTTTTATATTTTTATATTTTTATATTTTTATATTTTTATATTTTTATATTTTTATATTTTTATATTTTTATATTTTTATATTTTTATATTTTTATATTTTTATATTATTATATTTTTATATTTTTATATTTTTTAATTTTTATATTTTTATATTTTTTATATATTTATATTTTTATATTTTTATATTTTTATATCTTTATATTTTTATATTTTTATATTTTTCTATTTTTATAGTTTTATATTTTTATATTTTTATATTTGTATATTTTTATATTTTTATGTTTTTATATTTTTATATTTTTATATTTTTATATTTTTATATTTTTATATTTTTATATTTTTATATTTTTATATTTTTATATTTTTATATTTTTATATTTTTATATTTTTATATTTTTATATTTTTATATTTTTATATTTTTATATTTTTATATTTTTATATTTTTATATTTTTATATTTTTATATTTTTATATTTTCATATTTTTATATTTTTATATTTTTATATTTTTATATTTTTATATTTTTTATATTTTTATATTTTTATATTATTTTATTATTATATTTTTATATTTATGTATATATATATTTTTATATTTTTTTATTTTAATAATTTTATATTTTTATATTATTATATATTTTTATATTATTATATTTATATATTGTTATATTTTTATTTTTTTATATTTATATATTTTTATATTTTTTTATTTTTGTATTTTTAAAGTTTTAAATTTTTATATATTTCTATTTTTATATTTTTATATGTTTACATTTTTATATTTTTATATTTTTATATTTTTCAATTTTTATATTTTTATATTTTTATTCTTTTATATTTTTATATTTTTATATTTTTTAATTTTTTTATTTTTTAATTTTTTTATTTTTATATTTTTATATTTTTATATTTTTATATTTTTATATTTTTATATTTTTATATTTTTATATTTTTATATTTTTATATTTTTATATTTTTATATTTTTATATTTTTATATTTTTATATTTTTATATTTTTTTATATTTTTATATTTTTATATTTTTATATTTTTATATTTTTATATTTTTATATTTTTATATTTTTATATTTTTATATTATTATATTTTTATATTTTTACCCACGCCTCTTTCCCCCCCAGATACCGCGCGAGCTGGGGTCCATTTAAGCTGAACATGACGGTGGTCTCGGCCACAAGTCACTTCAGCTTATTTTTATATTTTTTATATTTTTATATTATATTTTTATATTTTTATATTTTTATATTTTAATATTTTTATATCTTTATATTTTTATATCTTTATTTTTATATTTTTATATTTTTATATTTTTATATTTTTATATTTTTATATTTTTATATTTTTATATTTTTATATTTTTATATTTTTATATTTTTATATTTTTATATTTTTTAATTTTTATATTTTTTATATTTTTATATTTTTATATTTTTATATTTTTATATTTTTAAATTTTTAAATTTTTATATTTTTATAGTTTTATATTTTTATATTTTTAAATTTTTATAGTTTTATATTTTATATTTTTATATTTTTATATTTTTATATTTTTATATTTTTATATTTTTATATTTTTATATTTTTATATTTTTATATTTTTATATTTTTATATTTTTATATTTTTATATTTTTATATTTTTATATTTTTATATTTTTATATTTTTATATTTTTATATTTTTATATTTTTATATTTTTATATTTTTATATTTTTATATTTTTATATTTTTATATTTTTATATTTTTATATTTTTATATTTTTATATTTTTATATTTTTATATTTTATTATTTTAATATTTTTATATTTTAATATTTTTATATTTTTTATATTTTTATATTTTTTTATATTTTTATTTTTTTTATATTTTTATATGTTTATATTTATATATTTTTATATTATTTTATTATTATATTTTTATATTTATGTATATATATATTTTTATATTTTTTTATTTTAATAATTTTATATTTTTATATTATTATATATTTTTATATTATTATATATTTTTATATTATTATATTTTTATATTTATATATTGTTATATTTTTATATTTTTATTTTTTTATTTTTATATTTTTAAAGTTTTAAATTTTTATATATTTCTATTTTTATATTTTTATATGTTTACATTTTTATATTTTTATATTTGCATATTTTTATATTTTTATATTTTTCAATTTTTATATTTTTATATTTTTCAATTTTTATATTTTTAAATTTTTATATTTTTATAGTTTTATATTTTTATATTTTTAAATTTTTATAGTTTTATATTTTATATTTTTATATTTTTATATTTTTATATTTTTATATTTTTATATTTTTATATTTTTATATTTTTATATTTTTATATTTTTATATTTTTATATTTTTATATTTTTATATTTTTATATTTTATTATTTTAATATTTTTATATTTTTATATTTTAATATTTTTTATATTTTTATATTTTTTTATATTTTTATTTTTTTTTATATTTTTATATTTTTATATTTTTATATTTTTATATTATTTTATTATTATATTTTTATATTTTTGTATATATATATTTTTATATTTTTTTATTTTAATAATTTTATATTTTTATATTATTATATTTTTATATTTATATATTGTTATATTTTTATATTTTTATTTTTTTATTTTTATATTTTTAAAGTTTTAAATTTTTATATATTTCTATTTTTATATTTTTATATGTTTACATTTTTATATTTTCATATTTTTATATTTTTATATTTTTCAATTTTTATATTTTTATATTTTTATATTTTTATATTTTTATTTTTTTATATTTTTATATTTTTTAATTTTTTTATTTTTTAATTTTTTTATTTTTATATTTTTATATTTTTATATTTTTATGGTTGGTTGGTATGCAGGCATCTCCTTCTTCAAAGGAGAACACTTAGGTCCCTATGGACCCATTGTGACACCCGTTGGGCATTTGTGCCATCCCTTCAACCTATGCTATCAGCGCGTGTGCTGACTGATCGCGTTGCTAGTTGTCGATTGGGAATCCGGAGTTTCGATCCAATCCGTCCAGTTGATAATTTTACAAAAGTTGTTAATCCTTCCGATGTCCAACGATGCAAGTTCTTCTACACCATTTAAGAAGGGTTTCCCCAGGGTTTCCAGTCTCCTTCTGTATAGCGCTGGGCAATCACAAATAATGTGGTCGGTGGATGGTTCACTGCTACTGTTTCCGCAGTAGTAGCATTCGCTTTTCGTTGCGAATCCCATTCTTCTCGCATGCTTGCCTATGGGTCCATGTCCCGTCAGGAAGGCAATAATCTTCCTTATCTGGTCCCTCTCAAGACTTACCAGGTACGATGCACGTTTCGCGTTGTATTCTGGCCAAGTCATTTTGGCCTTTCTACAGGTTTCTTCATTCTTCCATCTGTCGTTTGCAATTCTAAACGTTAGATTTTCAATGGTACTTTTACAGGTGAATATAGGGCGAAGTGCTACGTGTTCAACGTCGCTTTCCAGCAGGGCTGAGCCCTGTCTGGCCTCTTCATCCGCTCTGCAGTTGCCCTCGATTCCGCTGTGTCCGGGTATCCACGTAACCAGAACTCTGTTATTCCTGGATATCTCGTTAAGAGATTTCCGACAGGCACTGACCACTTTCGATTTGATGTCACTGGACTTCAATGAGTTTACCGCCGCTAGACTATCCGTGAACAGGAGAATATCCTCCTGTGATATCTTCCTCACGTTGATCATGTCCGCGGCTCGTTTAATAGCAAGTACTTCCGCTTGGAAAACGCTGCAGTAGTCTGGAATTCTCGATCTTATACTTAGGCCTGGGTCCGCGGAGTAGATACCATAGCCGACCTTGTCATCCAGTTTGGACCCATCGGTAAAGATGTTTATTGGTCCATACATTGCGTTCTCGTTCTCTGCCCACTCCTTTCTAGTGGGCGTTTTGATTTCGTAGAGAATGTTTGATTTCCGTGTATTGAGCACGTAGTCAGTTTCAAGTGAGATGTTGATATGGTTCAGGATTAATATTGTTATATTTTATATTTTTATGTTTTTGTATTTTTATATTTTTAATCTTTTTATTTTTATATTTTTATTTTTTTTATATTTTTATATCTTTATATTTTTATATTTTTATATTTTTATATTTTTATATTTTTATATTTTTATATTTTTATATTTTTATATTTTTATATTTTTATATTTTTATATTTTTATATTTTTATATTTTTATATTTTTATATTTTTATATTTTTATATTTTTATATTTTTATATTTTTATATTTTTATATTTTTATATTTTTATATTTTTATATTTTTATATTTTTATATTTTTATATTTTTATATTTTTATATTTTTATATTTTTATATTTTTATATTTTTATATTTTTATATTTATATATTTTTATAGTTTTATATTTTTATATTTGTAAATTTTTAAATTTTTTATATTTTTATATTTTTATGTTTTTATATTTTTATACTTTTATATTTTTATATTTTTATATTTTTATATTTTTATATTTTTATATTTTTATATTTTTATATTTTTATATTTTTATATTTTTATATTTTTATATTTTTATATTTTTATATTTTTATATTTTAATATTTTTATATTTTTATATTTTTATATTTTTATATTTTTATATTTTTATATTTTTATATTTATATATTTTTGTATTTTTATATTTTTATATTTTTATATTTTTAAATTTTTATATTTTTGTATTTGCGGCAGGCGCTTGTGACAATTTTTTTTAGATTTTTTCAGTTTAATTAAATGATCAACAAAAAAGATTATTGAGCCATTACCCAACAAGAAAATTTTTGCCAAATTTTTTAATTTTGTCTTCGAGTCTTTACATCTCCCTTTGTTTCCTTTTCCTTTATAGTTTCCAGTTCATAAATAGGCAACACCATTAACTAACTAGCCTATAGCCTGGAAATAATGAATTCTGAGTTTTATACAACCATAATCTTGTTGCATTAACACTAATTGTGCGCACCATTGGTTCGAACAATTACGTTGCCGACATTTCACAAATCAAATTATAGTTTTCTTTATACCAAAATGTTCTGCATGGCTGCTTAACAGCTGCTGTGTGCGAAAATAGATGTCTAACTAAGAAGTGATGCCACTTGCTTACGTAGTTCTACTCCTTTGTGCTGGGATGGAATGTTAAGATGCCCATATTATTATTACTAGCTCACTTACTAAACGCTATATCAGGTTAGGTGGAAATGAGTCGAACAACAACAATCTATAAACCTGATGAGCAGCACTCACTGGCAAATTACAACGAATTGCGCATTCGAGTGGATAAGATACATCTCGTTGGCTAGAAAACACATACATAATAGTTGGTTGCCTGGGGAAAATTCCTTACCAGTTACAACGTATGTTGGTAATGTGTTCTCTATGCTTGACGGTTTAATCTCATTCTATGTGTATTTTTATTAGTTTTAACCTTAAATATATAATAATGTTAAGATATTACAAATAGTTTTTGTATACACGACAATTTGTGAAGGTACAGCGAATGCATATTAACAGGAACCATGTGCATACTCAATCATTTTGTAGTTTTCTATACAGAAGTTTAGCTAAAACATTCCAATAGATTCTCAGCAAATAATTTTTTTTAAACTTGAACCCTCTCTTAGTATATGGCATTATCAACGTTAAATTTTTACTCAATTTTTCAACTTTTTTTTTTGCGCAAGCACGTTGAGCCTTCAGATGTTCATCAGTATTCATTCATATCCAATTTCATCAATCTTTGTTATAGCAAAAGTTTGTCATAACTAAGAATTTTGAGAAATCAAAGAAATGTATCTTACCATGATTCTGCGAAATCAACTGCAACTCTTAGTTATATAAGTGTAGTGTAGTAGGTTGTAACTTGTATTGTAACTGATGCCAGTGAAGAATTGGTGGCAATTGAGGGGCGAGTGAGAATTGTATTAACAAAGCACATGTAGACAACCGTGAGAAAATGCCAGTAAACTGGATGGTGTAGAAAGAGAATAGAGCGAACGAATTAAAATGTCAGTAAACAAGAGATGGTATAGAAAGACAAAGTGGAAGGAGCGAACGAATCACAAAAAAATTTTAGTACTATTCTGTTTTCATAATATCAGTTATAGAGTCCTGCACATGTGCGCTTGAAATGATTTCAAGACCATTTGTGGTTTTTTTTTTCAAGACATGTGACTGTTTTGATTCTACGAAATAGACATGGCCACGACAACGGTGTTGTTTTACACAGTACAACACATGATTTTGGGACTCAATTCTGAGAACTGCACGTGAAAGTAGCCCCCAAAAGAAGAAGTTCTGCATCATTCGATTTCATGTAACGATTTTCAAGTTACATGTCATTATAATTTAATATCTATTTGAAGTTAGTTAGTATCTTATAGGGAAATTGGTTACGTTTTAGACACTTTTGTGATATTGTTATATGGTGGCGTATGATTATCATAAGTAATATTCCACGTAAATCATACGCCACGGAGTACATGTGGCGTACATGATCGCATGTAACTTGATTTGGGGCTACTTTCATGTGCAGTTCTCAGAATTGAGTCCCAAATCAATTAGTTGAAAAATGCTGTACTATATTAGTAAGGAAAAAAAAACAATAAAGAGCGAATGAGAGTGAGTTTTAATCTCATTAGTGTTTTGTCAAACACATGCACTTGAATGATTCGAACAATATTTGTTTGTAGCAATAGTAAAATTTTAAGCACTAAAAAGTAATTATATTTACATTTATACACAAAAAAGTACTTTTTTGTACCAGATAGTAAAATTTATTGCACCAAGTATGTAGTACATTTTACTGTACCTATAAGTACTTCATATCAAATAGTACAACTTATTGTAAGAGAAGGTACTTTACTTAAGTAACAAGTACTGTTTATTATTCAAAAAAGTACTTTTGTTGCACAAAAAAGTAAATTTATTGTCAAAAAAAATTACGTTTGCTGCTCAAAAATTACTTTTATTGTACTAAAGAGTATATTTATTTCACTCGAAAGTAGTTTTATTTTACCAAAAGGTACAATTTACTACACCCAAAGTACAATGTATTGCATGAAGAAGTCCTTTTATTAAACCAAAAGTACAATTTATTATGCCAAAAGCTATTGTACGCAAATATACAATTTTGTATACTAAAACATACTTTTATTGTAAACAAAGGTACTGTATACTGTACCAATAAGTACGTTTATTGTACACGAAAGTATTTGTATAGTACAGTTTATTATACCAAATGCCACTTCTATTGTACCAAATGGTACATACTTTTATTGCACCAAACAGTACTTTAAGTGTATCAAAATTTACAATTTATTGTACCAAAACGTACTTTTATTGCAACAAAATGGACATAGAATGTACTGAAAGTACATTTATTGTACGGTAATTTACATTTATTGTAATATTTAGTATCGCTATGGTACCAACAAGTAAAATCTGTTGTTCCAAAATGTACATTTATTGTACCAGGAAATACTATTATTGTATTAAAAAGTACAAAATATTACACCAAATAGTACAATGTATTGTACAAAAAAGTACTTTCATTGTACCAAAAGTAAAATTTGTTTTGCGATGGATACCTTTCATTGTGCCAAAAAGTACTTTTCTGTACTAAAAAGTACATTAATTGTACCAAATATTACAATTATTGTACCCATATTGTACAATTTACGTACCAAGAAGAAGAATGTATTAAACCAAAACGAAATTTTATGGTACCAAGAAGTACTTCAGTGTAGCAAAATCTTTTGTATAAAAAGTACATTTAATGTAACATTAAGTACAATTTATGGTACCAGAAAGTACTTTTATTGTACTCATAAGTAAAATTTACTGTACGAAAAAGTAAATTTTTCTAGCAAAAAGTACAATTTATTGTACTAAAAAGTAAATTTCTTGTAATGAAGAGTACATTTATTTTACCAAAAAGTACAATTTATTGTTCTTTTATTGTACCAGAGAACATTCATTGGACAAAACGGTAATATTAACTGTACCAAAATGTACTTTTATTGCTCAAAAAAAAAACTTTCACGGAAACATAACAAGTTATTTAAATGTACAAAAAAGTACTTTTACTGTACCAAATAATAAAATTGATTGTACCAAAAAGTACAATTTATTGTATTAGAAAGCACACCTTATTGTACCAAAAAGTAGTTTTATTGTAACAAATAGTACAATTTAATGTACCAATTTTCTTCAATAAAAGTACTTTTATTGTATAAATAATACAATTTACTGTACCAAATAGTACAATTTATTGTACTAGAAAGTTGAATTTATTGTACCAAAAATTACGTTTCTTGTAGCAAAAAAGTAAAATTTTTCGTAACAAAAAGTACATTTATTATATCAAATAATAAAATTTATTGTATCAAACAGACCAATTTAGTGTAACAAAATTTACGGTTTTTTGTACAACAATTACTTTTATTGTATTAAATAAATTACTTTTAGTGTTACAAGGTACTTTAACTGTACAAAATAGTACAAAAGTTTAAAAGTTGAATTTATTGTACGAAAAAGTACTTTTATAGTACATAAAAGTTCTTTAAGTGTACCAAAAATTATAACTTGCATCTGTTGTTGTATTCTATGTATGTGTATGTGACAAAATTTAACATTTATGCTTAAATGGAAAAAAATCGAAATACAGGGTGGCGTACCAATTGAGCAAAATGAGAAATTTAAACATAATTTTTTTTTAATCATAATGTTTTTTCATTTTTTTTTTTGTATAGAAAATTCAATTTTATTTTATACTAGTGTACCCGGCAATGCTTCGCTATTGCATAATTGACTAATATAACAAAACCAACTTAATATAATACACAAATATCAATTTAAATTAGCTCCCATTTATAAAAGCTGTGCATATGCCACTTTTAAACATACTTTGGCAACGTTTCCTTAACTCGGTAATAATAAGTTTGGCTTGCTTTCAAAATGGGATAATTTTGAGCGTTGATCTTAGCCCAAATCGTTAAACAATTCGTTACCCCAAGTAACTCCCAAACCAGTCCAATGAACAACGTTTTATTGTGTCGAATGTTATATTTCACTATGACCATCCGCCCGCTGATCGAGTACTATCTGTACACCAAATTTCATGTCTCTAGCTTAAAAATATCAAAATTGTCGTCTGCAATTTCAAATTCTATTTTTCTAGGACTAAGGTTCGATTTAAGCATGCCCCCTCCGCCCACTGATTGAATATAACTTAGTTATTGTTGGGCATAGAATTTGTAATTGTAGTGCCAAGTAATATGTATTTTCACGCCCACTAAGCCCATTGGCTCCAAATTAAAATTTGGTCTGCATATTCGAATAAGTGTTGTCGAGTACTGTTTGGTCTGCATATTCGAATTTTATCTCTCTAGCTCTAAAAAAAAGTTTTGCCAAGCCCACTATGCCCATTGTATCCAAAAATAATATTTCGTCTGCATATTCATATTCGCGTTGTCCAGTACTATCTGGGTATCAAATTGTATCTCTCGAGCTCTAAAAAAGTTTTGCCACGCCCACTCCGCCCATTGGGTCAAAAATTTAAATTTCGTCTGCATATTCATATTCGTGTTGGCGAGTACTATCTGGGTATCGAATTTTATCTCTCTAGCTCTAAAAAAAGTTTAGCCAAGCCCACTATGCCCATTGTATCCAAAAATAAAATTTCGTCTCCATATTCATATTCGCGTTGTCCAGTACTACCTGAGTATCAAATTGTATCTCTCTAGCTCTAAAAAAGTTTTGTCACGCCCACTATGCCCATAGGGTCAAAAATTAAAGTTTCGCCTTCATATTCATATTCGTGTTGTCGAGTACTATCTGGGTATCAAATTGTATCTCTCTAGCTCTAATAGTATGTTTTGCCACGCCCACTCCGCCCATTGATCCAAAATTAATATTTCATATGTATATTCAAATTCGCGTTGTCGCGTACTATCTGGGTATCAAATTGTATCTCCCTAGCCCTAAAAATATGTTTGCCACGCCCACTTCTCCCACTGATCCAAAATTTAAATTTCGTCTGCATATTCATATTCGTATAGCCGAGTTCTATGTGTGTACCAAATTTTATCTCCCTAGCTCTGATAATATGTTTTGCCACGCCCACTCCGCCCACTGGTCCAAAATTAAAATTTCGTCTGCATGTTCATATTCGTGTAGCCGAGTTCTATGTGTGTATCAAATTGTATCTCCCTAGCTCTAAAAGTATGTTTTGCCACGCCCACTCCGCCCACTAATCCAAAATTAAAATTTCGACTGCTTATTCATATTCGTATAGCCGAGCACTATATGTGTTTCAAATTGTATCCCCCTATCTTTACAAATATGTTTTGACACGCCCACTCCGCCCATTGATTCAAAATTAAAATTTCGCATGTGTATTCAAATTCGCGTTGTCGAGTACTATCTGGGTATGAAATTGTATCTCCCTAGCCCTAAAAATATGTTTTGCCACGCCCACTCCGCCCATTGGGTCCAAAATTTAAATTTCGACTGCATATTCATATTCGTGTCGTCGAGTACTATCTGGGTATCAAATTTTATCTCTCTAGCTCTAAAAAAAAGTTTTGCCACGCCCACTCCGCCCATTGGGTCCAAAATTAAAATATTCATATTCATATTCGTGTTGTCGAGTTCTATCTGGGTATCAAATTTTATCTCTCTAGCTCTAAAAAAATTTTTGCCACGCCCACTCCGCCCATAGGGTAAAAAATTACAAAATATATAGCCTATAGTAATTTCCATATAGTACACTAACTGTCTTCCAAATTTCATTGAAATCGGTTCAGCCGTTTAGGCGTGATTGAGCAACAAACATACAAACAAACAAACACACAGACATTCACATTTATAATATTAACTAGTGGGCCCGGCAATGCTTCGCTATTGCATTTTAACTTGTAATATATTTCACATTTTAAACTCGATAATGGTATGTTGAGTTTATTAACTTATGTAACTAATTTCAAGCAATTCCTTAACATGAAAGTTAACAAATTAAGTGTTGTTGTTTTAAATTCTAAATATCATAGGCTCTATGACGATAGTAAAAAGTTCATCAGCAAAGTCATATCTTTTACAAGTCGGAAACAGACATTCCGTTAAAGATCAAAATTCAATGTAGTAGCGGTAACCGTCTGTATACTAACTATCTCTTTGGGCGTAAAACTTCACAAAGGGCAAACAGAACATGCGAGTTAGGTATTGATATTACACACAAAGTTTTTTGGTGACATTTTCTAACAATTCATCGTAGATTTGGTTACAATTTTTGCGAATAAAAAAACTGGCCCACCTTACTGTTCATATCTCTAGGCGAACTGCAATATACTGTGGAATTTTGACAGTTATAACTGTTTATTTAAAAAGGGGTGTGGTACAGCCCACTTCCACTCTTACTGTTATTTATACTGCAACAACAACATATGCAACAAATCTCATCTTCATACCTCTTATAGTTCATGAGATATAGCCCTTTTTATTTTCATGTTGAATGGGCGGTGCCACGCCCCTTTATCCAATCACAACCAAATAGCAATAGCCAGGGACTATCTACAGGTCATCAGTACCACTTGGTAAAATTTTCGTATCAATCTGTAGAGCGGTTTTGAAAAGGGGGCGTGGCACCCACCACTTCCACGCTGGCTGTAATTAATACTGCTCCAACAACATATATACCAAATCTCATCTTCATACCTCTGATAGTTCATGAGATATAGCCCTTTTTATTTTCAAGTTGTATGGGCGGTGCCACGCCCCTTTATAGCCAGGGATTATTAACAGGTCAACAGTACTATTTGGTAAAATGTTCGTATCAATCGGTTTATTAGAAAAGCCGTTAGAGCGATTTTTTAAAAGGGGGGGGGGGGGAAAGGGGAGTTATTATCCCTTTTGCTATTTTCACCCCCTAAATGTGGAAAAATTCAAACAATGTTTAGCCTATGTTACTTGCGAGGTTATTCGGAAGATTCCCTGAAAATTTCATCAAAATCGGTCCATACGTTACAACAATACACACATCCCACACACACATACATGTTTCGAAATGAATGCAGTGTTCGCTATAACTCAAGAACCAATGCACAAACAAAGACCGTTTATACATAAAAACCTTGGTATTAACGTCACCTTTCGTATGAAGTTTGCAGAAACAAAATCGGTTCACGCATTCCAGAGAACATCAATTTCTAACACAATGCAACTTATTTTTATATATATAGATAGGATAACTAAAGCTTTTTCGGGAGTGAACTAAACTATATCAAACGGTAGCATTTGACCTCAGTGACAAAACCCTAAAGTTCATTTTGCTCCACTACGTCACAAATTTTTTTTTACTGTGGTCAATTTGAATTGAATGAGCGGTAGGCAGTGGGTGTGGCATATTTTGAAGAAATCCATTTTTTTTACTTAATTTAGTCAATATAATGCTCAGTGACAACTTTTATTGACCTAAGATCAGAACCTTATTATTTTTGCACAAAAATGTATAAAGCCACCCCATGGGTGGTGTTTGCGACAAACGAAATACAAGTTTGTGTTAACTTCCTTTTCATTTGTGGCAACGTAAATTTACTTTGCGGCAAACACAATTGCTTTTGCGACAAACTAGCTTTATTTTTGCGACAAACGAAATAAAACTTTGTGTCTACCTTCTTTTCATTTGTGGCAAACGTGGATTTATATTGCGGCAAACGAGTTTCCTATTCGCGACAATCGACACAACCGCTTGTTTGTTTTGCAGCAAATGAAATCTTCAAACGAAGTTCATTTGTCTAATTTTTCGTTTGGGAGCAACGAATTTTTTCTTTCAGTGCACTGTGCGTAGTCGCGGCCAATATTTGAATAAAATTATCGTCAAAACTAAATGTCGAAGATTGTTCTTGCGGTCATACTAAAGATCCAGACAACCAATTCCATTTGAAATATTTTATTTAAAATTAAAAAAAAAAAGTTCTAAATAATTCGTCCTAATAATCCAAAGTTGGATTTTCCGTATAGGCGTAGTCGCGGCCAACATTTGAATAAATGTTTCCTGTACACGTAAATGTTGAAGATGTTTTTGATAGTACATTATAAAGATTCCTATATCCAATTGTATTTTATGTAGATTATTTTACAAAATCAAGGCTCTAAATGAATCACCCCTATATTACCGCCACTGAGGTGTCGTAAGGATGATAATTGCTTAACTTTTGTTTGTTGCCAAAGCCCACAACTGAAAAGGCTAACAAAAGGAGAAAAGTATGTTATAAATTTACTGTGCAATTGAGCTTACTATTAATATGCCCCCAAGAAAATCCATCTGAAAATACATAGTAGTAGTTCCTCGTATTTTATAATTGCACGTACGTGTGACATCCGTAACATCCTTCATTAGCATACAGATTATTTTCATGGAAGTTGTCATTCAAACCACACATGAGCTTCATATGAAAAAAAAAGTCAACAAATGAATTTAGTATAAACTGAAAATTGTAATGAAATCGTCGCTGTAGAATAGTGTTAGCTCCGCGTAGAGCTATGGATAATGGCTACTACACGAGGAGCGCCTTAGGCTAGGTACTTAGCTGTTGTAGTTTTATCGTGATATTACACTGATGACGGTCATAATGCTGACAGCTAATAACTGCACAAAGGAGGCGGTGCACTTGACTGACACTTGCAGTTGACATGATAAAATGTATTTAATAACAAGAAAATTGGATTACGAGTGCAGTGAGTTATGTTTAATGTGATAATTTATTGCGAATTTATCAATTAAGATGAGTACCAATTGACGTTGTAGACAATGTATCTAATGCTCACAATTCACATGTACCTTACACTTGAGTTTTAAGCATTTCAATGTAATTCCTGAAGTATATGCCAATTGCATTTTACGAAGATTTTATGATGTATGATATGGAGTGGTATAGATGTTTTATGTATGCAATCAAAAAATAAATCAATACAGTAAAGTCAGTCAAGTATGCGAAGTTCGCTAAACATTTTCAACATAGAAATGGACTATTGAATTATCATGCCAATAATTTTATTAATAACTTGTATTATTTTCTGTTCTAATAAGCAGAATTGCCGATCCAGAAGTACTTTGGATTTGGATGAATTACACTATGACACAATTTGAGGGTCATTGTCTCGGAGTTGAACCAAACCAATTTCAAACGAGCATTTGACCTCAGTAACAAAACCCCTTAACTCTATTTTGGGCCACTAGTGGTTTGAAGTTTGAATTTTTGGGTCAAAAGTCGAATCAAAGAATATGTAAAATCATCTATAGAAGTACATTTGGGATATTTTATGTGTTCGGAGACCAATACTAAAACATTTAGGGGAATATTTCCTCGGAACATTTTAACCCTCTAGCTCTCACCCGCATGGGACATTTTTGGCCCAATTTTGAAAAACTGTTAAAATGTCAACTTTGGAGGGAGGTAAAGGCTTAGAATCTTCTATAGAAATATTCTCCGAAAAATTTCACTATGAGTCATCGAAGACAAATAACCTCTACAAGTCAAAGGTTATAAAATTAAATCAAAATTAAATGTTAAAAAGGCTACTTTTGGGAAAAGAGTGGAACAAGCTTATTCGGGAATGAACCAAACTAATATCAATAGGTAGTATTTGACCTCAGTAACAAAACCTTAAACTTCATTTTGCTCCACTACGTCACAATTTTTTTTTTACAGTGGTTTGTAATTTGGTTTTTTTGGTCATAAGTCGAATCAAAGAATTTGAATAATCATGTGTAAAAATACATATGCGATAGTTTATGTCTTCGGAGACATACATTAAATTTTTCAGGGGAATATTTCATCAGAACATTTGAAGTCTCTAGCTCTCACCCGTATAGGACATCTTAGGATGAATTTAAAAAAACGGCTTAAAAGTAAATTTCATATAATGTTCAGCATAGGTGGCAGATAGAGGGTTAAAATGTTCCGAAGATATATTCCCCGGAAAATTTTAATGTAGGTCTCTGAAGACTTGAACTAACTCAAATCTTTTTATACACATGATTTTTTATTTTCTTCTATTTAACTTTTGACCAAATAAATAAAACTTTAAACCACTGTAAACAAAAATTGTGACGTAGTGGAGCAAAATGGAGTTTAGGGTTTTGTTACTGAGGTTAAATGCTATTGTGTGATATCGGTTTGGTTCACTCCCGAAAAAGTGTGTTGCACTGTTTGCTCAAAAATAGATTTTTTTAACGTTCCATTAACATTTTATTTTAATTTTATTTTGGAACCTTTGACTCACAGAGGCTACTTGTTTTCGGTGACTCTAAGTGAAATTTTCCGGAGAATATTTCTATCGAAGACTCTTTGCCTTGACCTCCGTTCAAAGTTGACTTTTAAACAGTTTTTCAAAATTGGGCCAAAAATGTCCCATACAGGTGGGAGCTACAGGGTTAAAATGTTCTGAGAAAATATTCCCCTGATTGTTTTAATATACATAGGTCTCTGAAGACAATAAATACCCAAAAATTATATTTATAGATGCTTTTTCAAATTATTTTAATCGACTTTTGAAAAAAAAAATGAAACTTCGAACCACTGTAAAAAAAATTTGTGACGTAGTGGAGCAAAATGGAATTTAGGGTTTTTGTAACTGAGCCCAAATGCTATCGTTTGATATTAGTTTGGTTCACTCCCGAAATAATGTGTTGCACTGTGTTACCAATGATTTTAACACTAACTTGTCCAAGTACGTTTTGGGATACCTTTCTGTTATATTTAGACAAAAAAGTTCTTAGCAAGTAAAGTATATATATATATTACGATCTCGTTTTACATCTCATATGTCAAATAGTTAGTTCTCTTAACTAATCATCCTTGAGCTAAATTAAGGATTCTTTCACAATTTATTTCCTTATAGGGCTGTAGCTTTGCTATTCAAATTCTCATTCTACACAGTTCTTAGATTGCTTATGATAACATTTGTATAGGAATTTTTTCATCCCAGTTTGTTCCCTTATCTTTGTTGTTATCCTTTGAAACTACAACTATGTTGCCTAACAAGTTGATAATACACCAGTGATACGTAAATGTAAATAAGGTGAAATTGCAATTTAAATCACTATTTGCTAATGAAATTTTTTAAAATAATTTATTGCTACAAATTGTAACATAATAGCCATCACTTTTTATAGACCTTGTGCATCAACTTCAAAATTGTTAAAATTTTTTTTTTTCATTTTGTATGGCATTAACATTTAATCTTGTATTCTTTTTTTAGATACATTCTTTATACATAGTACATATATGCTGTAGCCACCATTGTTTACGTTTGAATTTTTTTAAAGGTTTCCTTTCATTTTCTTTTCTTTTTTTTACCGTACCGTTGTTATCCTTTGATATCGCAAAATATGTGGCTGAAAATATTTTATTTATTCGAACCATTATTTGCTGTCCAGTGAATGTTGACCTTTTTGAATGGATTTTATTGTAATTTTATCCTGGAGTGTGAATGTGTGGACTATGGGTGTATATTTAAAGCCTAAATATGCATTAGGCTAAATAAGCGCTGTTGTCTGTTTTGTTTGTTATTGTGCATAAAAAACCAAGCACTTTAAAATAATCGTCTTAAGTGTTTTATCGATGAGTTTTTTTTTTATCCCAGCGGCGGAGTTTGAAAGGGCTTCCTCATATAACATTTGCAGATGTCCTTATTTAAAACTGTCCCCGGTGAATGTCCTTTCATGATCTCTTCCCTTTTGCAGAAGGTGTGTTAAAAGAAGGCAAGAGGAAGGTGCTTGCGTGTGTATTGATTGAACACAGCGCAATGAAAATCATTCATGTTCCTTTATTTTTATCAGACCTACGAGAAGGCATGAAAGAAAAGGCAACGAGTAAGGTGTTCGTGTGTTTTTCTTAAAACATTGTGTCATTAGTTTCAACCACACAATTTGAATGCATTTTCATGGGGTAGATAGTAGCATGGCTGACTAACAACAAGTGCAAGTATAGAGAAAAATACGAAGAAGTAAAAAAATTAAAAAAAAAAATCTAAAAAATAGCGTGTTAATTCACAACAACAGGAGAAACATCCCTTACCTCATTAATGGGGTGTAAAGGGAAATTAAGTTTTTTAATATTTCTCTTGTTTTGTATCGTTGATCTGTATATGTAAATAATGTGTTTTGGTTCGGTTTAAGATCTTTTCTATTATTGCTAATAGAATTTGATTTACAAGAGTTGGGTGAAATGTATTATGTTGACAGCTGGCAGGGCAGATAGCCATTTCGATGGTTGCCAAACCATCATTATCAGTACCCATTTGCTGGGACTTCTCCACTCATTATCACAACCTTAGGTGTAAAAAGCTTGAAGCTTTTCAATGTGAAATGATATCAACGAAGACCACGTAAAACGTAATCGTAATTTTGCTTTGCACCCCATGAATGAGGTATATGATAGCTTCTCGCGTTGTTGTGAATTAGCACGCTTTCTATTTTTAGATTCAGAACTAACGGCACCTACTTGTTTATCGACGAATGATAACGTCACTGTTTTGAGGAGCTCTTACTAGACACGCCGATTGAATCGACGCTTAATACTGAGAAGTTGCTATCAACAACATTCGAGGGGAGCCGACAATGAAAGAAAAATTTATAATTTTTTTTTTAAGATGACTGGAGCCAGGCGTGTTCTAACCACTATGCCACGGAGACCACACGCCACCATAATTCACACAAGCTCTTGTCTATGCTCTTAATTTTTAATATTTTTATATTTATAATATTGGCTTATAAATGAGTAAAAGTTCGAAAAACCAGGTTTTTACCCGCAACTCAAGATTTTGGGGGTTTTGGGAGATGCTCAGCAGCACCTACCAGAAAAATAGTATAATTTCCCAGGTATTATTCTTTTTGTCGTTCTGTGTTATCCTTAGAACAGTGCATGTGTCCGAAACGCACATTTAGATTAAAGTAGCATAAGAGTTAAAGTATTTTAAATGTGGAGTAAGTTGTTTGTAAAACCGCAACATATCTACAATATTTTACACAAAAAAATATATACTGGTCATAACGCACTTTTTGCAAGTCATAATTTTGAATACAACATTTTAAGTAAAGTTTAATTTAAAGATCATTATAGTTGTCCAAAATCTAAATTTTTTAATATGAACATAATTTTCAATATATTTTAATTTTTCGTCCGCAAAGCTTGGAAATCCTATTAATATTATAAACTAGCTGGCCCGGCAGACTTCGTCCTGCCTCCAAATTTTTGTAAAATATGTTGATGTAGTTGAAATCTAAAAACGATTGGTCTATTTTTTTGACCTCTAAAATATTTTAATTTAAATTCCCGGACAAACCCTGTTATTCATATATCTTAAAGATTAGTATATATTATTATAAGAATTGCTGAAACGGATCACCAGTGTCGTACATGGCTCATGGCCGTTCTCAAATGATGGTATTACATACGTGTACCATTTCATTTTTATATATATAGAGATAACTGTACGATTGCTAAAATGGATCAGCAGTGTCGTTCATGATTTGATGAAAACTTACTTATTGACATATAACTTTCTGCTAAGGTGTACTGTGTGATTGTACCTTTAGGTGTTTGGTCTGAGCCATAATAGTACTTTACCCCTTTTTTATCCCAAGGAGTACGAATTTCCAAAAAATCCCTTAATTTGGCTCAACAACCCTATTAACCGTGAAAGCAACAGTTTTACCCATTTTTGGATTTGTCTCCTAAAAGTTCGAAATGCGAAAAACCACTTTATGAAGCTCTCTAATTCTATAGGAAGTCCGCCAATATAAATGTTCGCTATTCTACCCTAAGCCGTTTTCCGGTCTGGGTGACCATCTACAGCACATCCCCAACTTTCATTGAAATTTTGATACATACCGGTTCAACCGTGGTGGTGACATAAAAATGTTCATCTTCTTTTATATACAGACCTCAATAATTTTGGCGTTAACAAAATGTTTATATGCAATTTAATCAATGGTGACTAAATTACATTCCAAAAATTAAGTGTATCATAAGCTAAACACCAGCAACTGGATTCAAACATACATACAAAATATTCTCATGTCCAAACATGCATACATTTTAAGTAAAAGAGTACAATCGATATAAATTTTCGAAATAATTCAACTCCAGCCAATACAACCTCGGGTCCATTTATACAAAAAAAGATGTATCGTAATAAAACAAACATTCTAAATTTCAGTCGAATTTTTTAATTCGTTAACTTTTTTTTATAATTCCACCGTAGCGGCACCTACTGGGTCCATTTATACAAAAACGTTGTTCTCATGATCAGACAAATATACATACTAAATTGTAGTTAATTTAATCCATTCGTTCAAATTTTGATTAAAAATCCAACCAAATGCCACCTACCTACCGGGTCCATTTGAAGATACAATTTTTTCTGATGATCAAAAAAACGTATATTCTGAATTTCAGTTAAAATGGTCCATCCATTAAAATTTTCGATATAAATACACCCCAGCGCCATCTACCGGGTCCATTTACACATAAAATTATTTCTCACGATCAACCAAATATGCATTCTAAATTTTAGTTAAATTGGTCCATCCATTCAAATTTTAATCATAAATCCACCCCAGCGCCACCTGGATTTGATTTTTTTCAGCACAAACAATCTACGGAAAATTTCGAACCGAATAAAAAAAAATCAGCCAAATAGCTCCAGCCATTCTCAAGTGATGGGTTTACATACGTGGACCATTTCATTTTTATATATATAGATGTGAATGTCTGTCTGTTTGTTTGTTTGTATGTTTGTTGCTCAATCACGCCTAAACGGCTGAACCGATTTCAATGAAATTTGGAAGACAGTTAGTGTACTATATGGAAATTACTATAGGATATATATTTTGTAAACTTTTACCCTATGGGCGGAGTGGGCGTGGCAAAACTTTTTTTAGAGCTAGGGAGATAAAATTTGATACCCAGATAGTACTCGACAACACGAATATGAATATGCAGACGAAATTTAAATTTTGGACCCAATGGGCGGAGTGGGCGTGGCAACACATTTTTTAGAGCTAGAGATATAAAATTTGATACCCAGATAGTACTCGACAACACGAATATGAATATGCTGACGGAATTGTTATTTTGGACCAGTTGGCGGAGTGGGCGTGGCAAATTTTTTTGAGAGCTAGATAGATACAATCTGGTACCCTGATAGTGCTCGACAACACGAATATGAATTTCTTGACGAAATTTTAATTTTGCACAAAGGGGCGGAAGTGGGCGTGGCAAAACTTTTTTTAGAGCTATAGAGATAAAATTTGATACCCAAATAGTACTCGACAACACGAGTATGAATATGCAGACGAAATTTTAGTTTTTGACCCAATGGGCGCAGTGGGCGTAGCAAAATTTTTTTAGAGCTATTGAGATAAAATTTTATTCCCAAATAGTACTCGACAACACGAATATGCATAGTTAGATGCAATTTAAATTTTTGACCCAATATTCGGAGTGGGCGTGGCAAAACTTTTTTTATAAAGCTAGAGAGATAAAATTTGATACCCAAATAGTAGTCGACTACACGTATATGAATATGCAGACGAAATTTTAGTTTTTGACCCAAAGGGCGCAGGGGGCGTGGCAAAACATTTTTCGAGCTGGGGAGATAAAATTTGATACACAGATAGAACTCGACAACACGCATATGAATATGCAGATGAAATTTTAATTTTTGACCCAATGGGCGGAGTGGGCGTGGCAAAATTGTTTTTTAGAGCTAGAGAGATAAAATTTGATACCCAAATAGTACTGACAACACGAATATGAATATGCAGAAGAAATTTAAATTTTTGACCTAATGGGCGGAGTGGGCGTGGCAGAACATTTTTTTATAGCTAGAGAGATACAATTTGATACCCAAATAGTACTCGACAACACGAATATGAATGTGCAGACGAAATTTTAGTTTTTGACCCAAAGGGCGCAGTGGGCGTAACAAAATTTGTTTAAACCTAGAGAGATACAATTTGATACCCAGATAGTACTCGACAACACAAATATGAATATGCAGACGAAATTTTAATTTTTTATCTGTGGGCGGAGTAGGCGTGGCAATATTTTTAATTTTTGACCCAATTGGCGTATTGGGCATGACAAAACTTTTTTAGGGCTAGAGAGATACAATTTGATACCCAGATAGTACTAGACAACACGAATATTAATATGCAGTCGAAATTTTAATTGGTGGCCCAATGGGCGGAGTGGCCGCGGCAAAACTTTTAGAGCTAAAGGGTTACATTTTGTTACCCAGATAGTACTCGAAAACACAAATATAGGCACAATATACAATATGATACATACATACAATATGATATGACATGACAACACAAATACGAGTATACAAACAAAATTCTAATTTTCGATGAATGGGCGGATTTAACGTAGCCATTTTGTATTATAACCCTAGAGGGACATTTTCAGTATTTTTAATTAGTGGGTGGAGGGCGTGGCAAAACTGCATTTTAGCTCTAAAAAGATAATATTTGATGCACCTATAGTATTTGGTACTACAATTACAAATTTGCAGCGGAAATTTTATTTATATTTTAGTCCTCGAGAGATGCAATACATTAAATAGATAATACTATGCGCAACAATTACAAAAGTTCAATCTGTGGGCAGATGGTCATAGTGAGATATAACATTTGACACAGTAGAACGTTGTTGATTGAACTGGTTTGGGAGTTACTTGGGGTAACGAATTGTTTACCGAGGGCATAATATCAACGCTTACAATTATCCTATTAAGAAAGCAAGCCAAACATATTATTAAAGTTAAGGAAACGTTGCCAAAGTACGTTTTAAGGTCCCATATCCACAGCTTTTATAACTGTGAGCCAATTTTAATTGATATTTGTGTATTATACTAAATTAATTTTGTAATATTAGTCAATTATGCAATAGCGAAGCATTGCCGGGTCCACTAGAATCTATATATATAAAAGAGGATGTGTGTATGTATATATGTAACGTATGGACTCGAAAACGGCTGGACCGATTTTGATGAAATTTTCAGGGAATCTTCCGAATAACCCCGCGAGTAACATAGGCTACACATTGTTTGGATTTTTCTACATTTAGGGGGTGAAAATGGCAATATTCGATAATATGCAATACCGAAGCATTGCCGGGCTCACTAGTAGATTAAATCTAGCAAAAATATTCGAAATACTAAAAAGATTGAAAATTCTAAAAATATTAAAAATATTAAATTTAAAAAATATTAAATATAACAAAAATATTAAAAATACTAAAAACATTAAAAATGCTAAAAATATTAAAAATATTAAAAATATTAAAAATATTGAAAATATAAAAAATATTAAAAAAATTAAATATAGCAAAAATGTTAGAAATATGAAATATATTAAAAATATTCGAAATTTTAATAATACTAAGTATAAATATTGTAATTATTAAAAGTATTTAAAATACATATTACAAAAAATTCAAATATTTAAAATATTACAGATAAATATTCAAAATATTAAGAGTCAGATATCAAAAATATTGAATAATATTCAAAAGTTATTTACAAATATGGAAGTAATTTTAAATCCCTTTAAATATGAATGAAAAAATATGAAATACATTCAAATAATTTTAGTGACATTGTGTAAACACTTTGGGTGTAAACTGCAGTTTTCATTTTCAAGAGCTGTAGTTTTTCGCAAAGTTGTTTTTTTAATATTTTAGTATTCAAATTCATATTACCCTTTTGTTTATCCCAAAGCGAAAGGTCATGAGCAAAACTTAAGCTTAAACTTATTTTGTTAAGCCTGAAAACGCGTAAAAGTTTAATAAAATTTTAACAACATTAAAAGAAATAAGAATTCGCTTACCTTATGCATTTTTAAGGCTTTTATTGACCTCCGCAAATTGATGCCAGTCAATGTGTGTTTTTTTTTTTTTTTTTGAAATTGTTGCTCCTTTGCATTATTTTTTAGCTGGAATTGTTTGCAGATATTTTCTGAAAAGTGTCGGCAAAGGCTATAGTGAAGTTTTTGTTGTTAGTCACCCTACCATGCTACATTGGCATTACCTACCGCCCACAACACAACACACGGCGTTAATATAGATGGAATTTCTGCTGTTTTTGGCATTTAAGAGAAACTTTTTCAAATTGATTAATGCGAACTTAAAATCTGCTATATATTGCTATAGCAAATTGGCAATAACAGGAGATGCATATTATGCAAAAACTGCATATACTATCTTACAAGTTTTCTTAAAACCTTCTAGGGGGCATGCAACAAATTGCACATGAAATTTTGAAGAAACTTTTAGAGAATAGCTATAATTTATAAACCAAAACTACGAAATCCTAAAATATGCTAAAAGGTTCAAGTTAAAACTTCATTAGAATTTTTCTGCTTTGTGATACAAATTGTCGCTTATGCCAAAAATTTTAAAACTCATCATAAAGTCTAAAGAGCACTGAACACAAAACAGGGAAAAGTTTAAAGTTATTTCAAAGATACATGTTATGTTATCTCTCGTACAGACTACAATTCCTAGCATAGAGAACAACATATGAACCAACAAGTCATAACATTTGAATTGATGTTTCTGAGACAAACACAATTTGATGTGTTTTCAACGAAACCAGATGCCTCTCTTCTCACATACTTGTAATAACATTTCGTTATAATTTGAAAGCGCTTTTCTAATTGTGCAAACAAAGCTACGACAGCTACAAGACCAATGCTTCAAGTGAGTACACAGTAAAGCCACAGCATAAAAGAGCAGAAGGATTTTGTAAATTGCACTTAGAAGGAAAAAAAAAAGTTCACCGTCAGCAATTTTGTGGGAATAATAATAATACTCATATTTTGTTAAATTTATTATCTGTAAATGACACAAAGCCGTTCAGGCAAACAATTAATGCTAACATAACAAGATTGTTGAGTAAAGTACAGACATACATAGAATAGCAGAAATTAATCTCTTAAGTTAATGTGTAGGATGAGTCTAGGAGGCATTATATATTTATACCTACGCACTTTGTTCGAAAATATGTCTGCTAAGGTAATTGAGCCAGTGACTTGAATTGTTGTTAGCTATTTTTAGTACTTAGTAAACACTTGGCATTTTTGTTGTGACTCAGTAATTTGTGTAAAGGAAAGTAGCTAAAGGGGGTCGTGTAAAAGAGGCGTAGACACACCAAATCATTTCTTATATATATACTGGTGTTAATATTTGTTATCCCTATTGGTCTTGAAATCGTTACCCCTTTCTGAAGGTCCTAAATATGGTTTAATTACACAGTAAAACATTTTTCAGCTCATTTATTTGGGACTTAATTCTGACAATTGCACATGAAAGTATCCCCAAAAATAAGAACTACTACAGCATTCGTTTTGTCAAGTTGGTTGCATTAATAATTTTATAGCCATACGAATTTTTTTTGCTCAAGGTAGATTTTTAGCACTTTTTCTATATTATAACACGGTTATATCTCGGTGTACCGAACGGAATATCTCTTTTGTGTCTGAAGCAAAGTTATATATATTGAATAGGAGAAAAAAATGCGCAACAAACCTACCCGATAAAGTGCACCTAGTGCCTTAAAAATCGCAAAAATTTCCATTTTTTACCAAAAACCTATTGACTTTAGGCCATGGGCTCAGGTTCTCCTCATAAAGATTTTCTGTTTGAGATTTATGACCTTATTTTTTTGATAAATGCAGTTAGTGTTGCCTAAACTAAGTATATATATACTAGTATAAACTAAAATATACTCGGCTTCATACCCACGAATCGTAGATGAAATACGGCAACTTATGTTTTAGGCGGTGCGAGAAAAATTTTGTTTGTAAACGGTTGTCTACAACTACAATATCATAGCAATAAGTTATGGATAATACTCCTGACAGACAAATGTTTCGACAGATTCCTTGTGCTTGGAGGCACCTTTACACTTACTTATGAATATACTGACTTACGTATGAGTAATTCCAAATAACTCATACGCTCTGCCATGAGTAAATATCATATCGCGACATACTGTGCTATGAACTTAATAAATAGCTTATTGAGACACAATAACGTTTAAGCCACAATTACTAGGTCATTTTATGCTTCCTTGCTATAAAAACAGATTAAGTTAATTTTTAATAAAGTGTTATTTGCAAAATGCAAAAACAAAACCGTATGACCATTAAATTATTCATGCAGCCAACTTGACAAAACGAATGATGCAGAAGTAGTTATACTTAGTTAGGGCTACTTTCACGAGCAATTCTCAGAATTGTGTCCCAAAATCATGTGTCCTACTGTGTTAGTAATATCCCAACTACTTAGGATTCACAGGTACATCCAACTTAAGACTCACAGGTTCATCCAACAAATGTACTTTTAAATACAACAAAATAAATTTTTTATTCAACAAACGTACTTTTAGGTTCAATAAAAGTACTTTTTGGTTTTTTTTTTTAAATTTCTATTTGGTACAATATAATGTACTTTTTGGTCTAATAAAGAAACATATTTTGTCTACTCAATAAAATAATTTTTTGTTCAATGAAATTGTGTTTAGGTCCAATAAAATACTTTTTGGTACAATAAAAGTACATTCTGATACAAAAAAAAGTACCATTTTAGAAAATAAAGTACTTTTTGGTATACTAAAACTGTTGTTTGGTACAACAAAAGTGGCTATTTAGTACATAACAATTATATTTTGGTACAGTGATAGTACTTTTTAAAGGTAAAGGTACCTTATGGTACTTGATACCACATAAATGTTTCGTTTAATAAAACTACACCTGGTACACCAAAAGCTCTTTATGGTACAATAAAAATACTTGCTGGTACAATAATAGTACTTCTTGATACCGAAATTTTTCATTTTAATGCAATAAAAGTACTTTCTTATACTGCAAAATGTACATCTTAATACAATAATAGTACTTTTTTAAAAAAAAGCATTAAATTTGGTACTTGAAAATTACTTTTTCATACAATAAAAGAAGATTGTAATTAAAGAGACGTACTTTTTGGTACAACAAAAGTACTAATTGGTACTATAAAATTACTTTATGGTGCGATGAATGTACTTGCTAACACAATGAAGGTACATTTGAGTGTAAAAGGGTAGTTTCTAGAACAATAAAAGTACTAGCTAATACAATAAAAGTACTTTTTTGGTTTAGCAATTATACTTTTTCATATAAAAACGTACTTTTTAAAACAGAAATAGTACTTTAAGTTACATTTAAATAGTATTTAGTAAAATAAAAGCAATTTTTTGTAAAATAAAAGTGCATTATGATACAATGAAAGTACTTTATGGTACCGTCAAAGAACTTTTTGCTACAATAAAAGTACATTTTAGTACAAAAAAGATCTCTTTGGTGCAATAAAAGTACTAATTGGGATAATGAGATTATTATTTGGTACAAAAAAAGTAGTTGTTAACACAACAAAAATAAATTTTAGCACAAAAAGTACTTTTTGGGACAATAAAAGTACTATCCAGCACAATTAAATTTCTGTTTTTGGTACAACAATAGTACTTTTTCATATCAAAAAAGTACTGTATTGTAACTTAAATTACTATTTTGGTATCACAAAGTACTTTTTTTTTGTATAAACAAGTTCTTTTGATGTACCAAGAAGTACTTTTACTGTACCATATATTAATTTTATTGTACATAAAAGTTCTTATTTGTACTAAAGTGTTATTTTCTTTTTAGTAACAAAAAGTACTTTTAATGTTCCAAATGCTATTTTTATTGTACTTTAAATTACTATTTCGGTATCAAAAAGTAATTTTTTCATATGGACAGAAAAGTACAAAAATAGTACATTTAGGTACTAAATAGTATTTTTGCACAATAAAAGTACTAACTTGTAAACTAAAAGGGCATTTACAAAAAAATTACTTTTTTATGTGAAAAAAGTACCAAAATATTACTTTAAGGTTCAATAAAAATAGCTTTTGGTACATTAAAAGTACTTTTTTGTACAATTAAAGTACTTTATGGTACTAAAAAAAGAAAAGAACACTTTAGTACAAATTAAGAACTTTTGTGTACAATAAAATAACTATGTGGTACAATCAAAGTACTTTTTGGTACATCAAAAACACTTGTTAATGTTATAAAAGTACTTTCGGATGCCAAAATAGTTACAATAGAAATAGCGTTACTACAGTAAAATAGTATTACTTTATGAAACCATAAAAATACTTTTTGGTACAATAAATGATACAATTAAATTACTTTTTGCTGCAACAAAACTACTTTTCGGTACCATAGAAGTATTATCTCGTACAACCTAAATACTTTTTTGTGCGATAAAAGTTCTTTTTGATACCACAATAGAATTGCTTTGTATAATACAATTAGTATTGGTACAAAAAAGTACTTTTTTGTACAGTAAATGTACTTTATTGTGCAACCAACGTACTATTTAGGGCATTCCAAGTACTTCTTTGGTGCAATAAAAGTACTCTTTGATACAAAAATAGTATTTTTGTATAATACAACTAGTGGGCCCGGCAATGCTTCGCTATTGCATATCAACTTGTAATATATTTCACATTTCTTGCTATCCTAAATGCTATATAATTGATGTTTGGAGACCAAGACGAAGGCAAAAATTCAAGAATTTCAAAAATGTAATTTCTGTTTGCCAAATTTCAAAGGCGATAACTGTTTAAGCAACACATAGTTTTCCGCAGAAGGTTTCAAAAAAATATATCTGAAGTTTTGCTTTTTTGCTTATTTAAAAACAAACAAAAAACTCTACCCGAAATCTTATGCTTCCTAGCGCGAGCTAGGAATTGATTTTAGACACAAAGTGAATCGGTGAAATTTTGTAACAATTCATCATGAATCCGATTTTGGTATACGATTTTTGCGAAAAAAAAAATTACCCGCACTACTGTTCATATCTATAGGCGAACTGCAATATAATATGGAATTCAGAAGACGATCAAACTATTACTATGGCAGTTATAACTCCCTCTTCCACATTTGCAGTAAACAATACCGTAACAAATCTCATCTATTTACCACTGATAGTTGATGAGATATAGCGTTATTTGCTTTCAAGGTGTATGGACTCCTTTATCCAATCACAACCAAGTACAGCCAGAGACTATCAACGGGTCAACAGTATATTATAAAATCCGTCCGAGAGATTTTTGAAAAAGAGGCGAGGCACCGCCTTCTTCCTACCTGGTAGTAATTAATACATCTCCAACAACATATATACCAAATCTCATCTTCATACCTCTGATAGTTCATGAGATATAGCCCTTTTAATTTTCAAATTTTATGGGTGGTGCCACGCCCCTTTATCCAATCACAACCAAATGTAGCCAGGAACTATCTACAGGTCAACAGTACCACTTGTTAAAATTTTCGTAGCAATCGGTCTATTAGAAAAGCCATCAGAGAGATTTTTGAAAAGGGGGCGTGGCACCGGCTACTTACACCCTGCCTGTTATTAATACCATTCCAACAACATATATACCAAATATCATCTTCATACCACTGATAGTTCATGAGATATAGCCCTATCGGTTTTCAAGTTGTATGGGCAGTGCCACGCCCCTTTGTCCAAACACAACCAAATGTAGCCAGGAACTATCTACAGGTTAACAGTACCTCTAGGTAAAATTTTGGTATGAATCGGTCTATTACAAAAGCCGTTAGAGCGATTTTAGAAAAGAGGGCGTGGCACCACCCACTTCCATATTGGCTGTAATAATTACTGCTCCAACAACATATATGTAAATGAAATCTCATCTTCATACCTCTGATAGTTCATGAGATATAGCCCTTTTTATTTTCAAGTTGTATAGGCGGTGCCACGCCCTTTTGTCCAATTGGACCGAATTGTAAATCTAAACCAACCGGGGCGCCACCCAAATGCATACAAACAAATTTATCCAAATCGGTCCAGCCGTTTTATATATATAGATTAGTATTGGTACAAAAAAGTAAATGTACTTTATTGCACAACCAAAGTACTATTTAGGGCATTCAAAGTACTTCTTAGGTACAATAAAAGTAACTTTTAACACAATAAAAGTACTTTTTTAAATTAGAAGTCCTATTTTGGTACTCTGAAAGTACCTCGATATTCAATAGAAGTACTTCTGAAAACCAAATTAACACTTTTTGGTACAATAAATGTAGATTTTAGTACAGGAAAGTACTACCTGGGATAATAAAAGTACTATTTGGAACCCTACTAAAAAATTGTTTCTTTCATTATCGGCTCCCCTCGAATGTTGTTGACAGCAATTTCGCAGTATTAAGTGTCGAGTCAATCGGCGTGTCTAGTAAGAGCTTCTCAAACAGTGACGTTCGCATTCGTCAATAAACAAGAAGGTGCCGTTAGTTGTGAATCTAAAAATAGAAAGCGTGTTAATTCACAACAACGCGAGAAGCTATCCCATACCTTACTCATGGGGTGCAAAGGGACATTAAGTTTTTTTTTTTTATTTTTTATTTGGAACCCTAAAAGTACATTTTGGTACCACAAAAGTACTTTTTGGTGCAATAGAAAAACTTTATGTTAAAATCGAAGTACTATATAATGCATGTAAAAAACTTGTTGGTACATCAAAAGTACTTGTTGACATAATAAAAATAATCTTTGGTGACATAAAAGTATTATTTGGTACTTTGAAAGTACTTTGGGTTACAATATATGTACTTGAAAGAAAAAGACTATTTGTTTTTGATACCAATATTTTACTTTTGATACAATAAAAGTAGATTTTTTTTACAAAAATTACTTTTAGTTACAATAAGAGTGCTATCTGGTACCATAAGAGTACTTTTTGGTACCACAAATGTACTAAATGGTACATTTTAAGTATATCTTTCAATAAAAGTACTACTTATTCACGGAATTTTTGGTACAATGGGACTTGTTGATGCAATAAAATAACTTTTTTTAGGCTAAAATAGTACTTTTAGGTATAATTCAATTACTATTTTCTACAAGAATTCAAACTTTAGATAAAAAAATATACAAATGTTGCACCTAGTGGTAAATTGAATAATACAAATGTGGGGTGGTCAGAAGCAAAGGGGTGCAAGTGACAAATAGACAAAAAATTTAGATAAGTATGCAGTTTTGTTCCTTGACATCTCATCTCTGTCTGCTAGCATGAGATGAGATCAATCGTTATTACCAGTGGTGATATTAAATGGAATAATATTTAAAATAATACCTAAATATGCACTTGAATTTGAAACTTTGAAGGGGAATATCTGGAAATGAACTTTTTGTCGCTTGCACTGCTTTGCTTCTGATCTCCTCAACTAAAGTCAGTTAACAAAGTTTTGGAAAAAAGCAATATCCTAAATTTGCCATGTGCATTTATGGTTAAGAGAAAAAGATAAATTTGTTGTCATTATTATTTATAGAAGATTTGTAATTATATTCATTTTATTTTTGTAATTTGTAGTATTTTTGAAACCATATATGACCCTAAGGGCTCGGTACAAATAAATCTATATATATAAAAATGAAATGGTCCACGTATGTCATACCATCACTTGAGAACGGCTGGAGCGATTTGGCTGATTTTTTTTTATTCGATTCGAAATTTTCCGAAGATTGTTTGTGTTGAAAAAAATCAAATCCAGGTGGCGCTAGGGTGGATTTATATCGAAAATTTGAATGCATGTACCAATTCAACTGAAATTTAGAATGGATATTCATTTGATCGTAAGAAAACATTTTATGTACAAATGGACACGGTAGATGGCGCTGGGGTCGGTTTACAATCAAAATTTTAACGAATGGGCCAATTTAACTGAAATTCAGAATCTATGTTTGTTTGATCATCAGAAAAAATCATATGTACAAATGGACCCGGTAGATGGCGCTAGGGTGGATTTATATTAAAAATTTGAATGCATGTATCAATTTAACTGAAATTTAGTATTTATTTTTGTGGAACCTTGAGAAAATTTTTTTTGTATAAATTGACCCGGTAGGTGTCGCTGGGGTGGAATTATAATGAAAATTTTTACGAATTTAACAATTTGACTGAAATTTTAAATGTATATTTGTTTTATTATATATGGACCTACAGTTGATTTGGCTGGGGTTGAATTATTTCGAAAATTTATATCCATTGTCCAATTTTACTCAAACTTAAAATATAATATTTTTTTGACATGAGAAGGTTATTTAGTCACTTTTTTTTAACATCATAGTTATTCAGAAGTCTATATATATAAAACAGATGTACATTTTGATGTCACCAATTGCGAAAACGGTTGACCCCATTTGTCCCAAAATTTCAGTGAAAGTTGAGGATTGGCTATAGATGGTCACCCAGACCGCAAAAAGGCTAAAAGAAGAATGAATAACTTTTATAATGGCGCACTTCCTACAGAATTAGAGAGCTTCACAAAGTGGTTTTTCCCATTTCGAAATTTTAGGGGACAATAACGAAAATAGGAATAACTGTTGATATCACCCAGACCATACGGTTAATGGGGTTGCTGAGCGTAATGAAGGCATTTTTGGAAATTCGTACTCCTTAGGATAAAAAAGGTACAATCACCCAGTACACCAACGCAGAAAGTTCTATGTCAGTCAATCGGCTTAAATATGTGGTTTCAGAGTATAGGCCTATCAATAAGTAAGTTTTCATCACATCATGGACGACACTGCTGATCCGTTTTAGCAATTCTTATAATAATATATAATAATCTTTAAGATATATGAAGAACAGAATTTTTCCGGGAAACCTCGCCCTTTAAATTGAAATATTTTAGAGGTCAAAGAAATAAACCAATCGGTATTAGATTTCAACTACACTCAACATATTTTACAAAAATTTATGTATAAATGGACCCGGTTGGTGACGCTGGGGTGGAATTTTACTGAAAATTGTAAGGAATGGACACGGTGATGTGAATTTAGTGAATATTTTTATTAAAACTTTTCGATTATTATAATATAGTTTAATAGTCAAGTGTGAATCTCCAAAACGTGTGTACGCGCACAAATCCGAACGACTGCACCAAATTTTCAAAATTGATGGAACGTACGAAAAGGTTTAATAAACCCCTTACTATGGAAAATATATGAGTAAGTGAGGCAAACAAAAGAAGTCCTTATGTAAGGTGCCGGCGTCAAATGTAGTTGTTTGGCCCATAGAAATGAGACGGATGCATAGAAAAGAGTTACCACTGCATTTATGAATATTCCGGCTAAAATTTTATTTTTGAGTAGTGGACGGAATTCGCGTTGCAAAATGGTGAGGTTTATCTACAGAGCAGACAAATTCAAGATGAAGATGATAATATAGAAACGATATGTTTATTTTGATCAGTAGGCGAGGGAATGTAGTGTGATACAAATGTATTTTGGTCGTGATAAAAGAAATTTGGATACATAGGTAGTACTTACCAATACTCGATCTGAGGACAAAGAGATCATAGCAAAAGTTTTGTTTTGTTTTCCCTATCTTTCTTAATAATTATATTTATTTCTGTGCATGTCACTAAACTTATCTTTTACGGCCTGACGGATGTTGATACAACTTTTGCTGATAAAAAGAGTTCGTAATATTGGATCTGAACTTCTTTAGCCTTCACTACCATCTACTGCGTGTAAACTTTTAAAAACGTTTAACATTTGAGTTTCAGATATAAAATATGGCAAGTGTGTATGATGCTTCAGTTCTTAGACCACTTTCCCTTAGGACATATTTTATTTGTGTCCATAGAGCTTGGTACAACTCTTTTTTATGCCAATAACTTTGCTGGCAGGACGAAGTTTGCCGGGTCAGCTAGTAAATAATAAATTTATATCACCTCAATTTATGTTTACGACAAGGTCAGAGTAAAAACTTTTTCTAAAATTTGTAGTTTCTGTCTGCTGTCTATATTTTGTGTTAGAAAAATCCGCCTAAAAATTATGTAATTTTTTTTAATGTTGAAATAATTAATATACATAAAAAAGTCAGCTATTGCTCTTCGATTAAATTACTGTAAATTAGTCTAAGTAACTTGTCTGTCATAAAATTCTACAGCCAATTCCAAAAATCCGACTACGGCAACGTTTATTGCTTTAACAAGTATCCTTGGAAGCAATTTAAATATTTTGTCCTCTTCTGATGTGATATTTCGTTATTCTGTTACTCTGTAATGTCATTAATGAAAACATTAAAACTTTTCCCTCACAAAAAAATTCATGTAATTAACCAAACACAAATATTGTCAAATACACACACAAGTATGCATCAATTAATAAAGTTGGGGTTATTGTCACCATTTACATTTCCATTTTTACTGGACCACAAAACTATCAACGGAATATTTTGGCGCTAATGGAATTTTAAATTGGTAACTTAACCACAAAAGCGGTTGTTAAATATTTACTAAGCACTTTGGTGCTTTAATAAAGTGATGCTGCCCTCAATAACACAGCAGTTGGGAATTAAACTGTTTCACAGCAACCCACCGGGCAATTGCAAAAATTACCACCACACGTTTGATTAAAAATATGAAGAGAGAAAAAACTCCGGCAGTTGGCAACACACAGGAAATTAAAGAGCTTTTTTAAGGGTAACCAAATGGGGAGTAAAAGACAGCAAACGACTCAATGATGGCACAAAAAAATGAATGTGATATTCGTGCGACGATAACATGGACTGACATGGGTGAAGGAGGAAATTAAGCCATAAATATGCAACAATTTTTTAAGGCACGCACGGCTAATAAAATATATTTACATATACATACTTAAATTCGATCTTGGTTTTGTTGTGATGACAATTTGGTGGGGGAGCAATAAAAAGACACATGGCTAAAAGTGGCCCAGCATTGTACAGTTGTAATGTAGCCTCCTAGAGGAACGAGCATTAGTTACGGATGGACCGTATAAATCCACATGACTTGGCAAATAACTTTGTATAAAATTTAAAAATTTTTCTCTTCTTACCTTAAGGTTTACTCGTTTATACTTGTAATTGACTTTCCAGCAGTTTAAATCGTGCCTACAACGGCAACACCTAATAGTGTCAGCTCAAAAGTCCTGCTACTTCCTTTGTATTACTACTAACATCCTTCAAAAGCTATGAAAAATATTGATAACAGTTCAACTGTACCACACAAAACCCAATGACCTAAAGATAATATCACACTTTAACATCTGCTATCATTCACACATTATTAAATTGTATTTTAATAGCAGTCTTTGGGAACACATTGAATTCTCCGCCTACACGGACGCGCTCTTTTGCGTTAAATTGAGCGTGAATCACATTAATTCGCGTACAGTGTCGGCGAGCAACGCACCAGAAACAACAGAAATCACACTGAAAACGTTGAGGAGTTCCACTTAAAGTTGTTTGCTAGATGGTTAAAGAACTTTCTAGGGCACTCATAGGCGCCCTTTGTCAGACATATGCACGCGCACACACACACACACACACACAAACATATGCACATGGCGTTGGCAAACGTAGCGAGCAAGGCCTTCAGTAACAATTGTTACTGGGGCATATTATTAATAATAACGTCGGTATATCCTGCAAAATGGTCTCGAGACCACTTTTTGTGTTTCCGAGTTAAAGTTTATTGGCGGTTGTGTTTTTAAACAATAACTACAAAACTACTTTACATAGACATAGTCTAGCTTTCGTGGACTTGAGACGCACTTGACGCCCTATGCTCCAGTGGAAGTTAGCGGAGCACATATATATATGCCGCAACGACCGTGCTGGATTATGAAAAACCACGCTCAGAAAAGCCCGGGTACGTTGAGGAATGTCGCAATATGTCTGATGATATGATAATGAAAAGAAGAGCAAGATGAAACGCCTCTAAAGGCGAAAAGCGTCTATGAAAGAAAAGAGAGAGTCATGATATCGAAAACAACTGAAAAAGAGGTGAAGCTTGAATGTTCTCCCAAAAGGTAAAAAACAACGGTATTGCGATCGCCCACCTCTAAGGACAGAGAGTGAAATCTTGTCTCGGTCACGCAAAGTGTGCTGCATATATGGAGCGAAGTTTGATACTCTGTTCGTTCTTAAAGACAGTATAATTTATCATCGATCGACAGTATCGCCAATCATCGATGGTCCACCACAGAGCCAAAACGACATCAGCACGGCAATTGCTCGGATTACAAACAACAAAGCTGCTGGAGCCGAAGGACAGAGCTTTATAATGCCGCCGGCGATGAGCTGGCGACGTGCATGCACCAGCTTATAAACTTGATCTGGCCAAAGGAATGCATGGCCCATGCTAATAACACAAGGGAACAAAATTGAACATTTTGAGTGTTGTTTGGAATTCGATAGCTGTTTTTTACTAATTTGAGGTCGCTGATTTCAAATCTAATCTCCATTTTTCTCCATCAGCTCGAATTTTTAAGTTACAGGTACTAATCGTATTTTCGACTTTTTTCCAAAAAATTATAGTTCAAAAAATCATAATTTTTTTTTCATAACCCGGATTTTAAATTTTTTTTTTTTTTTAAAGATATCGTTGTTACCTTTGAAAAAAATCAAATTTTTTAATATTACAAAAAAAAAACAGCTGAGTAAAGGCTGTTTTATTCAAAAAAAAAAAAAAAAAATTACAAAAAAATTACACATTTTAATTTTCTTCAGGCTGAAAGTTAATCGGTTGGGGTCAAATTGTTATTTTTATTAGCTTTATTGAATATCATATTAAAATAGCTTTCTAAAACATGTATGTACATAATAATCGATTGAAAATTGAATGAGTTATCCTAAGTTCGGTGATAACAGATTTTTCGAAATTTTTTGTTTCTACCCAAAAAAAATTAAAATTTTGTATTTTTAAAAATCATGACAAATTTGCAAATTTATTTATAGTTTAATTTATAGTTTTGCCTCCTATTACAATATAATTTAACTGACCAAATTTAATTAATCGGCAGGTTTCATTTTGGAAGTTAAGGGAGAAATATTAATTTTCCAAAAGTAGGTCATTTTGTATGGGAGGTACCAGAAGGGGTGATCCGATATAGTGCAAATTCATTCCTGATTCATATTTTTATAACCGTAAAACTTTCGCATAGTTTGACTGAATTCAGTGTACTTACAAAAAAGATATGTATGTAAGACTATTGGGGTGAGTTCGGTCATTTGTATGGGAGGTACCAGAAGGGGTATGGCAACGGTTTCGATTTTTCTACGGTTTGTCTACTTTTGCAAGATAAATAAACTGAACAAATTTCAATATCCTCCGGTAGTCTGTTTGACAGCTATCGAAGATATATTAGTTATCCAAAAATAGGTAATTTTGTATGGGAGGTACCAGAAGGGGTAGGGTTATTCCGCCCATTTACAATCCCATAAATTCGTTTCGAAAAATATTAATACTGATAAATTTTCATAACGATCCGTTAAGGTTTGCTCGAGTTACACTTTCACAAACATATTAATAAATGTTATTTTTGTATGGAAATCGTGATTTTTGTAAATTTAGTTATCTCAGTAAATTGTTGACAAAATCAAAAGTTGTGCAGAGATTTTAATGAAATAAAGCTCATTTGATTCACACTATATTAAACTAAATGTTTTAAGACAAACACTGTGATTTGTGTTGCATTAATTTTTTTTATGAATTTTTAAAAAACAAAATTTTGTTTTTTTTTGTAAATTTTTTGTTTTATTTTTTAAAACTACAACGATATCTCTGAAACTACTAAGCCAAATTAAAAACAATGTAGGCACGGATTAAAGATAATTTTGTTGACGAGTTTAAGTTTTTTTTTTAATTGAATATGGTGAACCGTTTTCAAGTTATTTAAATATTTGTAGTGGAAGTGCCTTAGTTATGGACATAACGGTATATCGCGAAAAGTCGAGCTGATACAAAAAAACCAAGTGCATATTTGGATTCAGCGTCCCAAATTACCTTTAAAACAATATTCAGTTCATAAACAACAAATACCTTGTTCCCTTGTGTAATCAGAGTGTTCTTTGTCCTGTGCTTTACAATGACGTTCCCAGTGTGCGTGCCAACTATCGCGGGATCAGCCTTTCACCCATCGCATAAAAGGTGTTGTCTAAGGTGTTTTATGTGAAAGACTACAGTCCATTCTGGGGAAGCTGACTATTATTATTAGTGTGGCTTTAGACACGGTAAATCCACGAGTCAGCAGTTATTCACACGAGGACAGACCCCAGATACATAGCTTCAAGGCTTACAAAGCTCCATTCGACTGTCGGATAGCACAAAAAGTTATATTATTGTTACAAAATGTACTTTTAATGTAACAGAAAGTACTTTTACTGTACCAAATAATACCAAAGACTACTATAATTGTACTAAAACGTATTTTTGTTTTACGAAAGGTTCCTTTATTGTGCCTTAGAGTACTTTTCATGTATCGACAGTAATTTTTGTTGTATACATTTATGTGTTCGGGGAACTTACGTTTGCTTCGGGGTTTACAAGGGTAATAATATAGCTATTGTAAATTTACATGATACTAACCGGGATGTAAAGTATCATTTCGGGATAATTGAGAGCGAGAGAATAAATAGAAAGAGAAGAGCGCGGATAACAAATTGAAGTACGAGGAAACTTTTCTATGTAAAATATACGAGGGTAGTTTATTGATTATCCGCGTAAACAAGTACTATTATTGTACCAAAAAGTGTTTACTAAAATGTATTTTGTTTTTTTTTTAGCAAAAAGTACAATTCTAATACCAAAGAATTCTATTGTCGACAACAGTACATCTCAATAAGTACTTTTAAAGTATTTATTGGGCCTTTAATTGTAACACAAAATATGTTTATTACATCATTAAGAAGTCTGTGGTACATAGAGTACTGTTACTATACCAAATATTACACTATTGTACCAAAAGGTACTTTTGTTGCACTAAAAAGTGCTTTGATTGTATCAAAAATAAATTTTACTGTACAGAAAATTGCTTGCTTTTAACCGCAAGTACTTTTTGTAACAATAAAAAGACTCGTCAAAGAATTCTTTATCAAAAAGGTACATTTACTGTGCTAAACGGTATTGTTATTGTAGCATAAAGTACTTTGGATGTATCAAAAAGTACTTTTATTGTTCTCAAAATTATATGTTTATACCCAAAAGTACTTTTTGTTACTTTTAAAAGTTCATTATACCAAGGATTACCTTTATAGAATCACAAAGTACTTTAATTGTATCAACAAGTGCTTCAAATGTACTACTTGTGCTGTAACAAAAAGTACTTTTTTGTATCACAAAGTACTTTTATTGTGTCAAAAATACTTGTTTTAAGTACTAGAGTTTGCATTGTACCAAAAGGTACAATAAAGACTACACCTTTATTGTATCACAATGTACTTTTAGTGTTTCAACAAATATTTCTAATGTATCAACAAGTACTTTTATTGTACCATAAAGTACTTTTATTGCAACAAAAAGTGCTATTATTGCAAAAAAAAAAGTATTTTTATTGGAATAAAAATTTGTCTTATTGTAACCAAAAAAATTTTATTGTACCAATTAGTACATCTATTATAACAAAAAATACATCGTATTTATCAAAAAGTCCCTTTATTGTAAGAAAGTACTTTTATAGTACCAAAAATTATGCTTTTTGCATCAGCAGTACTTTTATTGTATCAATATGTACTTTTTACTCTACCAGTGTTTCGATATCAAAAAGTACAATTATTCTATTCGTTCCATAAAGTACTTGTGTTGTAGAAAATTGTATTTTTATTTAAACAAAATATTATTTATGTATTATAAGTTCTTTTATTGTACTAAAAAGTACGTTTATTGTACCCTAAGGTACTAGTACTAGAAAGATCATTATTGTACTTAAAGAATTTCAATTATATCAAGAAGTAAAGAGCACTTTTGTTGTAACCACAAGTACTTTTGTTTTAGTAAAAAGTACTTTTATTATACCAGAAGGTAATTTTATTGTACCAAACAGAACTTTTATTGTACCAAAAAAATAATTTTATTTTACCGAAAAGTACTATTATTGAACCAAAAAGTTCAGGTGAAAAGAATGCCATCGGCAAGTCGCTGCGGCGCCTATATATTTCCTTTTCGAAAGCCTTAACCGTTTTTCCTGCGTTGTTGTTTTTTTGTCCTGTCAGTTTTTCCTGCATAAACGACTATATTGTTTGGTAAAGCATAATGACGTTGTGGGCCGATCTGTGTTTAACAATTATGTAAATGTATAGTGTAGTAAGCAACGAAACTCATTGCGGCACAGTTACAAGATATTAATAAACAGCAACACGTGTAACTCCTTCAGGGGAGGTGGGGCGGCTAGGTAATGTGTTTTCGTGAATTTCATCCCTTTAATTTGGCAAAGGGACCAAATGTACAGAAAATTGTAATATTGCATATTAAACACACTATTATTACAACAGTTTTTTTTTATAGCATATACTGTAACGCAGTAAATGAGGAGTGTTAGTTTTTAAACGAAACCATTGAACTGGGCTTATTTTTCTCTCTTTCTTCGGAATTGCATTTAGAATTTTAAGTTACCGCCCTTGTGTCGATATTTTGTTGTTATTATTTTATCTGTAGCAATTTTCCTTCCATGACAAATGTAAATTTATTATGGTAACCACACTCATGCTTCGCAGTTACACAAGTTATCAGTTCACATTAATTTTAACTGGACCACAAACTATCAAAAGAATATTTTAAGCTAATGGATTTTTTAATTGCCAAATAACCGCAAAAGCGGCTGTTAAATATTATTTCATGCACAGTTTGGTGGTTTTTTAATGCGACAACATCAAATTTCAGGAACAAGTAGACCACTTATTTTTTGAGGTGGTCGCATTAATCAAACCACGACTTTAGATTTTAGAATTATGTCCTTATGAAATGGCAAATATTGGTTTGCAAGCAAATAATATGAAATTATGTAATACTGCTTGTATATGGGAGGACGCCTCAAGTGGCTGTAAGTGGAATGTGAATTCAATACCAACTAAACTCAACGAAGACTTTAACATTTATATCAGCTGTTTAAAGACTTACTACTAATTTTTTCTATATATATAGATATTTCGTCTATTTATATACGAAACACTGTGCGTGTTGGCCAGAGGCATTACTGATATTGGATGCGGTCGTCTAGTCTTAGGAACCATACTGGATCGTTAGTTCCGTATTTTTGTTTACAAATATACCATTATGTGTGTGTTTGTAAATGAAATTTTAGTCATATAATAATAGTCTAATATTTTTCAATACATTGCCATTTAGTTGATGTATTACAGTAATAAACATCGATTGCTATTGTTGCTATTCTTAACGTATCTTCCCGTATACAGCTTAGCTGCTTTAATTATGGCCAACAACGTACATGTAAGTGTGTGTGTGATCATATTTTGTATGCTAAAGCGTAAATTGCGAACAAAAGCAATACGTCTATGTTGCGTAAATTGCTACAGAATATGCGTAAACGAAGGCAACAAAAAAAAACCTGACCGAAAATATAACACTGCCCGCCATTTTGTTTAAAGAGCACCACACTTGGCTATACGTAGATATGCTACGCATTGATTAATTACAAAGCACGCAGTCTTTGATTTTATGGTTTTTATTATAATTTCGAAACTCATTTAAATATTTCCAATAGCAAACTTTTACTACGTCGTAAGCAATTTCTGAGGGTGCAATATTGCCGACCCGTCTGAATTTTATTTTTTAATTGAGCTTCTATTGATTTGTAGCGTTTGTTTTTTTCTCTCGTACACAATATATAACAAACAAGACGCTGGTCTATTATTGCCTCAATTATATGCTCTGTTGCCCAGACCCGTACCCGTGGTGTCCGTGTGACGCATGATTTCAAATATGATACATATCCTTATCCCAGTGTGCGGGAGGGTGTTTGTAATTCATTTGTGATTTTAATTCAAAAGATGTGAGTGTGATAATGGTGTGTAGTTAAGTTAAGAACTGATTTACTTATTGGTTACTGGCCGTTGTTTTTTTTTGTGTTGGCTATTTTTAGCATAAAGGTACAACAATTGAAAGAAGATGGTCCATTCAACTTGAAGCTAGGGAGAATAAGTGTAAAAAGGTCCTTGGAACGAAAACAACAAAGCAATTTGTGACGTCCGTACCGTTTCTAAGCTTATTTGGATAGGTGAATAAACTGAATATACGTTAATACGGTATGGTATACATTAAAAGTACTTTTAAATACAATGTAAGTATTTTTGGCTACAATAAAAGAACTTCTTCTTGCTACACCTTATGTAATTCTTGATACAATAAATTTTCTTTTTGCTACACTAAATGTACTTTTTAATAACATTAACATAATGGTACAATAAAAGAAGAACAAAGATCCAACTCTACCAGACTCTGATTCTACCTGCCATGCGCTACAGCGCAGAATCCTGGGTAATGACACAAGTGGATCAATCTATTCTAGAAGTCTTCGAGAGAAAAATACTACGCCAAATATTTGGACCCATCATCGTTAACGGCGAGTACCGTCGTCGAATGAATCATGGGCTGTATGAGCTGTACAACGATATCAACGTAGTCAAGCTATTTCATGAAAATGTTCCAGCTCGAAAGGTTTTCGTCAATAAACTCGATAGGCGGCGCAGGAGGGGGCGACCAAAACTTCGTTGGATGGACCAGGTGAAAGAACTGTTATCTACACTTGGTGTGACTAACTATCTACGGAGCGCATAAGACCGAAGTGCTTGGAATTCTTTTCTACGTGCAACTACTAATAAATGAATTTCTATTGCTGCTGCCAATTAAGAGGAAGAAGAAGAAGAACAATAAAAAAAATTTTGATACTTTTTGGTAAATGAATGAAATGAGCAATTTGTCACAATTTAAGTATTTTCTGATACAAAATTTGCATATTGGTTCATTCAAATTACATTTTGGTACAATATAGTACAATAAAAGTACTTTCTGGTACATTAAGAGAGCTTATTGGTTAAATAAAAGTACTTTTTGGTGCAATCAGATAACAATTTGGTACATTAAAAGTACTTTTTGGTATAACTGAAATACATTGTGGTGTAATAAAAGTACCTTCTATAAGAATAAAAGTAGTTTTTGTTACAATTTAAGTACTTTTCAACAGAATAAAAGTACTTTTTGATACAAAAAAATTCACTTTTTGTTACATCTAAGTAAAGCAAAGTACTTTTTGGACAAGAAAAACACATTTTGATACAATAAAATTGCTGTTTAGTACTATCAAAAGACTTTTTAGTACTATAAGTAGATTTAGTACTATAAAATTCTTTTTGGTACATTAATAGTATGCAACAAGTGTAGTATTTGTACGATAAAAGTACTTTTGAGTACAATAAAAGTATTTGTATTACAATAAAAGTACTTTTTTTTACATAACTTGTACCCAGAAAACAGTTATTGTATAAAATAAGTACTTTCTTTGCACAAAAAAGTACATCTAATATACTAAAAAAGTACTTTTTTATATATAAAAAATACTTTTTGAGTCAAGAAGAGTATTTCCGGGAACAGAAGAATAAAATTTGTATATAAAAGTATACTTTTTAATAAAGTACTTTTTAATACCAGATAAGTACTTTTGGGAATTGTAACATATTCTTTTTGTATAATGAAAGTACTTTAAGATACAATAAAAGTACTTTTTGATATAAATAAAGTACTTCGTGATACAATTAAAAGTACTTTTGGGTACATTTAACATTGATATTGGTACAATTAATGTACGCTTGGTGCAATAAAAGTATTTTTTATGGTACATTAAATGTACATATACAAAAGGAAATTTCCCATAGTTAAATTATGTACGTTTAAGTACAACAAAAGTACCTTTTGGAATATAAATTCTACTTGTTAATGCAAGAAATATGTAAGAACCAGGGTTCGTATTGGCTCGCTCGCGAGCTCATTTGAAATTTTGTGGCTCCTGGCTCGCAAGCTAAAAGCAAAGAAAAAAAGCAGCTCGCGAGCCAGGTCAATAAATAAAATCCAAATGAAAGAAAATACTTAAAATAGTTTTAATGTACTTTTCGTTACAAAGAATTTTTTTTGTACCAACATACTCTTTTTTTTTGCCCAAAAGCACTTTTCTGTTGCAAAGTACTTTTTTTGTACCAGAGTACTTTTTTGTACTAAAGCAAGCTAAAAGCAAATTTTTAGAAAAAAAGCAACTCGCGAGCCAAGTCAATAAATAAAATCCAAATGAAAGAAAATACTAAAAATAGTTTTAATGTATTTTTCGTTACAAAGTACTTTTTATAGTACCAACATACTCTTTTTTTTTGGCCCAAAAGCACTTTTCTGTTGCAAAGTACTTTTTTTTTGTACCAAAGTACTTTTTTGTACTAAAAACTACTTTCATTTTCCCAAAGGTACTTTCTGTTGCACAAAGTACTTTTAATGTACTTTTCGGTACAAAATATATTTTTGGTACCAAAGTACTTTTATGTACCAAAAAGTACTATTATTAGGCCAAAAGCACTTTTCTGTTGCACAGAGTACTGTTTTTGTACCAGTGTACTTTTTTGTACCAAAAAGTACAAAAGCAATTTCCTGTTGCACAAAGTACTGTTTTTTTTACCAGAGTACTTGTTTGTACCAAAAAGTACTTTTATTGGCCCAAAGATATTTTTCTGTTGCACAAAGTACTTTTTCTTTGTACCAGCGTACTTATTTGTACCGAAAAGTACTTTTAATGTACTTATCGGTACAAGGTACTTTTTTGGTACCAAAGTACTTTTTTGTACTTTGTGGAACAGAAATGTGCTTTTGGGCCAATAAAAGTAATTTTTGGTACAAAAAATGTGGTAGCGGGGGGCTCATTTGAAATTTTGTAGTTCTTGGCTCGCGAGCCAGCTCTTTATACGTGGCTTCTGGCTCGTGAGGCGAGAGTCGAAAGAGCGAACCTTTTCGTACTCTGGTAAGTACTTTTAATCACAAAGTAGTACTATTTTGCATAATAAAGGTACTTTTAGGTATAACAGAAGTATTTTTTGGTACTTTTACAACAAGAGAAGTACTTTTACAACAACAGAGGTACTTGCTGATGCAAAAAAAATTGTTTTGGGTACAACAAAAGTTCTTTTTAGTACGATAAAAGTACCTTTAAGTACGGTAAAAGTACTTTTTGGTACGTCCAAAGAAAGTTGTTGGCACAACAAAAGTACTTTTTGATACAAATAAAGTACTTCATGATGCAATTTAAGTCTGTTGCGGTACAATAAATATACATTTTGGTACTTCTGGACATAATTAGAGTACATATTGGTACAATAAAAGTATTCCTTGGTATAATAGGAGTACTTCTTGGTACAACAGAAGGACATTTTCTTAGAATAAAATGATGTTTAAGTACAATAAATGTACTTTTTGGTACAATATGAGGCTTTATTGGAACACAAATAGAATCGTTGTTGGAAGAAATGTTGTTTTTGGTACAAAAAAAAATTTCTTTGAGGTGCAACAAAAGTGCTGTTTGTTACATTAAAAGTACTATTTAGCATATTTGGTGTATTATATGTTACAAAAAAAGTTTTGTTGTACATAAAGGATACAATGTTGGTACAACGAAAGTACTTCGTCTGTTCGTCTGTTGTTGCGCTGTGTAACATAAGCTGTGTAACATAAGCTGATAATTCAAACCAAATGTAATGTAATTTCGCATACGAAAAAATTGCAATTCAGATTGCTTATTGAAAATGCTATTGATTAATTAACTAGTTACTTTTCGTTATTTAATGACAAATTGCATATGATCCTTACTAATTGCGTTCAACTGCTTCTGACATGATATTGTAAATACTTGCCAAGATTTTAGTTTCACTCATCGTAGACAATGGGCCTTGGGGCCTTTAATTACTTCACATATCTTGCACAATAATTACCACAACTAATACGATGCCATCGCGATAAACCGCCTCAGGAAACTCTCTAATTAATGTTACAAATACTTCAGCACGGACTAAACGCTGTGGCTGACGTACCTACTTGCTATAGCAACTACATTATCGGCCTGCCTGAAAAGTGTAATGTAAACTGATGTCAACTGCAAAGAATTGCTCTTTACACTACAGTGCACCGTTTTAATTAATTTAGTTGTCAGTGATTGATAATAATAATAATAATAGTTAGTACGCCATGGGATGTTGTTAATAGATTGTCGCCGACGCCGCCGCCGCTTGGCTGCCACTGGGCAGCGTTATTAATAACGCATCGAATATCGCATGTTTAAGCCTCTTATCGCAATAATTAAACGAACTACTGCAGAATTGTCACTAAAAGTTATTAACAAATTTAATTGGGGACTTTGCGCTGTAACTGTGACTGTTCGATAAGAGCCATAAAAGTTATTAAAGCTATTTAATTTTGCCGCAATTTCGAGGTAATGAAGAATAAATATTTTATTTTACAAATAAAAAAAACTTTGGCTATTGCCGAAGGAATGAAGCTGGTCTACCAAATTTTAGCTCGATAGCTTTAAAGCTGCAACTGTAATCGAGGGGACAGACGTGCGGAAGCATATAATTTAATCGTCTCACAATTCGAAAAATGGAAAATATCGATATTTTTCAAAAATGTAGGCTTAAAATGAACTTTAAGTCTCCAGGTTGCAAATAATAATGAAAATAATCAATGATCATGCATAAATCCCTGTTTGTGTACTTTTATAATTAACTAGCTCGCGTTGCTTCACCCGTACTTACAATGAACCTTCTTATGACTTTAAGCAATATATGTAAATGCTTCATGTGACAAACGAATACCCCATTTATGTGATTGTAGCTTTATCCCATTGGTCTAAGTGATTGTATCGCTCTAGTCCCTTTTTATCCCTTAAAGTACGAATTTTAAAAAATATTTCGTATCGCACAACTAACATGAATTTTGGAAAACCCCATTTGACAGTTCTCTAATTTTGGAGCAATTCTATATACATTTTCGTAACTCTACCTTAAGGTATTTGATTTGGGTGATATCATCAGTTTTATCCCTTTTCGGTATTTTTACAACTTATGAACGAATTTTAAAATTACTTCACATCGCACAATTTTTGAGACTATAGCCGTTTTTACCAGTTTTTTCCCTTTTCAGTCCTTTTTACCCATTAAAGTTAAGAATTTCGAAAACCCTTCTTGCTTCGTTCTTATTCCATAGGCAGCAAGCCTATATAACTTATCATGTAAGTAACATTTTTATCCCTTTTTCGATTTTTTTACCCAGAAACATCGGATTTAAAAAAAATACTTCAATCCAATTTGATGGTAGGCATTTCCATATCAATTTTCACGATTATACCATTAGTCGATTGGTTTAGGTAATGGTATAACTTTTATCCATTATTGGAAATTTTTAACCCATAAAAGGACGAATTACCACAAATCAGTTCTTAGCAGACGTTTACTCGAAAATACGTTTGCTACATACAGTAGACATTTTAAATATATTGATTATGATAATGTTATTACAATCGTTCTATTAATATGACCGACGTAACAATTGTTTCAAAAGGGGCGTGGCAATACCCATTTCCCAGCGGGACGTTATCCCCCATGTACCCTTTACATATGTAGCAAATCTCATATTCATACCTCAAATGGCTCTTGAGGTATGACCGATTGAAATTTCGGTTTGTGTGGGCGGTGCCACGCCCCTTTGTCTAAGTATGTTTTCTTGTAGCCTATAATATAGACCCTAGGGATAGTACTAAACGGTGAAAATTTCATTGCAATCGTTTCATTGATTTCGCCCAAATAACTATATTTTCAAAAGGGGCATGGCACCGCCCATTTTCCAGCTAGACATAATCCTCTTTATATCAGTAACATATCTAGCAAGTCTCATCTTCATACCTCTAATGGCTCTTGAGATAAGACCGATTGAAATTTCGGTTTATGTGGGCACGCCTCTTTGTCTAATTATGTTTTCATGTAGCCTATGATAGAGGCCCTTTGGACAGTATCACACATAGAAAATTCAATTGCAATCGGTCCATATATTAAGCCAATATTAAAATGGGCGTGGCACCGCCCACTTTATACAAACAAAGTATTTTTTCTTATACGACCGATATAGGTTCCAAATCTCGACTTGGTTCTCGGTTCTAGCATTATCCGTTTGGCCTGGGGAGTGATCAATCAGTCACCCAAACCATTCATATATATAGATAGTTTTTATTTCATTTGTCTAGTTTTTTTCTGTGATCGATGGCTTGTTTTCCTCGGGGAAGTCCAATCTTTATACTCAATTTATGAAATTGGATTTATTTTTGCGGTTAATATTTTTTATAAATTTTATTATCGATTTATAACCGTGATTTTTAAAAAAAATTATTTTTTTTAACTTTAAATGCTCCTACCATCAAAACTACCCAACCGACGCACGGTGGGGTAAATTCACGATCTGGGCGGCCAAAATTCGATTTCTTAAAAACCAATGTTTTTAATAATTTCTGATTGTAGGGCAAAGAGAACAGAATGCTTAACTAGATTCCGTTATTTTTTCATTCCATTTCGCTTACATTTGTTTTCTACACGCTGTCAAAGTTACATGTTGCTAATTGTGCATTATCTATTTTGGTGCGTAAAGGTAAAGCAACAATTTTAGCAGGCTATGGAAAGGCGTGTGTTTAGTTTAAACATTAAGGTAAAATGGAAAATTATAAAGCAGGTTAATATTTTTTAATCCACTTAGGTAAATAAAATTATAATTCCAATTCCTATTAGTAAAGAAGCATTGAAAAATTTGGTATTTTTGTTAATTTCCATGGGTACCAAAATCGAACTATGAACAAAAAGTTATGCATCTCCACTTTGCACCCCTTCAATATTTGATTAAATATAATCTTTAACATCGTATTGTTCAGATGGAAAAAAATGTTTTTGCGGTTTTGTTTTTTTGTTTTTGTTTTAGAGCCAACGTGCCCAAGGCTACGTTGATGTCGTTGTACATCTACAAATTTTTTGCGAAGCATTTTTTTCTCGAAAACTCTCACAATAAATAAATCCGCTTGTGTCATTACCCATAATTCATCGTTGTAGAGCTAGACAGGTAGGTTCAAAGTCTTGTAGATTTGGATATTTGTTTTCTTCGAGAGAGGGCTTTGTTATTAAATCGCTTGCTTAGCGCATAGTAGCAGCTGTTTGGGATCAATACTTTTCTTTTGATTTCCAGGCTACTTAGAATTTTTGTTTACATCGGAGCTAGGGTAGAAACAATCATCTATCACTTCAAAGTTATAGTCGGCAAAGTTCACGCATGCAAGTGAACTTTTTATTCATTGAAATAAATAACCGACTTCTGCCGACTGCTTCTTAATACTTGATTAAGCCGCAGTAACATAACGCAGTCCTCGGCATACGCGAGCAGCATGTAACTTTCTCTAAAGATAATACCAATCGTGTTTACTGCAGGCTTTGGCCAGTATCATCCCTCAAAGTCCCATCAACTTCTCGGAGATACCAAACTCAGCCATAGCATCTAATAGTTTCTGTCATATCGAATGGTGAGTGTCGAGCTGCATTTCTTGGGTCTTCTACAGATTTTGTGGTAGTGTGAACATCTGGTCGGTCGTAGAGTTACCAAGTCTAAAACCACACTGATAAGATCCAATCACATGCGTTAAAATGGTCTTTCGCATAACAACCTTGTATGTGATGAGTAAAATGCTGATCTTTAATTACTTAGTGCAATCAGGTTTCAAAATGACAGAAACTGCTCAGTACTCTGTTCAGTCCAATAACATCAAATTATTGTGAGTTGGCATTAATAGTTTCCGAAATTGTTTCTTTTACAAAATGAACACTTTGATCAAATATTAAGATAACACGCACACGTCACACAAACTAACCATCCTACACTACTGACAGTGTACGCAAGGTATTAATTTATCAAAGTCAATCTGGTCAGCTAGTTACATGACGTCATTAGTATCGGTTGCTCTGGTCAACAGCGAGGGACTAGTTTTCGACATGACATAATCCTCTGAAGTGAAACGACGCCCCCACCCATATCCGTTTCCATCACAATAACCAGAAGCCATGAACAATTTGTCGATGAAGAAACCATCAATTGTCATTGTTAATCTTGGGTCTACTGGGCTCGTCGTGCTTGTGCTTCTCATTTTTTTGTCATATTGTTTTTATTCCATTTGTTGTTACCTTAGTAAAAAAACAGTATCCAATATGATTAAGAGATCTGCCACAATCCCAAAGGGTATTAAGGAGTTCTCGGATACAAGAGAAAAAAAGGTAAAATATAAAAAAAGGCCAGACATAAAACGTTTTGTTTCAACAGCATCAAGTTTAAAACTCGTGTAATATTTTGCAACTTAATTTCCTATTGTCGAGTGGATTGTCTAGTTTGTTTTTTTTTTGTGTTATTTTGTTATCTTAAGTTGTGACATCCCATCTAAATTCTGTTATATTGTAACTAATGTTTTGGTTACGAAACAAACACAAAAAAATACCAGGGCGTACAGATAATTAGTATGTGTTTCTGTCATTCTTTCTGCCTTCCACTCACTAACTTTACCAGTATTACAACAATGTCAGGACATTAGCTGTGAAGAGTAGAAGGCGACATTAGAAAAAGAAAAACGAAAGGACGCAAAATGTTAAATCTTGTTGGCAACTTAAATATGACAGAAAATCTCATCAACATTCATGGTGCATAACACTTTGGTAGCGAGGTTTTTTTTTGTCATGAATTAAGGACACACAAAAAAAATACAAGAACATTTTTGTATGGATTTAAATGGGAATATTCACAATTATGTTGGATTTATCAAATATTTTCAAATTAAGCAATAAAATTTTTTTATTTTATTTGAAATTAACTTTGATGTAGTAGACCTATTTAAGAGGATATTTTAACTTAAAGCGTTGACATGCAAAGGACGAAGAAAAGGCGAACAGAGTCAGCATTATTTGAGGAGGGAGAAGATAATATATATTTTGAGCGTCGTTAAGGGATCTTAATGGACTTAATCAAAATTAAAATTAAAATTAAAATTAAAATTAAAATTAAAATTAAAATTAAAATTAAAATTAAAATTAAAATTAAAATTAAAATTAAAATTAAAATTAAAATTAAAATTAAAATTAAAATTAAAATTAAAATTAAAATTAAAATTAAAATTAAAATTAAAATTAAAATTAAAATTAAAATTAAAATTAAAATTAAAATTAAAATTAAAATTAAAATTAAAATTAAAATTAAAATTAAAATTAAAATTAAAATTAAAATTAAAATTAAAATTAAAATTAAAATTAAAATTAAAATTAAAATTAAAATTAAAATTAAAATTAAAATTAAAATTAAAATTAAAATTAAAATTAAAATTAAAATTAAAATTAAAATTAAAATTAAAATTAAAATTAAAATTAAAATTAAAATTAAAATTAAAATTAAAATTAAAATTAAAATTAAAATTAAAATTAAAATTAAAATTAAAATTAAAATTAAAATTAAAATTAAAATTAAAATTAAAATTAAAATTAAAATTAAAATTAAAATTAAAATTAAAATTAAAATTAAAATTAAAATTAAAATTAAAATTAAAATTAAAATTAAAATTAAAATTAAAATTAAAATTAAAATTAAAATTAAAATTAAAATTAAAATTAAAATTAAAATTAAAATTAAAATTAAAATTAAAATTAAAATTAAAATTAAAATTAAAATTAAAATTAAAATTAAAATTAAAATTAAAATTAAAATTAAAATTAAAATTAAAATTAAAATTAAAATTAAAATTAAAATTAAAATTAAAATTAAAATTAAAATTAAAATTAAAATTAAAATTAAAATTAAAATTAAAATTAAAATTAAAATTAAAATTAAAATTAAAATTAAAATTAAAATTAAAATTAAAATTAAAATTAAAATTAAAATTAAAATTAAAATTAAAATTAAAATTAAAATTAAAATTAAAATTAAAATTAAAATTAAAATTAAAATTAAAATTAAAATTAAAATTAAAATTAAAATTAAAATTAAAATTAAAATTAAAATTAAAATTAAAATTAAAATTAAAATTAAAATTAAAATTAAAATTAAAATTAAAATTAAAATTAAAATTAAAATTAAAATTAAAATTAAAATTAAAATTAAAATTAAAATTAAAATTAAAATTAAAATTAAAATTAAAATTAAAATTAAAATTAAAATTAAAATTAAAATTAAAATTAAAATTAAAATTAAAATTGAAATTGAAATTGAAATTGAAATTGAAATTGAAATTGAAATTGAAATTAAAATTAAAATTAAAATTAAAATTAAAATTAAAATTAAAATTAAAATTAAAATTAAAATTAAAATTAAAATTAAAATTAAAATTAAAATTAGAATTAAAATTGAAATTAAAATTAAAATTAAAATTAAAATTAAAATTAAAATTAAAATTAAAAACTAAAATCGGGACGACATGATATCCATTAGATACTCTTATTGATGTTATGTTAAAAATTAAAAATTAAAAATTAAAAATTAAAAATTAAAAATTAAAAATTAAAAATTAAAAATTAAAAATTAAAAATTAAAAATTAAAAATTAAAAATTATAAAAATAAATTACGCAAAATAAACAGCTATGAATTTAAAATATTTTCAACTTACTTTAAAAACCAGTTTCATGTTCACCGTATTGACTTGTTGTAATGCTTTAAGAAAACATTAGCTTTAACCTAGTCAGTAACTTATATTGGTCATTTGGCGTTTGCACCCACCCATTCACAAAATATTGCCACATAAAAGAACTGTGCATGAGGAAACTCATAGCCAGATTGTTTGTAATTGGAAATTGCTTTTTTTATTTATTATTCTTTCTCGCCTCACTTGTTGCCAATTTCCTGTTATTTATGACACACATAATATTTGTACATTTTTAGACAACTTGTTGGAATGTGTGTGCATGATTTCGTTTAAAATGTAAATGTTGTTGGAATTCATTAAAATCTACAATTTTCTAAAAATATAAACTCAGGCAGAATATCAGAAATCCATTCTGTTTGTAGAACTAACATGCTGTTATTGTATGAAATATTTTATTTGGAAGTAGTATGAGTTAAATTTTTGCATAAAATATATTTAAACGTTATAAACAAGAATTAAAGAAAAAAAAACGTAATAAGTAAATTGTTATTCAATGCTCTTAAAATTAGTTTTTCTTCATAACCTAGTGAAATTTTTAGTAACAAATTATATTATCATATCCGTAAAACTTGACGTCAATAACTTAATTAAAAAATTTTTCTATGAAACCAAAAAAAGACATTCTATATGATTTGAAAACCAGTCAGATATCCATTTCCTGAAATGTCCTGGTAAATGGATCGTTAATACTCCAGTCCAACTTGTTATGCGTCACATTAAACGTTTGATGAACTTTTCATGGCATTTTTTGTATTGCCAATATTAATGTCAATATTCATTTTTATTACATTTTCTCATAACAATCGTATAGCGCGTAGTTTAATGACAGCCGTTAGCACCAACAGGTCATTAAATTTATAGCCCAGCAAATCTATATTAAATTCTACTTAAGTGTCAGTGAACCAGACACGGTTTACTGTCGTTTACTTTTATGTGAATTACTCTAAAAAACAATGTAAGCGTGATGAAAGCACATGAATCTACCGTCACTGTAACAAGTTGTAACAGTATATATACAAATACATCTATTGGTTTTATATGCTAGCGACCACTATTCACTTGATATCAATTATCGAGACGACATGATATCCATTAGATACTCTTATTGATGATGTTATGGGCATTAGTTTACTTTACCTCCGTAGCCTGTGAGGTAAACAATTTTTTTTATTTATTTCTACTATTTAAAGCAACACTTAAATGTAGAGCCAGAGTTTATAAATATTTGCGTGTGTGCGCCTACGTGTCATATAAATGTGTTCTTTTCCTAAACAAACAGCAGCGTTTGTGCCTCAGGAGGAGAGAAAGTAGTTATGGCATACAGTTAAGATAAAAATATAAATTTTCTATTGGCATCGCAACATTCTGTTTGACAATGTTGGCTAGGTAGAATATTTAAAACCGTTAAAGAAACCAAAATTTCGCATAGCGGATGATTATTTTGCCATAATGTAATTATGGAATATTACTTATGATAATTGTACGCCACCATGTAGTATTTCTGTTATGTCAAACAAAAGAGCCTAAAACGTGACAAATTCCCCTAACGATACTTACTAACTTCAAATCGATATTAAATTATTTTGGCATGTAACTTGACAAAACGAATGATGCAGGACTTCATATTTTTGGGACTACTTTCACGTGCAGTGCTCAGAATTGAGTCCCAAATCAATAAGCTGAAAAATTTTGTACTGTGTAGTTTTGCCACGCTCACCAGCCCAAGGCTCAAATATAAAAAATTTACAATTAAATCGGTATTATCTCATTCAAATGTATTTCACACACAAAACTGTTACAAATGTCGCATGACACTCTTAACCAGATCCAATTTTAAATTTAATAATATTTCCACTTAAATATTCAAGCATTTTACCAGATTTGATCTATTAATATTTAATACCCCCTAAGAGGTATTTAAAATCATTGCCCGGGTATTTAATAGCATTTGACGTAACGACATGACGTATCCACGTCATAGATTTTGTATTGGCCAAAATGAATTCATTTAAATAAATTAAATTGCAGCAACGCGGAATGTTGAAAAAATAATATTTGCAATTACTCGATGGCGCATGCAAAAAAGAAATTATTCACAAGAGGACGGGAAAGTGAGGTCGTCACTGCTTTCATGTCAATTTTAGCATAAATGTGTAGGAGTTGTATAACAAAACGTGCTCAGGTTTACTTTGAAGTATCTGCTAGACGGAAAATTGCTAATCAATGCCACCTGCTGCTGCATGCAAATAATTTTGACAATAAAATGCTCATTGCTAAGCACATGAGGCGGTTATGTCTGCGCATCGCTGAAGAGTATTTGCGTGGAAAACTATGGCCAAGGCCGACCGACATTTTTACAGACGGCATAAGCAATGCCATCATCTGTTGCATGCAAACAATTTTGACAATAAAAGGCTCATTACCATGCACATAAGGTGGTAGCGTCTGCAGGTAAAAGCATTGTGACTTAATTTGAAAACATTCACAAAAAGATATAAGATGTAAAACGTCGCTAAGCATTTTTTAGACATGCAAGATTTTAATTTTGGAGTTAAACAAATTTGCAATTATATTTTGCAAATTAAGTTGTAGTATAAAAAATATTCAACATATTCCAGAAGGCTAGTACACTAAGATTCCCAACAACCTATTTTTATTTGGTGTCTTGATTTGAAGACAAAACTACAGTCCTTATATAATGATTTTGTTTTTTCAGTGCCACAGCTGCAGCATTACCAATTAGTTTTTCTGTTTACCTTCTATACAGCTGAGACTGACTGAGACGACATAATTAATTTGAAGTTGAAATGCTGCAAAAAAATGTTAATTAAAATCACATCAAATATTGCTGCACTACACAGTACAGCGATTTCACACAGCGAAGAACAATCATCTACCATACACGTTCAAGTCCTTCACAAAGGCTTCATATAAAACTATAAGAGTCACGTACATTATCATTATTTTTTTCAAGAAATTTACCTGACTTACCTCAATGTTTACTTGCCAATTATGACTTTAACGAATGGCGGCGGGTGGACTTAGCGAATGTGAATGTTGGATTTAATTAGATGTGCATTAATATATTTCTGTACATTACCTACGCGATTGAAAGTACATACACTGAAGCAACGAAACATTGTCTGCTAGGCTTAATTGATAAATTTTTCATTGATTGAATGGTCTGTTAATTCATATATCGTTGATTTATTGAATTTTAGATTCACAGATTCATTGAGTTATTGTAATACTGATTCATTGATAGTTAAAACATTTATTAATAAATCACTGAATTCTTTTTTCATTGATTAATTTTCATTGATTCATTGATTCATTAATCATTAATCATTATTTCATTATTTCATTATTTCATTATTTCATTATTTCATTATTTCATTATTTCATTATTTCATTATTTCATTATTTCATTATTTCATTATTTCATTATTTCATTATTTCATTATTTCATTATTTCATTATTTCATTATTTTATTATTTCATTATTTCATTATTTCATTATTTCATTATTTCATTATTTTTTTATTTCATTATTTCATTATTTTATTATTTTATTATTTCATTATTTCATTATTTCATTATTTCATTATTTCATTATTTCATTATTTCATTATTTCATTATTTCATTATTTCATTATTTCATTATTTCATTATTTCATTATTTCATTATTTCATTATTTCATTATTTCATTATTTCATTATTTCATTATTTCATTATTTCATTATTTCATTATTTCATTATTTCATTATTTCATTATTTCATTATTTCATTATTTCATTATTTCATTATTTCATTATTTCATTATTTCATTATTTCATTATTTCATTATTTCATTATTTCATTATTTCATTATTTCATTATTTCATTATTTCATTATTTCATTATTTCATTATTTCATTATTTCATTATTTCATTATTTCATTATTTCATTATTTCAATATTTCATTATTTCATTATTTCATTATTTCATTATTTCATTATTTTATTATTTCATTATTTCATTATTTCATTATTTCATTATTTCATTATTTTTTTATTTCATTATTTCATTATTTTATTATTTCATTATTTCATTATTTCATTATTTCATTATTTCATTATTTCATTATTTCATTATTTCATTATTTCATTATTTCATTATTTCATAATTTCATAATTTCATTATTTCATTATTTCATTATTTCATTATTTCATTATTTCATTATTTCATTATTTCATTATTTCATTATTTCATTATTTCATTATTTCATTATTTCATTATTTCATTATTTCATTATTTCATTATTTCATTATTTCATTATTTCATTATTTCATTATTTCATTATTTCATTATTTCATTATTTCATTATTTCATTATTTCATTATTTCATTATTTCATTATTTCATTATTTCATTATTTCATTATTTCATTATTTCATTATTTCATTATTTCATTATTTCATTATTTCATTATTTCATTATTTCATTATTTCATTATTTCATTATTTCATTATTTCATTATTTCATTATTTCATTATTTCATTATTTCATTATTTCATTATTTCATTATTTCATTATTTCATTATTTCATTATTTCATTATTTCATTATTTCATTATTTCATTATTTCATTATTTTATTATTTCATTATTTCATTATTTCATTATTTCATTATTTCATTATTTCATTATTTCTTTATTTCATTATTTCATTATTTCATTACTTCATTAGTTCATTAGTTCATTATTTTATTATTTCATTATTTCATTATTTCATTATTTCATTATTTCATTATTTCATTATTTCATTATTTTGTGTTTCCTTGATTAATTTATTAATTTATTAATTTATTAATTTATTAATTTATTAATTTATTAATTTATTAATTTATTAATTTATTAATTTATTAATTTATTAATTTATTAATTTATTAATTTATTAATTTATTAATTTATTAATTTATTAATTTATTAATTTATTAATTTATTAATTTATTAATTTATTAATTTATTAATTTATTAATTTATTAATTTATTAATTTATTAATTTATTAATTTATTAATTTATTAATTTATTAATTTATTAATTTATTAATTTATTAATTTATTAATTTATTAATTTATTAATTTATTAATTTATTAATTTATTAATTTATTAATTTATTAATTTATTAATTTATTAATTTATTAATTTATTAATTTATTAATTTATTAATTTATTAATTTATTAATTTATTAATTTATTAATTTATTAATTTATTAATTTATTAATTTATTAATTTATTAATTTATTAATTTATTAATTTATTAATTTATTAATTTATTAATTTATTAATTTATTAATTTATTAATTTATTAATTTATTAATTTATTAATTTATTAATTTATTAATTTATTAATTTATTAATTTATTAATTTATTAATTTATTAATTTATTAATTTATTAATTTATTAATTTATTAATTTATTAATTTATTAATTTATTAATTTATTAATTTATTAATTTATTAATTTATTAATTTATTAATTTATTAATTTATTAATTTATTAATTTATTAATTTATTAATTTATTAATTTATTAATTTATTAATTTATTAATTTATTAATTTATTAATTTATTAATTTATTAATTTATTAATTTATTAATTTATTAATTTATTAATTTATTAATTTATTAATTTATTAATTTATTAATGTATTAATTTATAAATTAATTTATTAATTTATAAATTAATTTATTAATTTTATAATTTATCAATTATAAATTATAACTAACCAGATATATTTTGCTAAGTTATGTCAAAGGTTGGCAGATACCAGGAAACTCTGATTGAGACGTCGTCATCATTTCGTGGTCTATACAGTTGGCTGCAACTGTCTTATAAGAACCCTTTTGCACTGGGTCGAACAATAAATTAATTAATTAATTTATTAATTTATAAATTAATTTATTAATTTTATAATTTATCAATTATTAATTTATTAATATATAAATATTTTAATTTGTTAAGTTATTAATTGATTCACTCTTCAGTTTTGTCTTTTTTTAACTGAAGACTCTCTTTGGACCTGTGTTCGACCCAGTGCAAAAGGGTTCTTATAAGACAGTTGCAGCCAACTGTATAGACCACGAAATGATGACGACGTCTCAATCAGAGTTTCCTGGTATCTGCCAACCTTTGACATAACTTAGCAAAATACAGTGGTGTGCGATGAAATAGAGTCGCACCTAACCAAAATTGTCAAAGCAAGAAAAATTCACAAAAAAATATTTTTCTATGGAACTTTTAGTTATTTTTATTAAATTTCAATAAAAATCTAACAGAATCGAATATCAGTGTGGAAGTTCAAAACTTAAAATGGCACAAACAAATAAAAATATTTAAAATTCCCAGTATTTGGCTGTGAACAAAAATAGAGTCAAAGAATTTATCCACATGAAAGTAAATAAATAAGTGACTTTAATTTAAAAAATGGTTAAGTTATATCTTTCTTTACCTCAGTACTTAGTAGAAAGCCATAATTTTTAATTACTTCTGTGCAACGATTTGGCATTGAATCCACTAACTTTTGACAAGTCTGAATTGGAATATTCTACTACGCAACTTCAATCATTGCCCATAGTTCATTCTTATTACATGGATTTTTTTCCTTTAGAAGTCACTTTTAACTCCCGCCACAAATTCTTAATAGGATTTAAGTCTGGCGATAGTGCAGGCCATCTTAAAACTCCAACTTTGCTATTTCCAAATTGAAGTTAACCTTTTTCCATGTGTGTTTCGGGTCGTTTTCTTGGTGATACACCTATCGTAGTGGTATTTCCCATTCAGCATAAGACATTATGATGTCATTCAGAATATTTGTGTAAGATTAAGCATCTATTTTACCATAAACAAAACGAAAAAAGAAGAGTTGAGTTCGCCAAAGAACTTGCGGATTGGCTGTGGCTGAATATTTTGTGGTCAAATGAAACGAAAGTGAAGTTTTTTAACTCTGATCGCATTGAGCTTCCTTTACAAAGACCACCCAACACCGATTATCGTCCCCAACAGCGAATATCTTCCCAAACACACCATCATGACCATGAAACTTGGTGGTGGGAACATACTGATATGGGGTTGCTTTTCGTACTATAGTACTGGGCCTGTATTTCGGTTTGAGGTTAAGTCTGACGCTACATTTTACACAAATATTTTGAATGGCTTCATGATGCCTCAGACTGAATGGCAAATGCCACTTCGTTGGGTGTTTTAGCAAGACAACGACCCGAAACACACATGGAATTGGCTAAACTAAATTCCGAAAACAAAAAAAAATTAAGTTTAAGATGGCCTGCACAATCGCCAGTCCCAAATCCTGTTGTGAATTTGTGGCGGGGGTTAAAAATGGCTCTTAAAGTTAAGAATCCATCTAATAAGGACGAACAATGGGCAATGATTGAAGTTGCGTGGAAGAATATTCCAATACAGACTTGTCAAAAGTTAGGGGATTCAATGCCAAATCGGTGCACAGCAGTAATTAAAAATAATGGCTATTCTTCAAACTACTGAGGTAAAGTAAGATATAACTTAAACATTTTTTTAATTTAAATAACTTATTTATTTACTTTGAGGTCGGTAAATTAATTGACTCTATTTTTGTTCACAGCCAAATCCTGGGAATTTCAAATATTTTTATTTGTTTGTGCCATTTTAAGTTTTGAACTTCCACACTGATATTCGATTTTGTTAGATAAGTATTGAAATTTAATAAAAATAACTGAAAGTTCCATAGAAAAATATTTTTTTGTGAATTTTTCTTGCTTTGACAATTTTGGTTAGGTGCGACTCTATTTCATCGCACACCACTGTATATCTGGTTAGTTGTTGTATTACCAGGTATTCAGTTACAATGCAAAAGGTATCCTGGCAGTCGACATGTTCACAGGTTCCTTTGCTACAAATTCCATGCGACGACATTCAGCTATATTGCTGTATGGCACTGAAGCCATTCACACAGACACGAATCCTTTCATACCCAATTATGTCTGTTGCACTGCCGCCGTTAACACAATATGTTGCCGGCATTATGTGTTGGACTCTGTAAGTTTTGAGAACTGCAAATGGTTTTGTACGACATAACATTTTGAACATCTCAATTCATGTCAATTCCACAAAATGAAAACTGACGAAAGGTTGTCGGTGGCGTAAAAACATACGAAATAATTTTTTGGGGAATTTTTATCATGTGCAGCTTCTTTGCCTCATGTAATTATTTTTTCTAAATTGAAAGGTTGAATACTAAGTTTTTCCAGAAAACTGAAAATTTTTAGAACACGAACTTTTTCAGGATATTGTCTGAGAAATGTAATAAAAATATACTGAATATGTTATTGGAGGTGTTGTTGTGTAGACTGAATTACCAACAGCTCAGCCAAGAGCATATTCCCTTGTTATTTTAGCATTAGTACCTCTCAGAACAATTTGAATGGCATGACTAGGGAAGCGGTCATATATTCTCTCCAGGCTCTCATAGAATTTATATTTAATGCCCTCGTCTTTGTCTTCCTTCGGGGTGTGTACAGAAATCAGCGGATAGTGGCTATATGTGTGTGAAGCTAAATTCGTATTTTAACTAGCCAAGACATGAACCACTTTCATTAACAGTGCTATGTTAAGTGGGTGGGTCGATATATGTTATATGTGATATACAAATGAAATTGAATATCTCCCGGTCTACAAAAGATATTTAAACAAAATTTACACAGCTTTTAGGAAAAGGTCTATAGAATATTATAACATAAATTTGGACCAAATATAACGAGGCTGTCTGCCCTTTAATACGGTAGGAAATACGAACTTTTTTCGGAACGTTTGAAGTCATTATGGGCTTCCTGGAAGGGTTTCGTCGATCGGACTACTGTCAAATTATAGCTGTTAGGGAGTAGTTTAATATCATATTAGCCGTTTTCGCCAAAAATTTCGTGAATATCAAATTTTTCACAAAATGTTAAATTTTGCTGTGTGTGACGGACATTGTGCGTCCATGGTGGTCATCTGGAGAGGGTTTCGTCGATCGGACTAGTGTCAAATAATAGCTGTAAGGGAGTACTTTTAATACCCTATTAGCCGTTTTTGCCAACAAATTTCGTGAATATGAAATCTTTCACAAAATGTTAAATTTTGCTGTGTGGGACGGACATTGTGCTTCCATGGTGGCCATCTGGAGAGGGTTTCGTAGATCGGACTAGTGTCAAATAATAGCTGTAAGGGAGTAGTTTAATACCCTATTAGCCGTTTTCGCCAAAAAATTTCGTGAATATGAAAATTTTTACAAAATGTTAAATTTTGCTATGTGGAACGGACATTGTGCGTCCATGGTGGCCATCTGGAGAGGGTTTCGTCGATCGGACTAGTGGCAAATAATAGCTATTAACGAGTAATTTAATTCCCTATTAGCCGTTATTCCCAAAAAAAATTCGTGAATATCAAATTTTTCACAAAATGTTAAATTTTGCCGTGTAGGACGGGCATTGTGCGTCTATGGTGGCCATCTGGAGAGGGTTTCGTCGATCGGACTAGTGTCAAATAATAGCTGTTAGGGAGAAGTTTGAGACCCTATAAGCCGTTCTCGCCAAAAAATTTCGTGAATATGAAATTTTTCACAAAATGTTAAATTTTGCTGTGTGGGACGGACATTGTGCTTCCATGGTGGCCATCTGAAGAGAGTTTCGTCGATCGGACTAGTGTCAAATAATAGCTATTAGCAAGTAGTTTAATACCCTTTTAGCCGTCTTTCCCAAAAAATTTCGTGAATATCAAATTTTACACAAAATGATAAATTTTGCTATGTGGGACGGACATAGTGCGTCCATGGTGGCCATCAGAAGAGGGTTTCGTCGATCGGAATAGTGTCAAATAATAGCAATTAACGAGTAGTTTAATACACAAAATGATTCATATTCACGAAATTTTTTGGGGAAAACGGCTAATAGGGTGTTAAACTACTCCCTAACAGCTATTAGTTGACACTAATCCGATCGACGAAACCCTTCCAGGAAGCCCATAATGACGTCAAACGTTCCGCAAAAAGTTATTATTTCCTACCTTATTAAAGGGTTGTCTGCCTCGTTATATTTGGTCCAAATTTATATTGTAATATTCTATAGACCTTTTTCTAAAAGCTGTGTGAATTTTGTTTTAATATCTATTGTAGATCGGGAGATATTCAATTTCATTTTTGTATCACATATAACATATATCGACCCACTCACTTAACATAGCTCTGTCAATGAAAGTGGTTCGTGTCTTGGCTAGTTAAAATACGAATTTAACTTCACACACATTAGTGGCTATTCGCTAAATTACAGGGTTTAACCGCGAGACCAGATGTGGAAATCTTTTGCCGACTGTGAATCCTTATCCACATTCGTGTCTCAGTTCTTTCATCGTGTGCATCCCTATGTCGTCCATAACATTGCCTGTATGACGGTGATGTCAGCCAATTGAAAAGAGGCATCACCTTTGTAGAGAGTTCGGACATCCTTAACCATGGTCCTTATAACGTTAGCGGGTGTCATCAACATTTGGGGAGAGTTCTTATTTTTCCTTTTATTCGTATGTCGATTTCCTTTACTAAAATATTTGTATGGGTACGAAGTACTGTGCGACTCCAAACAACCAGCATAGGCAAAAATATAAGCTAGATGGTTGTCTACATGGTTACCACCTACATATGTAAGTAATAGCATTGAACATGATGGCATTTATTACAATAGGCTATGACATAAAATTATACCCTGATATATGAGAGTACCTATACAGGAAGCAGGTAGGTGCTGGTTGCCCTACTTCATATCGATGTTATCGCAACAAATTTAGAAATGTAATTATACAACGAACATGTTTTAAAATGTTTTCCAAATTTAGTACAAATATACTATAGCAATCATATGTCGTATGTCTTCCTTGTTAATATAAATCATACGTAAAAAAAGTTTGATTTGTTTAAAATTTAATAGCATTTAGCAAAAACTGTGTGTGTGTTTGTATTTATGCAAAAGTAATGAAACTAAACACCCCCTATGGAGTTAGTAGGCCGACCCTGTAAACCATATGTGGCATAAATGGCAATAAACAAAGTGAGCAAGACAAAAATATTTTTCTGTTATGAAATTCACAGGAATTCCACATGACAATGAAGCATACGCCCCCGTTGTCCTCGTAAAACAAAACCGAAAAATGTTTTTATTTATACTTTACTGTCAGCCCTTTGTTAACGAAACCATTTACAGTACTTACAATCGCCAGAGGATACAAAACGATGGCTCTTGTTTTTTTTTTTTGTTAAACAGTCAACTGCCACTCTGCTGGTGGTGTTTTATGATGCGAAAAAAAGTTTTGTAAAATACAATTGTCGACATTTTTTACAATTTACATCCAGAAGCCAAAAACCTTGAGATCTCATTGGTTTTGTTAAGAGATGCGATGATGAAAATATCATGCAGGATTTCATCGCTTCAATGGAAATTAATGATTAGAAATGGGTTCCTATAACTACGCCAAGAATAATTAAACTACACACAGAGAAAGAGAGAGAGAGAGCATTAACATTTGTCACTAAGCGGTTTTGTCATAGCTTAAGGCCATATATAATGAACAAGGCAGTCTTTCAAGTATGTGTGCACAAATGATTAGATTGATATAAATAGCACGTGGCCTATATATAGAAGTTTGTTCCGTAATAAGAGAAAAATATTTTAATACTATAACAATAAAGAGTGTTCTAAAGTAGGTGGCTCTATTCAATTACATGGTACAAAAACAAACCGTGATTAAAAATTAAAAATTAAAAATTAAAAATTAAAAATTAAAAATTAAAAATTAAAAATTAAAAATTAAAAATTAAAAATTAAAAATTAAAAATTAAAAATTAAAAACTAAAAATTAAAAATTACAAAATTTCAACAATAAAAAATTTAAAATTAAAAATTAAAAATTAAAATTAAAAATCAAAAATTAAAAATTAAAAATTTAAAATTAAAAATTTAAAATTAAAAATTAAAAATTAAAAATTAAAAATTAAAAATTAAAAATTAAAAATTAAAAATTAAAAATTAAAAATTAAAAATTAAAAATTAAAAATTAAAAATTAAAAATTAAAAATTAAAAATTAAAAATTAAAAATTAAAAATTAAAAATTAAAAATTAAAAATTAAAAATTAAAAATTAAAAATTAAAAATTAAAAATTAAAAATTAAAAATTAAAAATTAAAAATTAAAAATTAAAAATTAAAAATTAAAAATTAAAAATTAAAAATTAAAAATTAAAAATTAAAAATTAAAAATTAAAAATTAAAAATTAAAAATTAAAAATTAAAAATTAAAAATTAAAAATTAAAAATTAAAAATTAAAAATTAAAAATTAAAAATTAAAAATTAAAAATTAAAAATTAAAAATTAAAAATTAAAAATTAAAAATTAAAAATTAAAAATTAAAAATTAAAATTAAAAATTAAAAATTAAAAATTAAAAATTAAAAATTAAAAACTAAAAACTAAAAATTAAAAATTAAAAATTAAAAATTAAAAACTAAAAATTAAAAATTAAAAATTAAAAATTAAAAATTAAAAATTAAAAATTAAAAATTAAAAATTAAAAATTAAAAATTAAATTTAATTTAATTTTTTTTATAATTTATAATGTTCTTCTCAAGTCCCCCGATAAGGTTAGGATCAATCCTAGATCTTATAGGGGCATCAGTCTGCTCCCAGTTCTTGCAAAAGTACTGAAAATGAATATGGTGAATTGGCTTGAGGAGATAGTGAGTGATTTCATGTGTCGCTGGCAGTTTGGGTTCAAACGAGGTCGAAGTGCTGATGAGTTTTTGTAGATTTCAAAGGTGCGTTTGATTACCTAAGTTGGTCTAGTGAGTTTGAGAGATTGAGTGGCCTTGGCTATCAGGAACTGGAACTCTGGATGAGTTACTTTTTTGGCAGGCGTGCATGTGATGTGGGTGTAAATGATACTGTGTGTCTAGATGTGGTGCGTGGCTGTCCGCAGGGTTCAATATGTGGTCTATTTATATGGAATCTCATGCTGGACCCACAATTGAGGCAGTTAGGTACAGGGTACAAGGTATTTGCGTATGCTGATGACTTGCCCATCATGGTCGAAGCCCAGTCTTGGTCTGGTGTGAAGGAGCTGGCTAAGAGATTTTTGAGCAGCGTCCTCGAATGGTGTAGGACAGTAGAAGTAAGTGTTGCGATGGACAAGACAGATATGATGTTGCTGAAAGGCAAGTTGTCTGCCGGTCGGCCTTCGGTTGTCACTGTTGATGAGGTCTCGCTCAAATATTCTACATCGGTAAGGTATTTGGGAGTGACGGTGAGCGAAGGGGTTAACTTCCTTCCACATTTGGATAGGGTGAAAACCAAGCTGACTGGACAAATACGCCGGGTGATGAGGTCTGACTGGGGTCGGAGCAGGCGTGCTATACGTACCATTTATGGTGGCTTATTCGCGGCATGTGCCACTTATGGGGCACCAGTATGGTGCGATGTAGTGAAGACTGCTTCTGGCCGTAGAAAGATTTTGTCATGCCAGCTAGTCGTTCTGCTGGCGTGCTTACCCGTGTTCCGCACAATGTCCACAGGTACTCTACAGGTACTTATGGGTCCCCCTCCTCTTGATCTTGAGTGTATTAGCCACGGTGTTTACTTCAAGGTCTGCAGGGGTTTGGCTTTGCAGTCGGAACATTGGTTGCATGATGTACCAATTAGTAGTGTCAGCCAGGGTAAAGGGCTCCTGATTGACAGCGTCAACTTCAGATGGCATTCTCGATGGCACGTTAGCGATAATCGGCGTACGACGTATCGGTTCATACCGGATACGTACTTTGATTTCGGTCTTAGTGAGGGTTATATACTGACAGGTCTTGGGTCGTTGCATGAATTTTTGCATAAAATGACTTTGACCCCCAGTACGTTTTGTAGGTGTAGAGCAAAGCTAGAAGACTGGCTACACATCTTGTATGTAAGCCCGTTATATCAGGATATCAGAGATGTGCCTAGCATGGGCATTATTAACGCCCTAGGAGAATTTAGAGTAGAAGATGTGCTTGCCACGCCTGAAATACATGGTTGCCGTTCACTGTCATCGAGCGTAAGGGGTTTGGAGTTCTCCCCGTTTCCCACCGATGAGGGTACTGCATAACTGCACTGTAGTACCAAATCGTTTCCATCTACCCGGATTGTCAGTATGCAAATATTGGTGCCTGCGGATATGTGAAAATTTCATGTTTGCTCTCAGCGAAACGCTACCAAATTTGGTAAAGTATCGTTCATTGAATTACATATTGGTAGTAGTTTAACTTCGAAACTCCAACCGGTGAGTGTGACCGGTAGCGTGGGGATCAGTAGCACCGGATTCCTTCCAGATCGTTGGTTGTAGGCCCCCTTGTGGAAGCATCACGCGGGCTGTGGTTAATACCGAAATCGCTGGTAGAGTCTTCGGGCTGCGTGTGATGTTGCATTACAACCGGGTGCAACAGAACCATAGAGTAGCGGAGGTGTTAAGATAGGCCTCATCTTGGTCAAAGGAGGGTATGCTCCATACTAGCATACCCAATTTGGTAGCTTCTGGCTGGAAGAAAGAGCCGATAATTGCGGTGAATTGCTCCCAAAATTGTCGACTCCTATTACTTGATGGTTAAAGCTTGGTTGGGCCAACCCAGGTCGGCGCTGGCAATCGCATTGTAATATGCCCAGTATATTTAGCACACCATGGGTAAGGCTCTGCTTCTTAATGAGTGGAATGCAGCAGTAACATCCCGCATTATGTGACTTTAGTTAAATATGGTATCGGTCCTGTTTACTGCAGCCTTCAACATGATCATTTCCATTAGGATGTTAAAGAGATCGCATGACAGACTTTTAAATTGCTTGACACATTTTAGCCTACTTTCACTGTATACCTTGCATTAGTCCGTGTCATCCCGTAAAGTCGTATCAGCTTCGAGGGGATGACAAACTTAGCCCTAGCTTCTTATAATATATGTCGTAATGAACTTGGTAATGCAACTTACATTGAGTGGATACTGCATTGAGTGGATACTCTCCAGGATTTGTCGTAGTGTGAATATATGTACGGTCGTAAAGCTACCAATTCTCAGCCCAAACTTTATTTTCTTTTACACTTTTGTACGCTTCTTATAATTTGAACTCCCGCCTCATATTCTCCACTGCAGCCACCTTTTAGATTTTTAGATATGACTCAAGAACCTTTGATGATATATCATACCATTCTTCAGCAGAATTGTATAGAACGCCAAACCCTTTGCGGGTTTATTATACTTAACTAGTACTTTCACTCTGACTTGGAATTTCTCATCCCGCCCAGATTAGCTGTTGCATTGTGTCATTTTACCATAAATTCACAATATGGGTATAATGTGCGTATGGTTAATATAACATCCGCATAAAATTAATACTACTCATACGTTGTACATACATATTTATGTATCTAGTACTATATGCAAACTCGCTACATATGTATGTACAGACCAGTACAGTGCTCTTGGGTCTGGGTCGTCATTCAATATTATCAGCAAAGACCAGTTTTCTACTCATCACTGATGGTACAGCCATTATATGGCCAGAAATTTTGAGTTATTGGGGAAAATTTATGATTTCATTCGAAAAAATTTGTCCAACTTGATTTTTTTATATTGATACATGACTTTAAATTATTTATTTAATCCTTAGTAGGGTGTTCAAAACCGAAACCGAAAAACCGTAAACCGGTTTTTTTTATTTAAAACCGTATGCCGGTTTTTGCACAAATGCCATTTTCGAATAACCGGTTTAACCGAGTTTTTTCCTTCGGGTACTCGGTTTTTTTTAAATTAGTTTGATGTTGAATTTTAAAATTTTACAAAGCTTTTAAAAGCATTCTTGTTTATAAAATGTAATAAGATTTTTCTAAATCAATTTGAAATTTAATTTAAAAATTTTAAAAAGCTTCTTGAAAGATTCTCGTTTATAAAACGTTAAAAGTTTTTTCTAAATTAATTTGAAATTGAATTTAAAAATTTTAAAAAGCTTCTAAAAACATTTTGGTTATGAAATGTAAAAGGATTTATCTAAATTAATTTGAAATTGAATTTTAAAATTTTACAAAGCTTTTAAAAACATTCTTGTTTATAAAATGTAAGAAGTTTTTTCTAAATTAATTTGAAATTAAATGTTAAAACTTTAAAAAGCATCTAAAAACGTTCTCGTTTACAAACATTGAATTCCCTAATTATATGTATTAGGACCGGAAAATATCCTACAATCTAATCCTGTGTAAAGTAGTCTAAAAAGGCGGAAACGATGGAATTTGCTAACGAGCTTTTTAAAAGACTTTATCCTGCAATTCCCCTAACAACTACAGAGTCTAGTAACAGTTCAGATTGTGAAATTGGGGAAGCTCCTAATAGTGGTCTTTGCAACGATTTAAACAGGACAATAAATAACACCCAAAATCCACTAGTGAAGCCTATATGATGATTTCAACTATTTCGATAAATTTAATAAAAGGACAGAAAAGCTCAACATCCTTCTAAACGATCTTTTGCCAATAAATCCTACTTCCACAAAAAGTGAGCGCGTGTTTTCTGTATCAAGCGTTACAAAAACGAAACAGAAGAATTTACTCAAAAGTAAATTTTCTACTATATTGATATCAGTACTCGATTTCTAAAGTGGGCGGAAAGGTACATTTGTGGGGGAGGTACCAGAAGGGGCCTGTAGATTTTTTCTCCAAAACTTTATCTTGTTATAGCTGTACTAAAAACAGAATTTGGGCACGATCGCTTAAGGTATATTAATAATAGTAATCGATTTCTAAAGTGGGCGGTACCAGATGTGTATTGGAGGTACCAGATGGGGGATGGCTAGATTTCTAGATTTTTCCCCAAGAACTGTATCCTGCTATATGATAACTAAATAAAAAATTTGGATACGATCGCGTTGGATTTATTGATATTATTACTCAATCTCTAAAGTGGGCTGAAAGGTACATTTTTATGGGAGGTCTCAGAAGGGGCGTGGCTAGACTTAACAACTTTATCCTGATTTAACTTTACTAAATAGAGAATTTGGACACGATCACGTTGGGTGTATTAATATAACTACTCCATTTCTGAAGTGGGCGGAATTGTGCATTTGTATGGGAGATACCAGCAGGTAAGTGGCTAGGCTTCCAAATTGGTTCTTTAAAATTGTATCCTGTTTGAGCCCTACTAAAAATAGAATTTGGTCACGATCAGGTTGGATCTATTAAGAATATTAATCGATTTCTAAAGTGGGTGGTACCTGATGGGTATGGGAGGTACCAGATGGGGCGTAGCTAGACTTCCAGTTTTTTCTCCAAAACTTTGTCCTGCTATAGTTTTACTACATGTAGGATTTGGGCACGATCGCATTGGGTGTATTGATATAACATACAAAACAAATGCATTTTTTTAAACCAAATTATTTTTTTTATAAATATTTTTAACTTTTTAGGAAAAAACCGAAAAAACCGGTTAAAACGGGTTTCTTTCAAATGTTGTATTCGAAATCCGATTTTTCTAAAAAATCAATTTTTCGAATAACTCGAAAACCGGGTTTCTAAAAAAAGGAGGTATTTGAACACTCTAATCCTTAGTTAAAATTCTGTTGAAGAATGAAATGAGAAATTATCCATGATTCTTAAGTTATAGCTGAAAAATATATAAGGACAAATTTAAAGATCATAAAAAAAGTTAGGCTTGAGAACGACAAACCCTTTAAAGTTTTAACTATACTGGCCCAGTACCTTCACCTTTACTTGAAATTTCTCACCACCAAATTGGCTGTTGTACTGTGCTTATCATTTCCCCTTGAGTGTTTTTTTAGAATTAGAAAATAGAAACAATTATCTTCAGAAACAAACACTTCTTTCAAAATAAATAAAACGTTTTTCTATACACACTGCTTTCCATTTAATTTCTCTGTGTATGTGTTTATGTCTAACAAACATTATTCGGTGCAGCAATTGCATTCAAAATTCAATACAATCTAATTGGTTTTATTTTCATTGGAAATTTGTAAAGTATTACATTCGAATGAAATTTTAGATCTTTACAATCAAGGCACAGTTAGCAGTCCTATTCTTTGTTAGTTATATTATGCATTACATTATTAATCATATTAATCGATAAATATTTACTTAGAAATTTTAATTAAGAATAAAAGCTTCAATTTAATACTTTTAAACATATTATACAAATTCCTCTTGACTTGATGAACGATTACAACATTAATTGGCAAATATTTTTAAGGATAAATAATTCTTAAGTTAATTGTGATTGCTAATTAATGTAGTTTAAGTAATTGGCCACTTGTTAATCATGCCCTTTATTAAATTGAAAAAGTAATATGCTATAGCGGTCTTTCATCAGCACACTTCGACTAGCTGCCACCTTTATTCATGCGCAGCATCTGCAATTTATTGCCCTCAAAGGTAATTCGCATAAGAGCTTAATGCAAAAATCTCAATTTTGCCCAGCAGCCATTCAACTCATACTCAATCGTATATAAAGAGCCCTTGGGCTAGTACATTGATCAGAAATATACTTAATACTCCCACATCGTTAGTATGTTCTCATGATGATGATGATTTTATTGCACTTAGTCCAACAAAAAGGAACAGGAAATATTTTATTCTCAAGAAAAAAGAAAAAGCAAAACGTTAAGGATACCAATGTGGCAATAACCCGAGGCAATGGATATGGAAAATATGGATAAAATATCAATGTGTACTTAATTCCACAAACGCATACTCTATCGTTATTGTCTATACAATATGCCCTCTAGAGTTTAATGTTTTATGTAAACCGATAAATACGAAAGTCACATGGTTGTTTAAATATTTATTTGGGATAATATTGATATGCATATTTATACGATATAACCGTGAGTGGGTGTGGGTGTGTATTCAACACTGATACAAATATTCATGATATAAATATTTATTTTGAAAAATATTTAAATTTTGAGAGTTTTTTTTTATAAGCCCGGCCATTATCACTATCATACAGTTATTTAGTTAGTAATTTTTTTACTAGGAACTTTTAAATGTATATAACTGTGATGGGCATTGAATCTCAGCAATTACCGAAAATTTCAATTAACACAAAAATAATGAAATATATTTCCACTGGAATGCGGCGGCCATAGCAACTTTTACCGCTTTCGCCGCCGCAAATAATTGGTGAGTGCAACGACGACAACATGTTATCAAGTTGAGTGGTTAGTTAGTTAAATATTTTTTTGCAAAATGCATCAACATTTTTCAAGGAATAATTTGATGTGAATTGTTCTTTATAGTAATTAGTAATTTTTGCATCGCCGCTATGCAGTTATTCATTTATATTCATTAACTCAATTTAAGTAGAATTTCAGAAACAACTGTTAACTGTTACAGTTAACAGTGCGCTGCAGATGCCGTTGTTGTTTTTATTTTTTGCTGCGAAAAGGCTTGCAAGCTTTTCATAGGAAAGCATCGGTAATTGCAGCTTAACTAGGTACTTAAGAGTTAAGCATTTAAGCGTGATATCAAATGCAAATGCTAATGAAAAACAAAAAACAAAATCACTGTAATGAGGTGTCAAAATGAACAACAGATGCAAAAGGCATTTGAATTAATATCGTTGAGTGTTTCACACTTTGCAACAGCTTAGGGTTTTTTAAGTTTTTAAGGTTAATTTTTTATTATTTTTCAACCAGTTCTTTATATTACTGTACAAAATTTCATCAAGCTCGAGGTCTGTTATGATTTAACAATTTTTGTTTTTATTTATTAATCCGATATTTCGCAATTACATGAAATGCATCTTCGGGGATCTACAAAAATAATAAGCCTTTTTAAACATTCATACTGACACATACGTCACACAACATTTACGAGTAAAAACATAACAACAAAGTAATATTTCTTAAACTAGCGTAGTTTCACTACTATCCTCGTCGTATATTGCACTGATCGTTGCTGTTTCTCTTCTCTTCATTATTGCCGTCGTTCGCCTGGTCTTTTTTTGATACTAAGTGACTGTAGCTGCATGCCATGTTACTGTCCGTGGTAGTTGTGTTCTGTCAAAGTTGGGGAAGTGTTCTTGCTGCTGACAGTGGTTAGCTAGTGCTGCTTTTTGTGTTGAATTGCACTGGCGTAATTTCCAGTGACCTGAAATTCTTGTTTTTAATTTTTTTTTATGCTCTGCTAAGAAGTTTTGTAAATTATTTCTCGTTAAGTTAAAAATTGCTACTTACGTACTTACTTACTTAAATTATTTCTCGTTTAGTTAAAAATTGCTACTTACTTACTTACTTACTTACTTACTTACTTACTTACTTACTTACTTACTTACTTACTTACTTACTTACTTACTTACTTACTTACTTACTTACTTACTTACTTACTTACTTACTTACTTTCTTACTTACTTACTTACTTACTTACTTACTTACTTACTAACTTACTAACTTACTTACTTACTTACTTACTTACTTACTTACTTACTTACTTACTTACTTACTTACTTACTTACTTACTTACTTACTTACTTACTTACTTACTTACTTACTTACTTACTTACTTACTTACTTACTTACTTACTTACTTACTTACTTACTTACTTACTTACTTACTTACTTACTTACTTACTTACTTACTTACTTACTTACTTACTTACTTACTTACTTACTTACTTACTTACTTACTTACTTACTTACTTACTTACTTACTTACTTACTTACTTACTTACTTACTTACTTACTTACTTACTTACTTACTTACTTACTTACTTACTTACTTACTTACTTACTTACTTACTTACTTACTTACTTACTTACTTACTTACTTACTTACTTACTTACTTACTTACTTACTTACTTACTTACTTACTTACTTACTTACTTACTTACTTACTTACTTACTTACTTACTTACTTACTTACTTACTTACTTACTTACTTACTTACTTACTTACTTACTTACTTACTTACTTACTTACTTACTTACTTACTTACTTACTTACTTACTTACTTACTTACTTACTTACTTACTTACTTACTTACTTACTTACTTACTTACTTACTTACTTACTTACTTACTTACTTACTTACTTACTTACTTACTTACTTACTTACTTACTTACTTACTTACTTACTTACTTACTTACTTACTTACTTACTTACTTACTTACTTACTTACTTACTTACTTACTTACTTACTTACTTACTTACTTACTTCCTTACTTACTTACTTACTTACTTACTTACTTACTTACTTACTTACTTACTTACTTACTTACTTACTTACTTACTTACTTACTTACTTACTTACTTACTTACTTACTTACTTACTTACTTACTTACTTACTTACTTACTTACTTACTTACTTACTTACTTACTTACTTACTTACTTACTTACTTACTTACTTACTTACTTACTTACTTACTTACTTACTTACTTACTTACTTACTTACTTACTTACTTACTTACTTACTTACTTACTTACTTACTTACTTACTTACTTACTTACTTACTTACTTACTTACTTACTTACTTACTTACTTACTTACTTACTTACTTACTTACTTACTTACTTACTTACTTACTTACTTACTTACTTACTTACTTACTTACTTACTTACTTACTTACTTACTTACTTACTTACTTACTTACTTACTTACTTACTTACTTACTTACTTACTTACTTACTTACTTACTTACTTATTTACTTACTTACTTACTTACTTACTTACTTACTTACTTACTTACTTACTTACTTACTTACTTACTTACTTACTTACTTACTTACTTACTTACTTACTTACTTACTTACTTACTTACTTACTTACTTACTTACTTACTTACTTACTTACTTACTATGTTTATGTTTATGTTTATGTTTATGTTTATGTTTATGTTTATGTTTATGTTTATGTTTATGTTTATGTTTATGTTTATGTTTATGTTTATGTTTATGTTTATGTTTATGTTTATGTTTATGTTTATGTTTATGTTTATGTTTATGTTTATGTTTATGTTTATGTTTATGTTTATGTTTATGTTTATGTTTATGTTTATGTTTATGTTTATGTTTATGTTTATGTTTATGTTTATGTTTATGTTTATGTTTATGTTTATGTTTATGTTTATGTTTATGTTTATGTTTATGTTTATGTTTATGTTTATGTTTATGTTTATGTTTATGTTTATGTTTATGTTTATGTTTATGTTTATGTTTATGTTTATGTTTATGTTTATGTTTATGTTTATGTTTATGTTTATGTTTATGTTTATGTTTATGTTTATGTTTATGTTTATGTTTATGTTTATGTTTATGTTTATGTTTATGTTTATGTTTATGTTTATGTTTATGTTTATGTTTATGTTTATGTTTATGTTTATGTTTATGTTTATGTTTATGTTTATGTTTATGTTTATGTTTATGTTTATGTTTATGTTTATGTTTATGTTTATGTTTATGTTTATGTTTATGTTTATGTTTATGTTTATGTTTATGTTTATGTTTATGTTTATGTTTATGTTTATGTTTATGTTTATGTTTATGTTTATGTTTATGTTTATGTTTATTTTTTATTTTATTTCATTTCATTTCATTTCATTTCATTTCATTTCATTTCATTTCATTTCATTTCATTTCATTTCATTTCATTTCATTTCATTTCATTTCATTTCATTTCATTTCATTTCATTTCATTTCATTTCATTTCATTTCATTTCATTTCATTTCATTTCATTTCATTTCATTTCATTTCATTTCATTTCATTTCATTTCATTTCATTTCATTTCATTTCATTTCATTTCATTTCATTTCATTTCATTTCATTTCATTTCATTTCATTTCATTTCATTTCATTTCATTTCATTTCATTTCATTTCATTTCATTTCATTTCATTTCATTTCATTTCATTTCATTTCATTTCATTTCATTTCATTTCATTTCATTTCATTTCATTTCATTTCATTTCATTTCATTTCATTTCATTTCATTTCATTTCATTTCATTTCATTTCATTTCATTTCATTTCATTTCATTTCATTTCATTTCATTTCATTTCATTTCATTTCATTTCATTTCATTTCATTTCATTTCATTTCATTTCATTTCATTTCATTTCATTTCATTTCATTTCATTTCATTTCATTTCATTTCATTTCATTTCATTTCATTTCATTTCATTTCATTTCATTTCATTTCATTTCATTTCATTTCATTTCATTTCATTTCATTTCATTTCATTTCATTTCATTTCATTTCATTTCATTTCATTTCATTTCATTTCATTTCATTTCATTTCATTTCATTTCATTTCATTTCATTTCATTTCATTTCATTTCATTTCATTTCATTTCATTTCATTTCATTTCATTTCATTTCATTTCATTTCATTTCATTTCATTTCATTTCATTTCATTTCATTTCATTTCATTTCATTTCATTTCATTTCATTTCATTTCATTTCATTTCATTTCATTTCATTTCATTTCATTTCATTTCATTTCATTTCATTTCATTTCATTTCATTTCATTTCATTTCATTTCATTTCATTTCATTTCATTTCATTTCATTTCATTTCATTTCATTTCATTTCATTTCATTTCATTTCATTTCATTTCATTTCATTTCATTTCATTTCATTTCATTTCATTTCATTTCATTTCATTTCATTTCATTTCATTTCATTTCATTTCATTTCATTTCATTTCATTTCATTTCATTTCATTTCATTTCATTTCATTTCATTTCATTTCATTTCATTTCATTTCATTTCATTTCATTTCATTTCATTTCATTTCATTTCATTTCATTTCATTTCATTTCATTTCATTTCATTTCATTTCATTTCATTTCATTTCATTTCATTTCATTTCATTTCATTTCATTTCATTTCATTTCATTTCATTTCATTTCATTTCATTTCATTTCATTTCATTTCATTTCATTTCATTTCATTTCATTTCATTTCATTTCATTTCATTTCATTTCATTTCATTTCATTTCATTTCATTTCATTTCATTTCATTTCATTTCATTTCATTTCATTTCATTTCATTTCATTTCATTTCATTTCATTTCATTTCATTTCATTTCATTTCATTTCATTTCATTTCATTTCATTTCATTTCATTTCATTTCATTTCATTTCATTTCATTTCATTTCATTTCATTTCATTTCATTTCATTTCATTTCATTTCATTTCATTTCATTTCATTTCATTTCATTTCATTTCATTTCATTTCATTTCATTTCATTTCATTTCATTTCATTTCATTTCATTTCATTTCATTTCATTTCATTTCATTTCATTTCATTTCATTTCATTTCATTTCATTTCATTTCATTTCATTTCATTTCATTTCATTTCATTTCATTTCATTTCATTTCATTTCATTTCATTTCATTTCATTTCATTTCATTTCATTTCATTTCATTTCATTTCATTTCATTTCATTTCATTTCATTTCATTTCATTTCATTTCATTTCATTTCATTTCATTTCATTTCATTTCATTTCATTTCATTTCATTTCATTTCATTTCATTTCATTTCATTTCATTTCATTTCATTTCATTTCATTTCATTTCATTTCATTTCATTTCATTTCATTTCATTTCATTTCATTTCATTTCATTTCATTTCATTTCATTTCATTTCATTTCATTTCATTTCATTTCATTTCATTTCATTTCATTTCATTTCATTTCATTTCATTTCATTTCATTTCATTTCATTTCATTTCATTTCATTTCATTTCATTTCATTTCATTTCATTTCATTTCATTTCATTTCATTTCATTTCATTTCATTTCATTTCATTTCATTTCATTTCATTTCATTTCATTTCATTTCATTTCATTTCATTTCATTTCATTTCATTTCATTTCATTTCATTTCATTTCATTTCATTTCATTTCATTTCATTTCATTTCATTTCATTTCATTTCATTTCATTTCATTTCATTTCATTTCATTTCATTTCATTTCATTTCATTTCATTTCATTTCATTTCATTTCATTTCATTTCATTTCATTTCATTTCATTTCATTTCATTTCATTTCATTTCATTTCATTTCATTTCATTTCATTTCATTTCATTTCATTTCATTTCATTTCATTTCATTTCATTTCATTTCATTTCATTTCATTTCATTTCATTTTATTTTATTTTATTTTGTTTTATTTTATTTTATTTTATTTTATTTTATTTTATTTTATTTTATTTTATTTTATTTTATTTTATTTTATTTTATTTTATTTTATTTTATTTCATTTTTCGACTCTCGGTAACTTCTTTGTTGTCTAGTGTTTTCGCATATTCTGTTTCGAACTATTTGCAACATTTGAAGCATTTAATTAAAATTGCATCAAATGCATTATCAGTATGAGAATGTTTTGGTTTGACGAAGCACCCGTTCAACTAAATGTAAACAAACAACAAATCTATCTATGTTTATGTGTATGTACTTGGGAAACAAATGCTCGTCCGTGCACGTGTTGCCACAGAGTCACGCAGAGCGCATGACTCGTCGGCATTCCAGAGGTGATAACGCCACCACACTCACAGCATATAACGCTATTTATCGTTATATGACCAAACAAACTATTCACATTGCAAAGCGAAGATTTCTCCAGTTCATGACGAGAGTTGAAGGTGTTCGCATCCTGTAGGTCCTTCAAGCTACGCGTTAATCCGAACAAACTAACGAAGAAATCGAATTATTGTTATATTAATTTTTCGTAACAACGAAACAGGTGATAATGAAATCGGTCATACAGAAAAACGGCTATTGTTCGTCGTTAAGTGAACATCTGGATCCTTTAATTTACAATTATGTGAAATAAAGTGAACGCTCGATTGAAATATTTATATTTGTGCTGAAGAATTACGCCTCCAACGAAAAAAAAGAGAAGAAAAGAAAAAAAAAACAAATAATGGCAAATTCTTAAATCCGTTAATAGAAAAAAACAAAAGTTCGCAATCTTGAATGTGAATTTGATAATAATGAAATGTTCTAGCGTTGAAACCACATCACAAAAGAAACAAACAACAATTATATTTACACTAAACTGAAGGAAATATAAACAAACAAACAAACAAACGCAATTGGGGCCCAGGCAACAATTAGCCAAAACAGCCGCTATGAATCAGTGAGCCATTAATATTGATAAACAATATTTCTACGTACGAATCCATAAATAATTCAAGAGGTAAAGAAGCAATTAAAAAAAACAAATAACGGAAAAAACGGTGAAGATTTTAAAAATTCAATAAGCTTTAATTGTGTTATGTTGTGCAGCATAGAGTAAAAATCCATCTTAGCAGATGAGGTGCAAAAAAATTATATAAATATGAAAACCCCCAAAATAATCTGCATACTTTGAATTCTTAGCTGTAAGTAGGTGGAAACGCCCATGGGATCTGCTGAGGGTGTTCTAAATATGGATACTCATTTCAATTGAATTAAGTGTGGGTACTTAAATTTCGCTCATCACAATTACTAATATGCAAGTAGTGGCAATACCAATTTTGAGGACGTCAAATTAAGTGTTCAGTGGGAGCATTTGGATTTGTAATTCTCTCACGATAGTGATAAAAATCTAATTTTTGCAGTTCCACATTTGAAAAACTGTAATTTTTTTTTAAATTTTTATGGAAATAAGCAAACTTACAGATTTTTGTTATTTTCACTGATTTCGTATGACAACAAAAAAAAACATAACTGTGATAATGTGATAATCAGTGCGACCGAAAATATGCCCTAAAAATCGTGACCTGAAAATATGACCTGAAAAATGGCAAAATAAGACCTTAAAATCAACAAAAACATGCTCTAAAAAATTAAAGTCACACAATTTTTTTTCATATCAATTAGAAATATTTTTATTTATATTTTATTTAAAATTAAAAAAAAAAAAACAATATTATTTTAAATTCAGACTTTGTAAGTATTTTTGGTAAATTCACATACACAAATGTTGAGTAAGTAAAATAAAATAGAAATAAATATTTAAGTATTATTATTTAAGGAACAATTAAAAAAATATCACATGAATTTATTTAACGTTAAAGTAACAAAAATCTTAAACCATGTTTCTTAAGTATCACGGTGTTTTTGTATGTGAAGCATCTTATTTGAGATTGTTGTTGCAATAAACTACAAAATATTGAGATAAATTATCGAAAAAAAATGTCTATTACAACGTTAAATGTTTTTGTACATTGAGAATGATCTTTCGACATCCAACGATGTAATTCGAGCGAATTTAAGGGACAGTATTTCCTTTACTTTGACCGGCCGTGGCATAGTGGTTAGAACACGCGACTACCATGTGGGAGATCGCAGGTTCAAACCTGGCTTCAGTCATCTTAAAGAAAAAAAAAATAAATAAAATTTTCTTTCATTGTCGGCTCCCCTCGAATGTTGTTGACAGCAACTTCGCAGTATTAAGCGTCGATTCAATCGTCGTGTCTAGTAAGAGCTTCTCAAAACAGTGACGTTCGCATTCGTCGATAAAGAAGTAGGTGCCGTTAGTTGTGAATCTAAAAGTAGAAAGCGTGTTAATTCACAACAACGCGAGAAGCTATCCCATACCTCATTCATGGGGTGCAAAGGGAAATTACGTTTTTTTTTTTATTCCCTTTACTTTGTATTTTGATGTTAATGTTGGCTCAGATCCATACAATTCTTTACAAATACTTTGCACTTCTTCCAAGCCAACGTTTTTTGATATACATTGATTCAATTTTTTTTACTATTAAATGAAGCTTTTAAAAATGCCTTCTTCACATTAGCAATAGTTTTATTTACGTTTTCATATAAATTCCTAATACACTCACACAATCGATGGACACCATTAGCAATACATGTTACATGCATCACTTTTGGATAAAATGCCACTATAGCTTTTGCAGCCTTTACCATGTATGGATCGGCATCTGTCACAAAAATCAAAACATTATTCTTATTGAAGTTGACGTCCAGTTTTTGGATGGTGTCGTCCCACAGTTGAGCAATTGTTGAGTAATTAGCCCTTTCCAAGGCTGCTGTATGTAGTAAAAATTTCTCACTTGCAATTTCCTTAATACACCTTGATACAAATTGATTTTTAAGTTTTGCTCGTATATTGTCCATGCAGTCGTTGTTTACATTTTTTAAATGTTTAGTTTGAAGAACTGTTTCGGATGACACTTGGTAGTCCGTGTGTTCCTCAAATATTGTTCGTTTATTTTGATATCTCATTTTGTAAAGTGGAATGTTAGCAGACACAAAAGCTCGGCACAGGTTTTCTTGGACATCATGTTCTTGTGAAAGTATACCAGAACATTCTGGAAAAAATAATTGTTTGGTCTGTTTATTTTCTCTTCTAAGACTTAGTTGAATATATTTGCCGCTTTCCACATGTTGCTTCACTTGAAATCTGCGATCTGCTGCAATAACTTTGCTGCAGATTTTAGAATAGAGGAATGCACCATCAGCTCGTAAGTCAGGAAACTTTTCTACAACCGCCTTTTGTTTTGCTGCTTTTGTCGGATTAGCTTTAGGCAGGGTCGAAATCGGTGGTGATTGAAAAGCACCTCTTTTTTATGTTTTGATTACTTATTGAATACAAAAAAGCGCGTTAAAAGATTAATAAACGTTTTACATTTCACAGTTGTGTAAAACATGATTTGGCTGTTACATTTTAGAAACCAAAGTTGCAAAGACACTTGTTTTTACGAACAAAAAAATTATGTGAAAAACATAAAATATGTTTAAAAAGGCATATTTTTGAAAAAATATGGCTTAAAAAAAAATATATTATGCTTTAAAAAAATGAGGTTTTTTTTTTAAATTATGCTCCTAAAACCAAAATTTACCGAAATATGACTTTATGGGTAAAATATGCCAAAATATGCTCTAACAAATATGTCTCAAAACACTTGTAGGACCATGAAACATGTAAATACATTACCCATTTGTTAATATTTCGTTGTAAAAAAAACATGCTGTAGCATATTTCCGGTTGCCCTGGTGATAATAAAAAAACATGAACATTTTTTTCAAAATTAAATTAAATACATACATCTGATTTACTTTTATAAACACGGACTATATAAACATTTTCTAAAAAAAAATACTTAAAAAATAATAAAAAAAATTAGTGAGTTTTTAAATCTATATTAATAAAAAAATACTTTTTTATATAAATTTTTTAGGGAACCAAAAATTAATTTGAATTTGAATATTTATGAAAGGAATGGCGAAATAAAATTGAAAAATAAAATGACACGTTTTTACGAACAAAAAAATTATGTGAAAAACATAAAATATGTTTAAAAAGGCATATTTTTGAAAAAATATGGCCTAAAAATATAAATTATGCTTTAAAAAAGGAGGCTTTTTTACAAAATAATGCTCCTAAAACCAAAATTTACCGAAATATGACTTTATGGGTAAAATATGCCAAAATATGCTCTAACAAATAGGTCTCAAAACACTTGTAGGACCATGAAACATGTAAATACATTACCCATTTGTTAATATTTCGTTGTAAAAAAAACATGCTGTAACATATTTCCGGTTGCCCTGGTGATAATAAAAAAACATGAAAATTTTTTGCAAAATTAAATTAAATACATACATCGGATTTACTTTTATAAACACGGACTATATAAACATTTTCTAAAAAAAAATACCTGAAAAATAATAAAAAAAATTAGTGAGTTTTTAAATCTATATTAATAAAAAAAATACTTTTTTATATAAATTTTTTAGGGAACCAAAAATTAATTTGAATTTGAATCTTTATGAAAGGAATAGCGAAATAAAATTGAAAAATAAAATAACACTTGTATTTACGAACAAAAAAAAAATTATTTGAAAAACATAAAATATGTTTAAAAAGACATATTTTTGATAAAATATGGCCTAAAAATATAAATTATGCTTTAAAAAAGGAGGTTTTTTTCAAAATAATGCTCCGAAAACCAAACTTTACCGAAATATCACTTTATGGGTAAAATATGCCAAAATATGCTCCAACAAATATGTCTCAGAACATTTGTAGGACCATGAAACATGTAAATACATTACCCATTTGTTAATAACTCGTTGTAAAAAAAACATGCTTTAGCATATTTCCGGTTGCCCTGGTTATTAGCAATTGAAATTAAGAGGATATCGAAAAATTTCAAAAATTAGAAAAAAAAAGTAAAACAAAATGTCAAATTAAAAACATATTACTTTAATGACTTCATGATTTCCCCAAATAATTAAATGTTATTATTTTATACTAATAACTTGTTGTTATTTAATTTGAAATGGCCATTGGACCTAACAAAAACAGTTTTGCACAAAAAGCAGAAATGAAATGCTGTGAAACATATTGCCCATTGTAGTAAATTTTGGGAATTGATGATTTTTCACCTCAACTCAGTTAATAGTGTAGTTATTTCGCTGTTAGTGCACAAACGAAAATTGTCCGAATTAATTAAAATCAACAACGTATTAAATTAAGTAAGGGCAGTGGTCCAGTGATAACATGAAACGGGAATTTTTTTCGTAGAACAAAAAAAAAATAGCAGTAAAGCTTATTTTTTATTTAATATACTCTTAGTGAGTTTTCACAAATATTGTTTTTATACATGACACCACACGCTCGCCCAGAGCAAGGTGAATATTCAAATATATGCATACTCTTAGGGATTATAAAATCATTTGATATGAGCAAAGGTGTAACCAGAATGTTCCGTCTAACAAGTTTTTTGTCCGAAACTGTTTGTCAGTTTTCCAAATATGTATATGATTTGCGAATACCAGCTTTAACCGCGTTTTTGGTGTTGGGTAACACTGTGAGACAAATGGTGGGGGTCAGTAATCGGGAAGGGTTCAAACTAACGGGGAAAGTTATATCGGTAAAAAATAAGTTATACGTGTCCCGGCGTTACGCTAGGTCGAAATATGAGCAGAAGTGGCCGTTACAGTCAATGGCGATGGTTATCGGGCCATGTTGAACGAATTTTTGTTCACAAAAATTGAAGAGTAGGATATTGGCAACATTTGGTTTCAACAGGACAACGCTACGTGCCACACAGCCGCAGCTTCACTCGATGTTTTGCGCCCTGTTTTTGAAGATACGCTTTATCAGCCGCAGAGCTGATGTCGTTTGGCCACCTCGGAGCTGCGATTTGACACCGTTGGACTATTATTTGTGGAGTGCCCGCAAAGATAAGTGTTACGCCGACAAGCCAGAGACAATTGAGGCTTTAAAGGAAAATACAGCTGCACACAATCGATGTGTGCTGCATGGCCAGTAGAGTGGCCATAGTGGAGATTTTTTTGAAAATTTAAATTTTTCGCACTGAAAAATATGAGGTTGGGGATAAAAATAATTATGCATATTTTTTTTTATTTTTTCTTTTTAATTCCGCGTACCTCCGGGTTGAGCCCAAACTTTTATTACATTACCCATTTAGGCTGAAGTCCAGAATATGGGGCGAGAGCCCGATTAAAAACCAAAAATATGCCATTGTCTTCATCTTGGTCCCCAAAAATCGGAATGGTAGGTCAAAGTTGGCGCTCAGGCCATGGGGCCCGGGGGGTCAAAAAAGGAGTCCCTTTCGGTTCTATGATGACCCCCCAGGTGCGGGTACTCAAGTGAAAGATATTTTCGAGACGAATCCAACGATGTTATTTTTAGGTTCCTACGGGTCTCCTGGACCGAGTTAGAGAAATATCCATTTCCGGGATATACCAAAAAAAAAATTATTTTTAAAAAAATTTAAAAAAAGCTTTCTCAAGCCTCAAGCTTTCTTATCGAAATCTAATAATTTTTTTTGGTATCTTCTTGTCTGCATTGCCGAGTATATGTGTGTATCAAATATAATTCCACCGGTGTGTTTGGGCTTCTCGATGGTTTCTTGAAGCTTTTAACACTTAATTTTGTTATAATGAGTTGAGAGGGCGCAGCAAAGGGTGCTGATGATGATAGTTTGGCAACTGTCGAAATAACTATCCGCCCTGCCAGCTGTCAACATAATCCATTTCACACTACTCTTATAAAACAAATTCTTTAGCAATAATAGAAAAGATCTTGAACCGTAAGATGTCAAAAATTCATTGGGGGGGGGGGGGGGGCAAAGGGTGCTGATGATGATAGTTTGGCAACTATCGAAATAACTATCCGCCCTGCCAGCTGCCAACATAATCCATTTCACACAACTCTTGTAAAACAAATTCTATTAGCAATAATAGAAAAGATCTTGAACCGAAAAATGTCAAAAATTCATTGGGGGGTCAAAGGGTGCTGATGATGATAGTTTGGCAACTATCGAAATACCTATCCGCCCTGCCAGCTGCCAACATAATCCATTTCACACAACTCTTGTAAAACAAATTCTATTAGCAATAATAGAAAAGATCTTGAACCGAAAAATGTCAAAAATTCATTGGGGGGTCAAAGGGTGCTGATGATGATAGTTTGGCAACTATCGGAATACCTATCCGCCCTGCCAGCTTTCAACATAATCCATTTCACACAACTCTTGTAAAACAAATTCTATTAGCAATAATAGAAAAGATCTTGAACCGAAAGATGACAAAAATTCATTGGGGGGGGGGGGGGGGCAAAGGGTGCTGATGATGATAGTTTGGCAACTGTCGAAATAACTATCCGCCCTGCCAGCTGTGAACATAATCCATTTCACACTACTCTTGTAAAACAAATTCTATTAGCAATAATAGAATAGAAATTGAGCCGAAAGATGTCAAAAATTCATTGTTTAGATCAACAACATAAATAAAAAGCAAAATTTTTTGTCTCGACTTTTACATCTGTGTATCAATTTTTATTTAGTCTAGTGTTACAACAATTTTGGTACATAAAACCTGCCCAGCACTACCTGCATATCAATTTGTAACTTTTCACCCTTAAAACCTTTAAAATAAATGTTTTCACCATATTCATATCTGTTATGCCAAGAGCTATCATGACTCTGGAAAGAAAAAACATTTTTGTCACGCCTCATCCGCGGAGTACTATCTGTATAGCAAATTTGCATCTAGCTAGGGCTGAGATCAAAATGCGTAATTGTTGTGTCGAGTACTATCAAGAAATCAAATATTATTTCTCTAGGACTTAAATACAGTTTTGTCACCCCACTCTGCCCACTGATCTTAAATTTAAATTTCTTCTGCATATACATATTCCGGTTGCCGAAGACTATTAGTATAATAATTTTATCTTAGCTCTAACAAACATTTAATATATTAAAAATATAAAACTAATTTGAAATACTTTTAAGAAATGTCCATAATACGTATTTGGCACACACCTAAAAATCTTACACACCCGGTAGGTGTTGACTGTGTGAAACTCATATCTCATCATTCGGTTTTAACAACAAAACAATATTCTAAAATTAGCAGACGTTCTTACACAATTCTTTAGAAAAAAGAAAAAATACCTATGCAATCAACAAGTGGAAAATGTTAAACACAATTTTCCCCCAAACTTTTTTACAGTTCTTAAAATTGTCACATGTACCACCTGCAAAAAAGAAAAATATCATGTGAAAATAAAAAAAAAAAGTCATGTCATTGTTTTATTTACTCGTTCAGGCGTAACATGCAAACAATCCAAGAATCCTTGAACTTTTGCCACTCCCAAACCTTTCGCCCTTACAATTGAATGCAAATGTGTAACTGATAAATATCTTTCATATCCCATAAGAACATTTTTCATCTGAAATACGATAGAAAGGTGAATATGACAGCTATTTCACAACGCCTATATTGTGTATTGATAGTATATCCAAGAGTTTTAGTGTGTGTGTGTGTGTGTGTGTGTGTGTGTGTGTGTTTAGCGTGAACATAGGGTCAATCTGTAATTAACATAAACGATTTTCATTGGAAAAAATAACAAACTTTTTAATTATATACAGAAACTTCTTTCGAGGAACATATTTATTATCTTAACTTTGCAGAATTTTAATTAACTTCACATTAATTCAAGTGAAAAAACAGAAGATACAGGAAATAAAGGACAAACAAAATGGATTCTTTAGTTGTGGTTTGTTTTTTATAAAACAAATTTCATAAAAATATTTAGTTTTTTTCAATATATTCAATCTGATATTGTTAATTCGCAGAATTCGATTTTCATCATAATTTGCAGTGATATATTTTCTAAAGTTTAAAAATACTTTGCACTTAAGATATTTGCTGCTGTTTGCAGATGAAATTCTCTCAACAAATACGTTCGACCAATCGAAACAAAATTTTTCAAAAACCAGCGAACATTTTATTCCATCAGGATTCGTTATTCACTGATTTTGGTATTTAGTCGGAATTGCATTTATTTCACCAGAAATTAGTTTTAACCACAGAAATGTTCATAGCCCTCATGTTAGGACCATAAATTTAACAAATTCTGCCTTATAATTTAAACGCACAAATTGAGTGGATTAGCAGAAATTTTAAAATACACAATGCATATTTCTGCACTTTTGTTCTAAATTCTATTGTATTGTTTATTTTTTTCAGATAAATTACAAAAACAAATATAAGATCTCAAGTGACTGCCTGTGCACGGTAAGTGAAGGACATTTTTAAAATTTTTGTAAAATTAATGGGAAAAGTTAAATGAAAACAAAACTTTGTGTGTCTGTTTAGAAATAATCCACATCAATTAAATAAACTGTGCATACACATAAAAAAATTATCGCCTAGCATGTAGAGAAAAATTACGAGGTGAAGGATTCATAGCTATTTTTATATTTTTATATTTTTGTATTTTTATATTTTTATATTTTTATATTTTTATATTTTAATATTTTTATATTTTTATATTTTTATATTTTATATTTTTTTATTTTTATTTTTATATTTTTATGGTTGGTTGGTATGCAGGCATCTCCTTCTTCGAGGAGAACACTTAGGTCCTTATGGACCCATTGTGACACCCGTTGGGTTAGATTTCCAATGGTACTTTTACAGATGGATATAGGGCAAAGTGCTACGTGTTCAACGTCGCTTTCTTGCAGGGCTGAGCCCTGTCTGGCCTCTTCGTCCGCTCTGCAGTTGCCCTCGATTCCGCTGTGTCCGGGTATCCACGTAACCAGAACTCTGTTATTCTTGGATATCTCGTTAAGAGATTTCCGACAGGCACTAACCACTTTCGATTTGATGTCACAGGACTTCAACGAGTTTACCGCCGCTAGACTATCCGTGAACAGGAGAATATCCTCCTTGATATCTTCCTCACGTTGATCACGTCCGCGGCTCTTTTAATAGCAAGTATTTCCGCTTGGAAAACGCTGCAGTAGTCTGAAATTCTCGATCATATACTTAGGCCTAGATCCGCGGAGTAGATACCATAGCCGACCTTGTCATCCAGTTTGGACCCATCGGTAAAGATGTTTATTGGTCCATACATTGCGTTCTCGTTCTCTGCCCACTCCTTTCTAGAGGGCGTTCTAATTTCGTAGAGAATGTTTGATTTCCGTGTATTGAGGACGTAGTCAGTTTCAAATGAGATGTTTATATGGTTCAGGATCTTTGAAAGTCCGATGGAAGGATCCCAATGTTCAATCTCATTTAGTCGAATAGCCGATTTGAGAGCGGAGAATTTGCAGCTCTGATAAGGTGGTAGTAGATTGAGTATCGTGTAGAGAGCCATAGAGGGGGTCGATCTCATACATCCGGTTATCAGGAGACAAGAGGATCGTTGAACACGATCCAATTGTCTAAATTTGCTTTTCTTGTCGAGCGCGTACCACCAAACTATAGAGCCATATTGTAGTATTGGCTTCACTATAGCATTGTAAATCCAAAGTGTCACCTTGGGTTTAAATCCCCAGGTTTTCCCGATAGATTTGGATCTGCTTTCAAAGTTCAGTTGTTTGTTGCCCAGATATATGTTGGATGTAGCGGGCGATTTCTGTTTCCGACTGAAAAGCACTAGTTCTGTTTTGTCAGGGTTCGCATTACTAAGGGTTTTCAAATAGAATGAAGCCTTTGGGATGAAGACCACCTTTGTCGTTCTCCATCGTATTGGCAGGTAGGACAATTTCACACAGCCGTTAAAAATAGCCTCTAGCCATGGCAATAGTATCTCCAGTGACTGTTGAAGTTCGGCGGGTATAATATCGTCTGGACCGGGTGATTTGTAAGGATCAAAGTCGTTGATGGCGTCCTTGATCATGTTCCTTTCAATTACTGGTATTCTATCGCAGAAGTCGGTAGGTGCGACGGTTATGGAGTTGGACCCTCCCCAAGGGAAGTGGTTATCCGATAGAATTTCCAAGGATTCCTTTGAGGATTCAGTCCAGGTACCACCATATATTTTTATATTTATATATATTTATTAATATATATAATATATATATTTTTATTAATACCGGGTCCATTTTCTGATGATCAAACAAACATAGATTCTGAATTTCAGTTAAATTGGCCCTTTCGTTAAAATTTTGATTGTAAACTGACCCCAGCGCCACCTACCGGGTCCATTTGTACATAAAATGTTTTCTCATTATCAAACGAATATCCATTCTAAATTACAGTTGAATTGGTACATGCATTCAAATTTTCGATATAAATCCACCCTAGCGCCACCTGGATTTGATTCAACACAAACAATCTACGGAAAATTTCGAATCGAATAAAAAAAAATCAGCCAAATCGCTCCAGCCGTTCTCAAGTGATGGTATGACATACGTGGACCATTTCATTTTTATATATATATATACTTTATTTTTTTGTATTTTTATATTTTTATGTTTTTATATATTTAAACTTCAAAAATTTTCAAATTTTTAATAGTTTTTATATGAATTTTTTTCAAATGTTTTTCAATAATTTTTAATTGTTTGAATATATAAGTTAAAATATCATAAACATTAAAAACATTAAACATATTAATAATATTAAAAATATTAAAAATATTAAAAATATTATAAATATTAAAAATATTAAAAATATTAAAAATATTAAAAATTTTAAAAATATTAAAAATATTAAAAATATTAAAAATATTAAAAATATTAAAAATACTAAAAATATTAAAAATATTAAAAATATAAAAAATAATAAAAATATTAAAAATATTAAAAATATTAAAAATATTAAAAATATTAAAAATATTAAAAATATTAAAAATATTAAAAATATTAAAATTATTAAAATTATTAAAAATACTAAAAATATTAAAAATTAAAAAAAAAAATTAAAAATTTTTAAAATATTAAAAATATTCAAAAATAACGTAATTTTTAATATTTTAATATTATAAAAAAATATAAAAATATTTAAATTATTTAAAATAAAAAGAATATTCAAAATATTGAAAAAAAATAATGCGACATATATCACGGTTTATAGATATATCCATAGTTTGCCAAACTGTCTCAACAACACCCTTTGACCTTTATCTTCCTTACTATCATCACAAGCCTTTGTATAAAAACTTACAACAAACAATCGAGAAACCATAAACACTGGTGTGAAAAGTATCAGCGACAACCACACGTCAGCATTTGAATTGTTATAAATTATGAATAATTTTCATTTTTTTATTTAAAAAGCAAATCAAATACATCTTATCATTTAAAACGTTTCAACATCTTCACCATCATCACGCTTATAAGCAAGCGATTATCTCTCCCCTATCTCCTTAATTGAATATACATTTCTACATGATATTGTCTTCGATTTGTAACCAAAACTCGTTACAATCGTAACACAAATAAATAAAATTTCATCTATACAACTTCAAAGCACACGTTGTGCATTCTACTTCCCCACTTACATCGACCTAACAACACCTGCTGCCAATTACGTAACATGATGATGAATGAGATTAATCGATATGCAGTTTCAAACAAACATAAATCTTATTTAATGAAAAATCCAACACTTATCATAACACTGATACATCATTCCGACTATCCTCGCCTGTTGTCGCATCTGTCACACGACTTAACATAAAATATGCACGTTCGAGCGATGAACTTTATCATCATCATCACCCATCGCGGTTGGAACACTCAAACAACGTCAAAAAAAGCCGAACAACAACTAACCAACAACAGACAAAGTTTCATTTTTATGAATATAAATATGAATTAAGTAAATTTTGTTAACAAATGAGACGCGCGTTGGCTTTCCACGACAGACAACAGCGCCAACAGACGCCGTCATAGGCGCGCTAATATTAACATTATGCAAATATCAGTTGCGGAGGCAAAAAGAAAGAAAACAAAAATTCTTGCTTCAAATTAGTCATAAGCATATTATAATCATAATTTACGGAACGCAACAGCATCAAAGAAGAAAACAAGTAATTATGGTGTATTTAAACATTGGAATTCGAGATATCGGCAACATTAGAAGAGTTTTGAACAAACATTGTAGAAGACGCTACGCGACAGATACATCGTATCCATACATATGAAAGAAAGTCACACTGGCAAAGGAGAATAGCCCACAGTCCCTACACTGGATGGTAATAAGAACTGAGTAAAGTGCATAAAAGTTACCGTAATGGCATAAATTACTTAACAATTAAAAATGCTCTACTAACTAAGTGACTAGACGGCGCACAGTGTTACGTTTCTATACAATGTTTGGACAAATTTTTAAAGGGGGTTGTTACAAATAAATTAAATTTGGTACGTTGTTATTGTAGTAGGTTAAAAATTGAAAATATTACACGATTGTATAGTTCATATAACTTTTTAAGCAATCGGCACAACAGATATGAATATACAGACAAAATATTTACATTCAATCACCGAGCAAAAGTTCAGAAAGCGAAAGTTAAAAAGATAACATTTGTCATGTAGGTAGTACTGGGTGGGTTTTTTGTGGTAAAATTGTTGTAACCCTAAATTTGATACGCAGATAGTCATATCAAGACAACATTTAAATTGCAAATAGTGGGCGAAGGGGATAGTATTTGATAAAAATATACAGCCTTATTCATAAAAAATTTCTAAAGTAGGTATGAAGCGTTCTCTAGCTAAAGTATTCTTCAGCTCTAAAAAACCTTTAATAAGAAATTGTATTCATAAATGTTTTTTATCAGTACTTTAGCTTTATGTGTTCCGGTGGCAACGCCGACTGTTATTGGTCGTTAATGATGTATAAAAAAAGCTTTATAGTCGGATATAGAAGCTTTATAATCGGATACCAAATATGTATTTGCACTTACAATAAACTATGAACATTATTGTAGCTCAATTTTTCATTGACTACGATTCTCATGACGATAAAAAAGACGTTAAAGTAAAAATTGTATTAACAAATTTTATTTTCTTTTCCTTCTGTTGAAATAATATTCGGATACCGATTACATTTTTTCCCTGTTTTGATTATTTATACATCACGAATATTATTTCATTATTTACAAATTATTTTTGAAGAATTTTGGAGAAATATTTTTTAAAATGGAATTCATGAATGAAAAGTGTATATTTAGATACTTTTCTACGTGCGCGATGATTAAGAAGAAAATTTCCTTCACAACGTATACACGCAACAACTATTTCCAATAGGAAAAATGCAGAAAAACTCAAAATAAAGATCTCAAATTCATGAATATAGAACAAATTGTACAAATGTCAAGTTATAGCACGCTTAAAGTGGAGACAACCCTACTTTAACTTATTGAAGATGTAAATCGTTTATGAATATTGTTTTGTCGAAATTTGCTTAAAAATGCATTATAAACCCCTTATAAGTTTTTATGAATAAGGCCGATATTTTGTTTTCGATAAGTGAGCGGAAGAGGCGTGGCAAACGTAATTTGATAGACAAATAGTTCTCGGCATTACAGTTGTGCGCACAGTTGGCATTACAGTTTATTTGTTTATTTGCTAATTTATAATATTTGTTATCTGTACACTAAATTTGAATACTGACGGAGGGTGGGTGTGATGAAAGCAAGTCCGAGCTTAGGAAACGTTCCCAAAGTATGTTTAAATGTGTAATATGTCTGCACTTATAACTGTGAGGAAATTCCGTGAGATATGTTATATTGAGTTAATTTTGTAATATGCGTCAACCGATGTTTATGTTTTTTGTTTTTTCCCTTTTTTTCATATTTTTAATGTGTTTTATATTTTTAATATTTTCATTATTATTTTATTTTTACCCTTTGTAATGTGTGTAATAATTTTAATATTTTAAATATTTTTACTACTTTAAATTTTGTTAATATTTTTATTATCTTAAATATATTTAATATTTTTGGTATTTCTAGTATTTTTAACATTTGTAATATTTTTAATATTTTAAATACTTCAATTATTTTTAATTATTTTAAATAATATTGTTTTCTATTTTTTCTAATATTTTGATTAATTTTAACATTTTTCATATTTTGACAAACTTTTTATATTTTAAACATTTTCAATACTTTTATTAGTTTCATTATTTTTAATATATTTAATAGTTTTAATATCAAATTCTATCAGCAATAATAGAATAGATCTTGAACCGAACGATAGAAACACATTCGTTTTTAATATTTTAAATATTTTTGGTATATTTTAAAATTTTTAATATGTTTAATATTTTTAATATCTGTAATATTTTTAAAATTTGCAATATTTTTAGTACTTTAATTATTTTTAATATTTTTAATTTTATTAATATTTTGATTATCTCAAATGTTTTTAATTTTTTTAAATTTCTTAGTATTTCTAATAATTTTTATTTTTATTAATTATACCGTCACCCTACATAAATCATTTGATACGACCCAAAAGTGCAACACTTAGAAGGAGCCACTTTAGACCCTAGGTTTCTTTGAACCAAATTCAATTCATGACCTTTTAAGTCGTTTGAATCATGTCCGTCTGTCTGGCTGTCCGAAAGACGCAACGAAATGTTTTGAAATTTAGCAGGAGTTAATATTTCCCCAAAACTACTTACGGTATTGCAAATGGGCTACATGGCCCTGCCCCTTCTTGTACCTCCCATACAAATACATCATTCCGCCCATTTTGGAAATCAAGTAATTATATCAATACACCCAACGGGATCTTAGCTAAATTCTGTATTTAGTAAAGCTAAAGCAGGATAAAGTTTTGGAAAAAAATTTAAAGTTTAGCCACGCCCCTTCTGGTACCTATCATACAAGTGTATCTTTTCTCCCACTCCAGAGATCGAGTAATAATATCAATACATTAAACGCAAATCGTTCTTCGATTTCGACTTAAAAATCACTCAGTATACTTCTTGCTCTAAATCACTCCCATTAAAGTTCAGCAAAAAAAATTCCTCATATTGATCCCAGTATGGCCTTAAAATTTTGAGAAATTCGTAAATGTATTCCTTTCAAAAGATATGTTCAATTTAATGTTAACATAACTGAAACCACAATACCACAGGTGGGATCCAGGTTAGAGTAGCTAATTAATCAAGCCGTATTATTAACCTTTAATTTCAAAATAGAAATCAATAATAAATCTAATTATATTTCTAGCCATTAAGTGGTTAATTCAATATTTATTGTCTAAAGCCTAAGCAAGTTATTGCTATGGTATGTTAAAGTTTACAAGTGTAAGAGGAAAGGAGAACAAAAGGACAATACGGTCAGTGGAATCACTGCCACACTTAATACAAGAAGAATGTTTCCTTGGTTACATACATATTTCTTGACTTTATTTATTTGCCATTCAATTGTGTTAATGTCATTTCTAGACAATCAATTGTATATATGAGGTCTAATTAAAGAGAATTTATATGTTACTATTCGAATACATTTTGCCAAAATGTCTATCAATTCGTTAAACAAGATGCAAGATAACAATGAAATCTTTTATTGAACATTAACATGAACATTACTTGTCATTTCTTCCAATAACAACAACAACACAAACCAGCACAAGCCAGTACTTCAATTAGCAGTAACTGTGAATTATGCACTCACAAAAATATATTCATAAAAATTAAACATTTTTGTTCGTTGAACACATTTGGCAACAAAAAAAAATATTGCTTTGATGTCGATATGAAATGGCGAAATTAGAGACATAATTTGGAGAAAACTGATATACTAAATTTTTTTGATTTTTCGAGATTTTTTTCTTTTAGTATAGATTTTTTTTTTCTAAGTCCTGCTACTTGACCCTTTAGGAAATTATATCAAATTGCTACATCTCTTAGTTTTACTTTCCAATTTTCATTGCATCAATTTCGGTTTAGATAATATATTGTAGTGAGTCGATCTATACCGACTGTACTATAATATTCCTGGTCTTTGCGTCTTCTCTGTTGTTTGTATTCATTTTCTTAAGCTGCTTCTAATTAAGACAAATAATGACGTCTTAGTCTAAGCGCCATCTGGAAATTCCATATGCATAATGCATATTTCGAAAGTTATAACAAGTTTCCATATATAGATTTTAATCCTAATAACTTAATGCTATTAAAAACAATCGAAATCTAAATATGTTAATTGCCATTGAAACGCACAGTGGTTTATGGACACACACAAAAAATAATAGTGTCATTTCTGAGACAATAGCCAAATTAAATAACAATCAAACTGGAAACCAAATATCTAACTCTCAGAGATAAAAAAAATTAAAATTAGCTGGTACTTCTATGCAATCCTAGTGGATAATATACCGCACGTAGAAAAATATTATAAGCGCCTTGAGTTTCTGCGCTTCTTATCCAGTTAGTCACACCGAGTTCTGTAAGGTTCTCAGTAACCTGGTCTTTCCAACGGAGTTTTGGTCGCCCTCTTCTGCGCCGTCCATCGAGTTCATTGTCGAAGACTTTTCGAGCCTTAATGCGTTTGACCACGTCAATGTCAGTGTACAGCTCGTACAGCTCATTTCTTGGGTCTTCTCCAGGATTTTTCGTAGCGTGAATATCTGGTCGGTGGTGGATTTATCAGGTCTAAAACCACACTTATAAGGTACAATCATGTTCGCCAGAATGGGCTTTAGTCTTTCACATAACACACTAGACTGTACTTGTATGCGATGGGTAAAAGGCTTATCCCGCGATAGTAGGTACTCACACTAGGATCGCCTTTCTTAAGCACGGGACATAGGACACTCAGATTCCAATCATCGAACATGCATTCCCTGAGCCAAATCGTGTTTATGAGCTGGTGCATGCATGTAACCAGCTTATCGCTGCCGGCTTGAAAAAGCTCTGCCAGCAAGCCTTCGGCTCCCGCAGCTTTATTATTTTTAAGCCGCGCAATTGCCGTGCTGATTTCGTTTTGGCTAGGTGGTAGACAGTCTAATCCATCGTCGATGATTGGTGCGTCACTTATGCTGCCTTCACAAACGAGAAGAGATTGAAAGTGTTCTCTCTATATTTGCAGCACACTCTGAGTTTCCGTGACCAGATTTCCGTCTCTGTCCGTACAGGTTGGGATCCCTGTGCCAAAACCTTTACTTTTTACCTTTTGGTAGAACTTCGGGCCTCACCTCTATCCCTGTAGTTTTCGATATCCTGGCTCTCTCTTTTCTTCCACAGACGCTTTTTCCGTCTGAACAGGCGTTTCATCTCCCTCCTTTTCTCTTCATAAAGCTTCGTCATCGCACGCGTTGCCTTAGGCTGCAGTTTTGCCTTGTATGTAGAATCCATTTCTTTAGACATTCCGCGACATTCATTATCGTACCAGAGCTTCTCTGAGCGTGGTTTTTCATAACCCAGTACGGTTGTTGCGGCAGTGGTCATAGAGTTCGCAATATGCTGCCATTCCATGTCGGGAACATCAGAACTAGGGGGATTTGTCTGGAGTAATTGAGAGAGTTAGTTGGAGTAGGCATTGGCTATTTCAGTGGTATGCAGCTTTGTGATGTCTAGCTTCGTTTGCGTTTTATTACGAGTGTTTTTAGCACTACTTAATCGTGTGCGTACCTTGAACCGCGCATCACACGCACGTCCATAACGCTTGAGACATGCCTTCCATCGATTACCACGAGATCAATCTGATTTCTTGTGTTTTGATCGGGAGATATCCAGGTTGCATTGTGGATATCTTTATGCGGGAATCTGGTTCCACTCACAACCATGTTTCTTGCCGACGCGAAACTTCCGAATCTGAATGCGTTATCGGAGGTGTTGTTGTGTAGATTGAATTTTCCGACTGCTGAATCAATAGCATCTTCCCTTCCTATTTTAGCATTAAAATCTCCCAAAACAATCTTAATGTCATGTTCAGGGCAGCAGTCATAGATATCCTCCAGGCGCTCATAGTATGCATCTTTGATGTCATCGTCTTTATCTTTCTTCGGGGCGTGTACACAAATCAGCGTAATGTAAAAATATTTCGCACGGATGAGAATGGTGGCTATACGGTCACTTACAGGGTTAAACCGCGAGACTAGGTGTCGAAGTCTCTTGCCGACTATGAAACCACATCCAAATTCGTATCTTTCTGCATGGCAGCTGTAAAAGATGTCACAGTTCTTTCGTCGTGTGCATTCCTGTCCCGTCCAGCTCATTTCCTGTATGGCGGTGATGTCAGCCTTGTATTTGTCGAGGACATCCGCCAGTTGGATAGAGGCAGCATCTCGGTATAGAGTTCGGACATTCCAGGTGCATATCCTTAAATCATGGTGCTTATATCGTTTGCGGTGGTAATCAACATTTGGGGGGGTTCTTGTATTTTCTTTTCTTCATGTTTTCATAATAAATTTGGTTTAAGGAGAGCAGCTTATTAGGCCACCGCTCCCTATCCTAGTTTCTTGGGGCTGTCAAAGCCACTAAGAGAGCCTTTGTTGAGCTTCAGTAACTTCTGTTACCTACTTCCTAAGACGCATGTGGTGGTAGCATGCCGATTAGGTTACTCAACTCAACATTTCATCTTCTAACTTTAGCTAACTTCTAAGCTGTTGCTTTAAAGTCATTGCCCGGGGAATACGTGGTCTAAGACCGGAAGTAGTTAGCAGCTTGGACAGTGCCACAAAGGAATCGCTTCTGGTCACTGCCAAGTGAGTGACAATCAGTAATGTTCAACCTGTGGGCAAAGTCCCATTCCCAATAAAGTCCCATTCTCCATAACAATATAACAAAAGTGCATAAAACGTGACAAATTTCCCTATACGACTCTTAATAACTTCAAATCGATATTACATTATTATGGCATGTAACTTGACAAAACGAATAATGCAGAACTTCTTCGTTTTGGGGCTACTTTCACGTAGAGTTCTCAGAATTGAGTCCCAAAATCACGTGTTGTACTGTGCAATTTCCAAAGGAACTCTTTAAAGCATTAAAAAGTTGTTTAAATCAGAATTATGCAATAGCAACCAGTATTTTAGTAGAAGGGCATATAGGGTGGTGGTATTTATCAGTCAGTTTAACTGACAGAAATTTCTGTACTGATTTTAATCTATATGACCACTACACAATTATCGTTGATGCAAAATTTTCTATTTTAATTTAAAGACTACTTAATATGTTGGAGCTTACTTCGAACATGGTTTTAGGGTATTTATATGTCAGTTCACCTGACTTACATTTAGAAATTTCATATTGTTACTCACTTTATGTAACCGACTGTTTAATATAAATTATCATAAAGAAATTAATTCATATAGAAAAAAAAACAAATATATCTGAAAATAGAACATGAGATGTAAACAAATATAAATCACATGAAATTTGTATCTTTGTACTGCCGACTTGGCAGACGGACTGAGAAATGTTACACCAATTCTTGTCTTAACCTCAGTGTGAATAAATTGAGTAATGTTAACATGAATTCGTCTGAACTTAATCTGCAGCTCGATTTACTATGAGTTATGTGTGTGTTGTGGTAAGACTTACACATAGATTGCTAACACTTGTGTTTGAATAACACACAAGTGAAATATTAGTTTAGCTAAGTTGCAATTTAATTTTTAGAAATTGTTATATTATTTAGATTTTCCACTACATTTGCTACAATTGAACATTGTTTGATGCTTAACATTCATCTATTAGCCAATTCGTAAGTCATTAAGCTAAAACAATGCATTGCTATGCATTCAAGTACGTACTTGTTCTATGAGTATTTTATCGATTTCATTGGCTTCGAGCATGTTTAGCTATGCCAATGTGTAGGATTTTGCAAATTTGCTTGTTTTTGTTAATTATTCATTTATTGTATAAAGCAAAAATTAGTTTATTCTACGCATTCACAAAAATATCTGCATGGGGGGGGGACCTGACGTATTTTTATATTCATTTTGTTTATTTTTAATCTCTTGGAATAAATTACACATAGCGCGTTAGCTAAATACCACAGAGCCGAGCCTAAACAGTTGGGCAAACATATTAAAAACAAAATTATTTAAATTTTAACCCAAATTATTATGCGATTTTATGCTAGAAAAAGAAAAAAACAAAACAGAAAAGATCCAAACAATTTATGCGCCTTCGCTTCTCGCCCCCTTTCTCCTGCTTCTCCTCTGCTACTTATCAAGTTCATGGTCATAGTATAAAATCAAGAAGTCGACTGACAAATTAAAGTATTCCTTTAGTGTCCACTCATTCATCTACAAGTCGCGGAGACAAAAAAAAAACAAAATTATACAAAAAAATGGCAAAATTCGCAGTTTGGTCTTTCTTCCTTGTCGTGTTGGTCGTTGTGTCCTGTTGTCTAAGTTATGGCACAGCCTCTGCCAATGGCAATGCACAGTTCAACCAGAACGCTAATGGGATTATACAGAAAATAATTGGTAAGTTTTGCACAATAGCTGATAGAAGAGAGAATTTCATGTCATTAACTGACTATCATCATGTCTTAACTTTTAGGTGAATACGAGGCACGTCATCCAGGACCTTCGGTGGTGTATCCCGAAGAACCTGCTCACATTGTTGATCCTGATAATTTGCATAAGAGTATTCTATAGAATTTTGTTAAGCTTTTGTATTTATGAGTGTTTAAAGATGTTGATTACCGGTATTTAGAAAAACAAACAAAAAAAATTAACTAATAAATTATTTATGAAAACCATTAAAAAGAAGATTTAAAAAGTGTTTGATTTCCAAAGAAGCAAAAGCATTTACAAAGATTTAAACATGACTTTAAGTGAGTTTTATTGTATTGAGTATTTTTATTGAAGTGAAGAAAATATTTAACAAGTATTTCAAACACAATTTGGAAAGCTATGTTGATCTACATTAAAGTATAAATTATTTCAAACAGTATTTCAACACTTTCCCCTGATTTAACTAATTAATATTTTAAAGATTACATATAAATTTCAAATGAGTTTGAGATAAAGGTTTAGTCATCATATCAGCAACTTGATTTTCCGTTGTGACTTGAGCTACCAATAAATCTCCATCGGTAACTTTTTCTCGAATGAAAAAATGTTTAAGAGCAATATGCTTGGTACGTTTGTGAAACTCTGGATTTTGAGCAAGTCTGATCGCTGCAGTGTTGTCGATTTTTATCACAGGAACTTCATTATAGTTTATGATATCGTTAAATAACCTCTTTAACCAAATTACTTCCTGTGAAGGCTCATTTGTGGTTGAAGTTTTTACTATAGGCTGCCTTTGACCACTCCAGTTGTTGATCTTCCTGTAGTCATACATCCACCGAAATCAGCATCGCTATAACATTGAAGTTTGATGCTTTGCTCCATTTTTGTAGTAAACTATTCCAACATCCAGTGTAACGGCGATGTATCTAAGAACTCGTTTCACACGTTGGATATCTTCTATAGTGGGATTTTCAAGAGATCTAGTAGACAAGAAACCAACACTATATGCCAAATCTGGTGTGGTTCCTAACATTAAGTACATTAAAGCGCCAACCGCTTGTCGATATGGCAAGTTGTTTTCAGCTTTTCCATTTTCAGTTGCAATTGTCACTTTTTCCACTGGTGTTGAGACTGGACAACACTCAGAGAAGTTAAATCGATCTAAGATTCTCACGGCGTATCCTTTTTGTGAAATTTTAATACTATTTTGATTATTCTTTATTTCCATTCCAAGGAAATAACTGTATCAGTTGCAGCAATCAATCCATCATCAACGTAAAGAGCAAGTATGAGATTTCTTCGATTACTCTCTTTCATAAACAGGCATGTATCAGCTGAACTTTCTTTAAAACCATGGCGTTTCAAAAACTTTCCGATACGCTGGTTCCAACATATTGGTGCTTGCTAAAGTCCGTAGAGACTCTTCTTTAGTAGACAGTAGCAGCCTTCAGGCTGCTTCATAAAAATGGTTTCTTTTAACTCACCGTATAAAAACGCTGTTGATACGTCAAATTGCGCAAAATTCATTCTCTCACTGATTCCAATGCTCAGTAATGCACGTATTGTAGACATTTTAGCCACTGGACTAAAAGTTTAATCATAATCAATACCTTCTTTCTGATTAAAGCCTTTAATAACCAGACTAGCTTTGTACTTGTCAACACTACCATCAGCATTCGTTTTTATTCGATAAACCCATTTGCAAGGTATAGGTTTGGCACCTTTTGGTAATTCTGTAAGTTCCCAAGTCCGGTTTTGCATTAAAGAATCCATTACGGACTGCATTGCCATATTCCATTCTAATTTTTGATCTTCCTCAACTGATTCTTTATATGTTATTGGAGGCGAAACTTGGTTCACAAAATCTTGCAACATCATAACAAAATCGTTATTCACAACTGATGAAATAAGGATGGTACGATTTCTTAAACGTTTAAAGATTTGTTCGTCTTCTGAACTATCATCAATTTGACGTTTTCTATTTCGAACACGCGGTTCAGCATCATGCGCCGTGTCATCTTCCAAAATTTCATCATCAAAATCTGCATCTTGCACAAAATTATCCTCAGGTCTGTTATTTTGTGGTTCAGCATCTTACACCGCATTGACCTCAAAACTACTACTTCGCGGTTCGGCATCTTGCTCCGCACTGTTATACTGTTTGTCCTCAGAATCTTCAAAGGCTTCTAGTTCGCCATCAGATTAAATTTCCTTCCGTGAAGGTTCATTTTTCTGGTTATAAAGGGTGTCCCAATAAGAGCGCAATTTTTAAATTTTAAATATGAAATTTTCAATGACCATTTCACATAAATGCTGCGGTATTTCATTAATGCAGCGTCCAATTTCCTCTTTTAAGACTTGAGTCATCGTCGGCTTATTCGCGTAAACCATCGACTTCAAAAAACCCCAAAGAAAAAAATCGAAAGGTGTTAAATCGCACGATCTAGGCGGCCAATTCTGATCTCCAAAACGCGAAATAACACGACCGGGAAATGACTGATGCAGCAATTGAATTGTTTCTCTGGCTGAATGACATGTTGCACCGTCTTGTTGGAACCACATGCCCTCCACATTCATTTCTTTATTTCGAGGCAAGAAAAAACTGGTTATCATTTCACGATACCGAACACCATTGATTGTTTGCGCTTGACCTGCCTCATTTTCATAAAAAAAAGGTCCAATGATTCCTCCAGCCCAAAAACCACACCACACAGTGACACGTTGAGGATGCGTTTGCTTCTCGTGAATCACTCGAGGATTTTCCTCACCCCAAATGCGACAATTCTGCCTATTGACGAAGCCATCAAGATGGAAATGGGCCTCATCACTGAAGATGATTTTAACGGCAAAATCAGCATTTTCATGTTGCAAAACTTTCACCATTTTGGTAAAACAATTTAACAATGAGAATGCGTTGTTCATTCGTGTAGCGCTCCATTTTTACTAACCTTGTACCTTCTACTAGCAAACAATCACACTTGTTCAAATGTCAAACAATGACACTTCGAATGTTGCCAGATTTAAAAATTTCGTTCTTGTTGGGACACCCTTTATTTCATTGTCAAATAATCTTGCTTCTTGTTTTCATTTCCAACCATATTTTTGATATTTTCTTTATTATTTTTAATTTTAGAACTACTGCATTCTGATTCATTTTCAATAAACTTGACATCTCTAGAAACAGCAGCTCTTTTCTCTTCTTGTATATAAATTCGGTACCTCTCAGCATTATCATAGCCAATCAGGAATCCTTTTATTGCTTTCTTTTCCATCTTCTTCCGCTTTTGACTTGGTGTATATGCATATAACAAACTGAACCAATGATCCGCAGATAACGAATTCGGGGTTTTTTCCACACCATAGTTGAAATGGGCTCTTATCATTCACTGAAGACTTGCCAGTTCTATTGGGAAAATATATATCGCCGTTTTTACAAACTCAGCCCATAACGATGCAGGAAACAAAACCTCTTTGTTCGAATTCTGAAATGTTCTTACAATCTCTACGATTGTCCTATTTTCTCTCTCAGCTCCACCGTTTTGTTGAGGCATATATGGAGCAGTTAACTTCTGTTCAATTCCGTGACTTGAAAGAATGGCTTTTACCTCGGAATTGACAAACTCACCTCCATTATCACTTAAAATTGTTTTTACAACATGACCTTTACTTTTAGCATGTACCAACATCCTCTGTAGTGTATCCTTGATTTATCAGATTTATGTTTCACTATATTCCCGTATCTATATTTTGTATAATCTTCTTTATACACTACCAAGTATTTATATCCTTGAAATGAAGAAGGAAAAGGGCCACACACATCTGTAGATATTAACTCCCCCGGAGCTTTAGCAGTTTCACGTCTCCCGAATGGGAGTCTGCTCATTTTTCCATAAATACAGGGTTCACATATATCATTGGTGTATTTTACATTGATTCCCATTTCGTGCAATAATTTGTCCTTAACGTGATGCTTATCTTGATGTCCCCACCTTTCATGATATATAACTGTAGCATATCACATTTATTTGTAACAGCATTAATCGTCTGATTTCATATTGGGCGAAAATTTATTTTGTACAAGGATCCGTTAGCCTCACGTTTTCCACATAAAACTATTTTTCCATCTACTTTGAAGAAACACTCCACTGTTGATGACTAAAATTCACTGGAAGGGTGTCGATCATGTGCTGCCAGAACAGAGAAAAGATTTCCGGAACATACCACACATCTTTCAATTCTAACTTGTGTTCTCGATTTTCGACCTTTGATAGAACCTCTATTGTGCCTTTTCCAATAGCGGCTAAAGTTTCCTCGCCAGCTGCTTGTATAGAATGCGGTTTATTAAAACTTTCATATTCTATGAAAAACTCTGACGAATTTGCAACATGTCTGTTTGGTGGCACCATTATCTATCCACCAATCCACATTCGACACAACTACATTGACTTCGCTTGAAACAGAATGAGTGATCGGTTTCAAAAGTTTTTGTCTTACTTGGCTTCCCATCTGAAATCCACACAATCTTTATATGGGACCGGCCGTGGCATAGTGGTTAGAACACGCGACTACCATGCGGGAGATCGCAGGTTCAAATGTGGCTCCAGTCATATTAAAAAAAAACATTTCTTCATTGTCGGCTCCCCTCGAATGTTGGTGACAGCAACTTCGCAGTATTAAGTGTCGAGTCAATCGGTGTGTCTAGTAAAAGCTTCTCAAACAGTGACGTTCGCATTCGTCGATAAACAAGTAGGTGCCGTTAGTTGTGAATCTTAAATAGAAAGCGTGTTAATTCACAACAACGCTAAAAGCTATCCCATACCTCATTCATGGGGTGCAACTTGACTTAAACATTTCAAAAGATCGGGACAAAACGTGTAAGATTTTGCAAATCAACAACATTTCGGGCAGTGTATGTTCACCTTTTATTTGCAATCCATTGTTAATTTGAACCCATAAACTTTTGAGCACCAAAATGTGAGTAGACACATCGCTACTGTCAGTCCACTCAAAAGAAAATAATTCCGTACACATCTTATGCAGCTCATCCTTGGATGTTACTTCAAATTGTTAACACAATGCGTTCCAAACCTCTAAAACTTTTAGCGTAGCTATTTGCCTTCCAGTATTGGTCCATTTTTATTCTATGGGCATTCCTTTGTTCCGCTGTAGCTACTTTAGATAAAGGATTCGGCTTCATCTTTCTTCCCTCTATGACATCTAACGCTCCTTCATAGAAATCCAGCAAATCTTTGATTTTTCGTTTCCATATCGGCCAATCAATATCACCACTTAAGCGTCTTCGCAAATTCCATATTGCTTAGAATCTTCTATTGACTTCAACAACAAAAAAAAAACTTTTGAAAATTTCTATTTTCAAATCCAAATTTTTATTTTTCCGAGCTGTGCTGGGCCCATAACCTATTGTATTAAGTATTTTTATTGAAGTGAAGAAAATATTTAACAAGTATTTCAAACACAAGTTGGAAAGCTATGTTGATCTAGAAGTTTTAACATCATTAAGAAAAGTTTATGTACAAATTTCACACAGAATTAAAGTTTTATGGTTTAACCAAAAACTACAGTATTTCATTAAACGTTGATTCATGTAGAAGTTTGTTTTTAAATTTTAAATAAAACACTTAAAATATACATAGATGTCAAAATCTTAAAAACAAACCGTAAAAACAACTTATGACATTTACTTTTTAAAGACAATTTCAGTCAATTGTTAAAAGCGACTTAATTATTATTATGGAAATGAATAATTAATAAAACTGCATTTATCATAACTTTTAACCATAACTTAAATCACTTCTATCTAAAACTCAGAGTCAGTATAGGAAAAAGTATATATGGAAAATTATTTTGGCATATTTACAACCATTTTCATATAAACGAAAAATGTTTAGTTTTCAGGAATTTCGTGTGTATGTCTACTACCAAAATTTGCCTTTTCCTCATATATGTACACAGGATAGAAATGAAAGTAACCTTTCATAAATTTTAAGGAAAATTTCATAACGCTGCATGTCATTCTACATACATACATACATACTAGGTATTACACAATTTCGCTACTATTACTGGCTTTGAACACAAAGCCGTCTGTTAGGTTCTCACACACAGTATTGTCTTTTCCCACATACGATGTAATAATAGTCCACAATTTTGCACAAATCATACACTCAAATCTGTGTAATATTTGTTGTGGACTAACAAATGTATCAAATTCCACCGAACACTATGCAAACATTCATCCATCAGATATAGATTTATACACAAAGCTATTAGAAAAGGACTTTACATGCATGCATGTTTTGCTCTCTAGGAAAGTGATTAACATGAAAATAGCGAATGTTCAGTGCACATTCTCGTGTGTAGTATTTTGGTCTAATACAAATAGAGTAGCGCGGCATACTTTGTGGGAATTTTTGGTACTTCACATGTAATGTTTTAAAAGTTGCCACAATGTTTTAGTATTTCTGTTTAAAGGTATCGACTGCTGGCGACGTAAAGAAATAATACGTGTTAGGTCTAAAAACGAAATTCGTTGCAGCGTTTTTAAAGATAAACCAATGGCGAAATTTTAAAAAACTTAAATATTTTTGAACATACAACATAAGGGTGCTTAAATATCAAGGGCCGATGTTGATCTATATACTATATAAAAATGAAATGGTCCACGTATGTAATACCATCACTTGAGAACGGATGGAGCGATTTAGCTGATTTTTTTTTGTTCGATTCGAAAATAACCGTAGATTGTTTGTCTTGAAAAAAAAAATCACATCCAGGTGGCACTAGGGTGGATTTATATCGAAAATTTGAATGCATGTACCAATTCAACTGAAATTTAGAATGGATATTCGTTTGATCATGAGAAAACATTTTATGTACAAATGGACCCGGTAAGTGGTGCTGGGGTCGGTTTATAATCAAAATTTTAACGAAAGGGCCAATTTAACTGAAATTCAGAATCTATGTTTGTTTGATCATCGGAAAAAATTTTATGTACAAATGGACCCGGTAGATGACGCTAGGGTGGATTTATATCGAAAATTTTAATGCATGTACTAATTTAACTGAAATTTAGTATTTATGTTTGTGGAACCTTGAGAAAAAATTGTTTGTATAAATTAACCAGGTAGGTGTCGCTAGGGTGGAATTATAATGAAAATTTTTACGAATTAAAAAATTTGACTGAAATTTTGAATGTATATTTGTTTTATTATGAGAATTTTTTTTGTATATATGGACCTACAGTTGATTTGGCTGGGGTTGAATTATTTCGAAAATTTATATCCATTGTCCGATTTTACTTAAACTTAAAATATATGATTTTTTTGGCATGAGAAAATTTTGAATGTATGTTTGGAACCAGTTGCCGGTGTTTAGCTTATGATACACTTTGTTTTTGGAATGTCATTTAGTCACTTTTTTTTAACATCATAGTTATTCAGAAGTCTATATATATAAAACAGATGTACATTTTGATGTCACCATAATTGTGAAAACGGTTGACCCCATTTGTCCCAAAATTTCAGTGAAAGTTGAGGATTGGCTATAGATGGTCACCCAGACCGCAAATAGGCTAAAAGAAGAATGACTAACTTTTATAATGTCGCACTTCCTACAGAATTAGATAGCTTTACAAAGTTGTTTTTCCCATTTCGAAATTTTGGGGGACAATAACGAAAATATGTTAGGAATAACTGTTGATATCGCCCAGGCCATACGGTTAATGGGGTTGCTGAGCCTAACGAAGGCATCTTTGGAAATTCGTACTCCTTAGGATAAAAAGGTACAATCACCCAGTACACCAACGCAGAAAGTTCTATGTCAGTCAATCGGTTTAAAAATGTGGTTTTAGAATATATACCTATCAATAAGTAAGTTTTCGTCACATCATGGACGATACTGCTGATCCGTTTTAGCAATTCTTATAATAATATATAATAATCTTTAAGATATATGAAGAACAGAATTTGTCCGGGAAACCTCGCCCTTTAAATTAAAATATTTTAGAGGTCAAAAATATAAACCAGTCGTTTTTAGATTTCAACTACACTCAACATATTTTACAAAAATTTGGAGGCAGAACGAAGTCTGCCGGGCCAGCTAGTTTTGAATAAAACACAAATTACACAGTGCAACAGTGAAAAAAACACCCAAACGTGACTATATAGGTTTGATAGTACAACCGTAGCTGAGTGAAAGACTAGCTCAGTTTGGCTAGATTGGCTACCAAAACTTTTTTTTGGCCCTCTAAACTTTTTGGGTCCCTTGAAAAAAGGTGACATCAGTTTTTGACCAACAGCTGCTACAGTTTTTAATCTAGCTCTTTCTCTTCTTAAGCAAAGTTGTAGATAATAGTCCGCTTAAGAAATTGAGGTAATAAAATTTCCCAAAAAAATTTGACTTCCTCGTTTATTTTCAAAAAACTTCGATAAAAATTTTAATTTTTTCACTATTTTTAGTACAATTCGCAGGGAATCTACATTTTTTGCATACTCTATTCAGTGAAATTGTAGTTAAGGTAACACCGAAGAACTTCTCTGGACAAAACCATGCAATCGGAACAAGTCTAGAGATATTAAATAGCTCTCAAAACACATTATCTACTTTAAACAAATCAGTTTTTTTTTTAGTTTTGCGCCATTGTGCAATGTTTTTACTTGATATCTTTACGTACTTATTGTATAACTGAACAACTTCTGTAAACAACCAATATGATCGAAATACTCCACCCCTTTAATTGTTCACAAAGAACATTAGGGTGTTCCTTATATGGCATTTTTTCGAATTTCGTTAAAATTATGTATTAATCGCGATGTTGATCACCTAGCTTCACCTTACATTTGTTTTTGCTAAAATTACGAATATATTGTGAACAATTTTGTATTGATACTTAGGCATTAGGGTGTGTCGCAATGAGGTTAAAGTTCGAATTTGTTCTCAAATCAGTTTATTGCCGCTGAGTATTTTTCTTTTGTACACAGACTAAGTAGTGATAAGCCGTTCAACAGCTCGCGATTAATACATAAAAAAATCCATCTAAGGAACACCCTAATGCTCTTTGTGCAAAATTAAAAGGGTGGAGTATTCTGATCATATTGGTTGTTTACAGAAGTTGTTCAGTTATACAATAAGTAAGTTTTTGTTAAAGATAACACGTAAAAACATTGCACAATGACCCAAAACTCCTTAAAAAATTATTTGTTTAATTTAGATAGTGTGTCTTAAGAGCTATTTAATATCCGTAGACTTGTTCAGATAGTATGGGTTTGTTCAGAGTAGTTATTCAGTGTTACCAAAACTACAATTTCACTGAATAGAGTGTGCAAAAAATCTGGATTACCTACGACTTATATTAAAAATTGTGAAAAATTAAAATTTTTATCAAAGTTTTTTGAAAATAAACGAGGGAAGTCTAATTTTTTTGGGAAATCTTATTATATTAATTTCTTCAGAGGACTATTAGTTAAAACTTTGCTGAAGAAGAGAAAGAGCTAGATTAAAAACTGTATCAGCTGTTGGCCAACAATTGATGTCAGCTTTTTTCAAGGGATTGAAGGATTTCATAAAGTTTAGGGGGCCCAGAAAAAATTTGGTAGCCAATCTAGCCAAAATGAGCTAGGGTTTTACTCAGCTCCGTTTGTCCTATCGAACCTATATAGTCTCGTTCGGGTGTTTTTTTCACTGTTGCACAGTGTAATTAATATTTCTTTCATAACTTTCTAACAGACGACCGGAGGATATTTGAATTTGGAAACCTTTGCCATACCCCTTCTGGTACCTCACGAATGACCGAATAGACCCTCATAGTCTTACATACATATCTTTTTTGTAAGTATATGGACTATATCGGTTGACTCCTTTTGATACCTTCCATACAAAATTACCTATTTTTGTAAAATTAATATTTCTCCCATAACTTCTAAACGCGCACCTGGGGGATAATGAAATTTGGTCAGTTAATTTACCTCGTAATAAGAGGCAAAACCTCAGAAAATCTAACAATTTGACACAGCCCTTCTGGTACTTCCCATACAAATGATCGGATTCACTCTTATAGTTTTACATACATCTACTTTTTTGTAAGTACACTAAATTTAGTCAAATTTTGCGTTAGTTATACGGTTTATAAAAATTTGAATCAGGAATGAATATAGACTATATCGTTTTACCCTTTCTGGTAACATCCATACAAAATGACCTATTTTAGGAAAATTAATATTGCTCCCATAACTTTTAAACGCGCACCTGGGGGATAATGAAATTTGGTTAGTGGTAGATTTTTGAAAATTTGAATCAGGAATGAATATGGACTATATCGGTTGACTCCTTCTGGTACCTGCCATACAAAATGACCTTTTTTTGGAAAACTTATATTGCTCCCATAACTTCCAAACCGGCACCTGGGTTATATTGTAATAGGAGGCAAAACCTCAGAAATCCTTACTATTTGGCACACTCCTTCTGGTACCTCCAATGTAAATAAACGATGTCGCCCTTTAACATTCATATTATTTTTGTATGTACGCGTAGTTCAGATAAATTTTGCCAAAGTAAGCGTTCATTGAACGTTATTTTACGAAAAAATCAGACACATTGTGCTGCCCCTAATTGTACTTCCTATAAAAATAAATAAAAATTTTTACGTTTTTGCTCCACAAGCAGGCAAAAAATAAGATAAGTAATTTTATTTATTTTCTTATTTTATTTGAAAATCTATTAATTTCAATAACTCAAGACTTAAACATTATCTTATAATGGGTGATGATAAAATATCCGCCAGTTATATAGCAATTTAATAGACTTCAAATTGTCTCAGACATATCATTCTTTGGCAACTAGTTCTTTAAATCCTAAAAGCCATATGGAATCAAAAATAAAAATTTAAAAAAACGGACATTTTAACTTTTTCAATAACAGTACATATGTATATGGGTATTTCCTGGCGTTGCGGACGCACGTTTTTTTCTTGTTTTGTAGTTTTCTCGAAAAGTTGAAATATTTTGAAGATTATGTTCATATTAAAAAATGTAGATTTTGGAAAGTACTATAATGTTCTTTTAATGAAACTTTACTTAAAATAGTAACGCACTAATACAAAGTGCGTTACGGACACACACAATTTTCCACAGCAACTTGAAGTGTCTTCGAAAATTTGTGAAATTTAGCGAAATTTCTTATGTGGCTAGTATATTCTTTTTTGTGAAATAAAGAAGACATATTGGGGTTATATAAACAACTTACTTCACATTCAAAACACTTTAACCCTTTATGCTACTTTAATCTAAATGTGCGTTGCGGACACACGTTGCACAGTGGCATTTCGGCGGAAAAAATAGGGGTTTTTAACTTTCCATTATTAAAATTTAAATGATATGGTTTTGTAAAAAAGTATTTTGATTAAAAAACATTCAACAAGGTTTTTTATGTAAAGTGAAATTTAGTAGTTAAAAAAACTAACAGAAATCAACGGAAATTTATTCAATAAAATAAAATTAAAATTATTGTCCAAATAAATAACTTTTTGTGTATGTAAGTTTATAGCTATGGCTTTTATTTTTTAGTGAAAATATAGCAATTACTCTTTTATAAAAAAAAAAATTATTGAAATTGGAAAGTAAACTAATTATAATTTATCCAAAATTATACTAAAAAATATCAACTTTTTACTTGTGATGGAAAAAAACTTTATGTGCTTTGCCTTGGTTAGCCCTCTAACTATAAAAAAATATTCTCTTCTTTTGTATGGAGACAACACATGTTTAACTTTTGAATAAAAATTAAAATTTTTTAACTTATATGAAATTTTCAGATGATTCTAGACAGGGAAGAAAAACACCTAAAATCTACAATTTTCAATGGGCGTAAAATCTAAAGTAGGCGTGGCATCCCCAATGTGTTTAATTTTTTTTCATAAGGGGAACTCAATTAAGAAGTGTCCCGAATTTCGAGTCCCTAGGTCCAAAAATACAAATTTTCGCAAGTGCAGTTATATAGGAGGTGGGTGTGGCAGTAGGCGGTTTTCCAAGATTTTTTCAAAATTTCTTAATTTAGCCCAGAAAAGTGTTTCTGCAAAATTTCATTGCTGTACGACCACTCCTTTTATTTTTTTCTCCAAGAAATGTATGGGGCGGTGCCACTGTGCGTTGCGGACATACGCATTTTTCTATGGATAACACAGAGAGACAAAAAAAAATCAATAGCTGGGAAATTATACTGTTTTGCTGGTAGGTGCTGCTGGGCACTACAAGAATCTGTTTTTCAAACTTCTCAAAACCCCCAACATCTTGAGTTACGGGTAAAAACCGGGTTTTCGAACTTTTACCCAGTAGTGCGGATAAATATGAACCGATTTTATGTTTCTCAGCGGATTTGAAAAGAAGAGACTTTCCAACGATATACATATAAAGTTTGTTTTGTTAAAGTTCAACAAATTCATGATATGATTACAAAAACAAAAAGTAAAAAAATTAGCGATTTTTTACTATGAAATCGTCCGTCCTTCCGCTGGAAATACCCCCAGTAGGAAGTATCGTCATACACGACTTTGTCGTCAACGCTGTCCTCAAGACAAAATGTGAAAAATGTATGTACTTGTCGTCAAAACACTCGGCTGACCGACAAAATACTAATGTTGTCGAGCATCAAACAAAAAAGTTCAATGTCACGAAACAATAACGACATAAAATTGAAGAGAGGAAAGTATAAGTAAAAATTTTCAGTTTTTTGGAAAAAGCAGTGCGTGACGGTTCATATATCGCTCGTTTTCAATTAAACTACTTCAATTTGTTATTTTAAATTATTAAGCACTGGTAACGAAAATGTGACCGACATTGTCGATCATTATGTCGTGCATGATTGTGTGGACGACATGTCGCTTATTTAGGCATCAACGACAATTTGACCGCCATTGTCGCTCATCAGGTCGTGCATGACAAAGCGGAAACTTGTATGAAAATTTCGTCGACGATTTGTATGGACGGCCCTCTACGTGTCATCAACGATTTACTATGGTCGTGGACCTATCCTTGAGGATGTCTTGCAGACACTTCCTACTGGGCCCATATATTTCTTTGTCGTCTCAAGTGCTTTGTAAATGGATAATATTTTTTTTTATATTAATTTTTCGAATTAAGTAACTAAATTTTTTATTGTGAATGTGTATTTACTCCCCCACATAACCATTGACATTTGTTCTAGCCGATGCACAGAGGGGCGAAATCACAAAAAATGGAGATTAATTAAACAACTTATCCGAATTTAAAAATTCTTTCACTATTAGAATGCTACATTATCACTGAGTGACATATGCAAAACATCTTTTGGAAAAGTGGGCGTTGCCACTCCCCCCTTATTAAAAATCGCTTTAGCGGCCATAGTTATAGGCCGATTGTCATGAAACTTTCCAAATGTTGTACTGTTGACCTGCTATACTCTTTGCCAGGCTTGGTTATGATTGGATAAAGGGGCGTGGCACCGCCCATATAACCTGAAACTTAAAACGGGTATATCTCATGAACTATTAGAGGTATCGAGATGAGATTTGGTATATATGTTGATCGTACAGTACGAATTACATCCAAGGTGGAATAGGGCGGTGCCACACCCCCTTTTCGAAAATTGGTCTGGCTCAGTTGATTTTTTTTTTTTCAAAAAAGTAATACAATTTTTACATAGTAATCAATTTATTTTAATTATATACGTAGATATAATCATTGTCGTCATATGTGGCATGATTTGTACCTTCTGGTGCCACGATCGTCAAAACTTAAGGCGAAACAAGTAGATCTACAACTGATTTTGGAAGTTGATGGATTTTTTTTTTGGGTAATTTTGTTTTACAAGATAGGATTGGATCTGAACTTAGTAGGAACCTATTTAATTTGTCCCGATTGCAATCCTCCCGACTACATTTGCTAGAAAAAGGTTCTCTATAGTTTTTAAAATCTTTGTTTCGGGCTTTCTGGGCTTCCTCAGACAGTTCACCGATCTGTAATAGCGCGTGCGAAATGATTTATGGGCCATGTATTAAAAACTTATTTATGTCATTGTAACACACAGTTGATATACAAAAACACAAATTATACCAACGAAAACGAAGAAAATGCAAACGAAAGACAAGAACTGATGTTCTTTGCTTGAGTGACTATTTTCACAATTAATTTAATAAAAAAATTTCGGGCAAAAACGCGCAACATGTTATTACTGAATATGAAAGCCTAGGAACTGTAGTTTCTTATAAAAAATAATATTTGAGTGCCAACTGACACCATTCATATTTAAATATCCACGAATATTTTGAAAATAGCCAAAATTGAGACATATTTTAAAAAAAAATTTAAAAATATTTCTACACAACTTTTGTTAATACAATTATTTTTAGAACAACGCTAAAATACTTGAATACTTGCGAAAAACTACGTATTAATCGTCGAAATATACCGAATTTCAATTAACACTATTGTGCGTGAATAACTCAAAAATTACTTAACTTTAATACAAAGCAGCTTGACAAGTAAAATACATATGACATTTTCAAATTTTCAGTAGTGATGTAGAATTTAATTTACATTAATCGGATACTAAGTATTATTCAAAAAATCAATTTTTAATTTTTTAATCAATCTCTATTTTTTGCGATTTTGATACTAGTCAGCTCAGGCAGTCATTTGGTAAATTCCTCGAATGCGGAAAGTTCTTTCTCATGTTGTTCATAGCATATTTTGTATTATTATTTACTTTGACTTATCCTGCACCTTATCCAGAATCTGTTTACATTTTTTGTACGTTAACAACATTCCATATTCAAACCAAAAAGTACCTTTGTGAAAAAGTGCCGTATCAAACAAATTCAACTCGGTCTACATCGCTGTCTTTGTTACACCAACAAAATACAGCCTCACAGTCCAAATACAACATATTTCTCCCTGTCGCTCTCGTCAACACAGAGTCAGCTGAACCACCATTCACAATAGTAAAAATGTCAGAAAAGCAAAAACAGCAACTCACACGCACACACACACCCAACAACGACATTGTAGTCTGCGGCAATTCTTCTAACCATTCAAGGTGTACAGAAAAGAAAAATTTACAAAAATTCTTTAAAACCAATAAAAACAAACAACAAAGAAAGAAAAACACACAAAACAATAGAAACCCATAAATAATAACAACATTTAACCAGACACCCAAAGGGGAAACGGCGAAATTACTCTCAATCGTTTCTAATTGGAGCCAGACAAAAAAAAACACCCTGTAGCTTCTGATTAGGAAGAATTTATGCTAATGTGACTGACGCCACTCGCAAACCGGAGTACAAAGTGAAAATGTGTAAAAGTCTTAACAAAATTACATAAAATTTACAATAGTTGTGTGTAAAGAATATAAACAAGAGACAAACAATTGATAACATAAGATTTGCCGATAATGCTCAATTATTAATATTATTGTGGTAACACATAGCCATATGTACGCAGTCGAACGCTTCAACTCACGCACATAGATACATATGTACATACATTCATGCATGTCTACAAAACGTACAGCAGAAGTTTTCATGAATGACAAATAAACTACCAGTGGAAAAATAACGAAATTTTGTTAGTATACTCAGACCAGACACACGCCTAAGGGGAGGGGGAGTGTTAGCGAATAGTGGAAAATAAGTGTTTGTATACATTATATTTCGACGCAATCACTGTTGGTGCCCTTTCAAAATGGATAACGACTACAATTTGTCTTCAGTTCCTTTGCTGAGCGTGGACGAGCACATCTTAATGCCAATTGCTACAATGGGCGCGGGTCACCTCCTCCGTGAACCGCAGCAGCAGCCACAACAACAAGAAGAACCAGTCGAGCTAAGTGCCACCGCAAACGATAGCAGCAGCATCAACAACCACCACCACCACGGCAATGGTGATGAGACAACAACTACAACAACATTGACAACTCACCTCGATGGCAGTGGTGGTGGTGAAATTACCCACAGTGTTATGGGAAATTACTTTGCAGAGGTGAGTAGAGTTGAGAAGTTTAAGTAACATTTTTTTTTATTTGATTTGAAATAAAGAAAGGTAGTTTGTTTTTCGGCTGAAATGCAGAATATGGGGCGGGAGACCAAATAACAAAAATATGCCGTTCCCAGAATGGTAGGTCAAAAAAGGGGCCCCTTGGGTTCTATGATGACCCCTGGTGCGGGTACTCTTATAAAAGATATTTTCGAGACGAATCCAACAGCGAGATTTTTAAGTTCCTACGGGTTGTCTGGACCAAGACAAAAGTACCGGGATAAACTAAAAAAAAAATTCATAATATAATCGTGCGATTTTTTAAAAAAATGTTTTGGATGCGGTGCAATAACTACGACAATATTTGCACAAAATTATTCATAACAACATTAAAGCCACAATAATAGTCCTTGTTAACACTTTTCTTTCACTCCTACAACTAATTCTGGGAATACCTACATAAACACACACAAACAACAACATAACAGCAGATTCATTGTTGCTTAAGTGTCATTCTTTCGTTATCGCTTGTTCTGGCAAGACGAGTTTTATATGAGGAGAAACAAAAGAGGAAGGTGGCCTGGCCTTAGTGGTAAAACTAATGAATTTTGGCATTTTACCAAAACATGGTACCATGTTTTGCTCTCATAGCCTTCCTTCCCCCTGGTATTGCGTAGGAAAGCTGAAGACAGCTTTAACTTTAAATGGAGGTGCAATTTATTCCCAAAGAACAGGAAAGGGGGCCCCGCAAAAAATTGCGGATATTTCCAAAATCACATTCGGAGAAATTTCTAAATTTATTGTGTTTTGGCTAGATAATATGCCGCTGATCACGATTCAAAAATACTTAAAAATAAATTTCAACCACACCAGCGTAGACTGGGCGAGCTTCGCACGAAAGGTCACTCGTAAAAAATATGATGGCCGTATGTGGTCGGTAAAAGATATAGATGAGAGAAAATTCGGCAAGCGGAAATATATATGTATACTGAAACCGTGTCGAGGGTCAGTGGGTGTTTTGGGGGTTTTGAGTAAAGGTAAAAGAATCAGATGAATCGGCGAGAGGAAACATAGTCGCTAAAAACGTGTCGAGGAACAGTAGGGTGTTTGGGTATTACGTAGGAAAGCTTAAGACAGCTTACGCTTTAAATTGAGGTGCAATTTTGTATTTTTGATATGTTGTTGCCAATTATTAAAAATTAGGAATTTATGACTGGGTATCTCTCAAAATATATATTTTTGGAAAGATGCTCAGCCCAAGGAATATATGCTTTCCCGTTGAGCCCATATCCGCCAATTGAACAGGCGTCAGACACATCAGATTCTGACAATGTGGAACTGGAAGAGATTTTAATAATTAACTTTCCATGTTAAAAAACCCAAATACCCACAGACACCAGGCCAGGCATACGAATATATATTCGTTTCCGGATTTGCTTTTTCTTTATCGGATTCATTTGATATTTTTTTGTGAATTGTAACCAACGGCATAGTTGGCCAATTTAAACAGATTTGATTTTTTTTTTGTGTTCATTTGGGAAAAAATTAAAAACGTTTTTTTTTTTTTAAATAAAATAATTAAAATATTTTTTTTTCTATTTTTTGTAAAATTTTAAAAAAATTTCTTGTTTTTTTAAATTTTTTCTCACATTTTAAACCATATTTGATTTTAAAATGTTTCTATTTTTTTTAATTTTTCCAAGTGTTTTTGAATTTTTCAAAATTTTAACCTAATGAACACTTTGTTAGACTCCCTAGGACCCGTAGGTCCTTAAAAAATACACCTTTGAATTCGGGGGGTCATCATAGAACCCAAAGGTCACTTTTTGAAGCCCCGGCTTTGATTTTCGTATTTTAAGGAGTACTTGGGTGGACTGCATAATAATTTGCAAATTTACATAAATTTTTGATTATTTTCTTTTTTTTTCACTTTTTCTTGAATTTTTTCCCTAATGAGCTCTTTTTTGAGTTCCTTAGGGAAAAATGTGAAAAAAATTAAAAACAATTTTTTCTTTATTTTTTTTTAATTTTTTTTATTTTTTCTAGAATTTTTAAAATTTTTTCAACTTTTTTTCTCACATTTTTTTAACATATTTTATTTTTTCAATTTTTGCTTTTCTTGAATTTTTCTTTATTTTTTTAATTTTTTTAATTTTTTACACCATCATCCCTTAGGGATGAGGGTATATATCATTTGATACGAGAAAAAGTGTAACGCTTAAAGGAGACGTGTTAGACCCCAAGACCAAATTCGTTTCAGGACTTTTTAAGACGATTCAGATATGTCCGTCTGTCTGGCAGGCTGGTGAGCAGGATACCTCGGGTAAATCTTAACAAATCGGTAGAAAAATTTACCAACATCAATATTTTTCGAAACGAACTAATGGGATTGTAAATGGGCGGTACCTGCAGTACAAAATAACCTATTTTAGGGAAATTAATATTTGTTTCATAACTGACAACTGGAGGATATTTGAATATGGTCCGTTTCATTAACTTGTAGAAAACTGAAACCTTTGCCACACTCCTTCTGGTACCTCCCAAACAAATGATTGAATTCACCCTCATAGTTTTTCACATGCATATTTTTTTCATATCTTTTTTGTAAGTACACAGAATTTAGTCAACTTTTGCGCAAGATGTTAGCTTATAAAAATCCCATACAAAATTACCTCTTTTTGGAAAATTATTATTTCTCCCATAACTTCTAAACGGGCACCTGGGGGATAATGAAATTTGGTCAATTAATTTATCTTGTGATAGGAGACAAAACCTCAGAAAATCTAACTATTTGACACACCCCTACTGGTACCTCCCATGCAAATGATCGAATTCACCCTAATAGGTTTACATACATATCTTTTTAGCAAGAACACAGAATTTAGCAACATTTTGCGTAAGATGTACGCTTATAAAAATTTGACTCTTCGATGAATATGGACTATATCGGTTGACTCCTTCTGGTACCTGCCATACAAAATGACCTTTTTTTTGGAAAATTTATATTTCTCCCATAACTTCCAAACGAACACTTGGGGGATAATGAAATTTGGTCAGTTAATCTGTCCTGTACAGGGGCGAAACCTCAGGAACTAACTAACTATTTGACATACCCGTTCTGCTACCTCCCATATGAAGAATGGAAATTGCTGCTTCTTCATGCATATATTTTTGACTTGAGCCAAATTTTGCCAAGATAAAACAAACTTCGGACACTGTGCTGCCCCTAAGTGTACCTCCAAAACAAATAAATCAAACTTTTACGGTTTGGTACATGTCTCTAGACCGCTGATGGTATTTTTGAGTCAATTTATCTGATTGACATTTCTGTACTGGTTTTCTTGATATTTAATTTTTTTTTCTTGAATTTTTCACTTTTACTGCGTGATTTTTTAAATTTTTTTTACCTAATGAGCCATTTTTTTGATTCCCTATGGCCCTCGTAGGTCCTTGAATAACCCACTGAATTCGTCTCAAAATTATCTTTCAATTGAGAACCGCACATGGTTCCCTGGACCTTAGCACCAACTTTGACCTTGATTTTCGTGTTTTAGGGTGTATTTGGGGGGAGTGGCATTTTTTTGCACTTTTTCTTTTATTTGATATTTATGAGTCCATGAATGGAAAAAATCCGCTATACCCTCTAAAAATCGGTTATGGATTTTAAATTTTCGAATTTTTTCTGTGAGCTTTACTGAAACGCTTAACCGGTTCTAGGTAGGTATACACAATTGGTTTACTTTTTTTTTGCATATATGGCGTACACGGTACAACATTTTTCAACTCATTGATTTGGGACTCAATTCTGAGAACTGCACGTGAAAGTAGTCACAAAAAGAAAAAGTTCTGCATCATTCGTTTTGTCCAGTTACATGCCTTAATAATTTTATATCGATTTGAAGTTAGTAGGTAGGCTCTTATGTTTGACATAACTCAAAAATTAAAAATTAAAATTCCCTTAATCTGTTCATATTACGTTTCCTTACATAAGCAACAGTTTCACTTTTCCATTCATCAAATGATTTTGAACTGGGTTTATTTTGTAGCAGTTACAATAAACTGTTGTACTCCGTGGCGTGGCCATGTAGTATGTCTGTTATGTCAAACAAAAGAGCCTTAAACGTGACAAATTCCCCTAACGAGACTTACTAACTTCAAATCGATATTAAATTATTATGGCATGTAACTTGACAGAACGAATGATGCAGAACTTCTCCTTTTTGGTGCTACTTTGACGTGCATTTCTCAGAATTGAGTCCCAAAATCATGTGTTGTTTTGTGATATTGAATATTTGTTAGATGCAATAGAACCCGAGAACCACCATTAGACACTACTATAGTGTTCAAATACAACGTCTTGCCTTCGCAGCCTTTCTTCATTCGAAACCAAATTACCTGTGACCTGGTTTATTTTTGTCTCATAATTTCAAATTTTGAATATTTTTCTTTTGCAGAATGACAACATGAACGATCTGCATGCTGAATTAGTAAATGCTTCTGAAATTCTACAATGCCAACCAACACAAGAGGGAGATGAACCCCACAAGATGCAAGATATTTCCGAGTGCATAAAAACCCAGCCAGCAGTTGCTGAAAAACCAGACGTGAAGGCCGTGGAAGATGAACAGGAAAATGCTGAAGATGCTGAAGAAAACGCGGATGAAGTCGTTGAAGATGAGGTCGCAGAAGAGGGAGATGAGGAGGAAGAAGTCGAGGAGGTTGTGGAACAAGATGAAAGCATTGAGGAAGAAGAAATTATACCCGACAATGGGGTTGATGAGACATTGAAGAAACAAACACCCGAAGAAATTATACCCGATAATGATGCCGATGCCGATGGCGATTTGTTGGTTGAAACAAAACCTCTCACTCAAACTGATGAGAAATCCTCTGGTGGGAAAACGGCAAAAGCACCGGATGAAGCATCCAACCACGCAGACCCACAAGAAGAAACTCCACCCCAGACTAAAGAATCATCCCCCACAGAGTCCGAACAGCCAACGAGCTCCAAGCGTGCTTCATCGCAAAGAAAAAAAGAAGAAGATGTGGATGAGAATCAGTGTCGTGTCTGCTGTACCAAGGAGGATCTTGTTAGTATCTTCAAAAAGATTGAGGGTAAAACTGGTGCCGAAATGTTGATGACCATCTGTCCGTCCGTTTCAATAGCCGTAAAAGATTTCCTACCACAATTCGTGTGTCATATATGCATGGGCAAAATAATGTTGGCCCTCAAGCTAAAGGAACAAATCGAAACTACCGAAAAAGAGTTGAGAAAAAAACTGTCGCGGCACAAAAACAAAGTTAGAAGACCTGCGGGCTATGTGGTCATCGATGCCCCCCTCGATTCTGATCCCGCGTCCGATGATGAAGCCAACAACGATGAGGAATTCAAAGTGTCCGACATAGCCAGTGCGACAGCCAGCGGAGAATCTGATTCTTCTGCGTACAGCGACAGTAAAAAGAAAAAAACGAGAGGCAGAAAGCGACGCAAATCGGCCGTGACCACGCCCACGCCAAAAACAAAATCCAAAAGTGGCAAATCCGAAAATGGTTCCTCCGACAATGAAGACGATGGTGATCCCATTGGTAATCACAAGCGCAAACGTTCAACCAACTCTTCTCCCGAAACATTTCCCTGCGAAGACTGCGATCAAATTTTCATTCGCAAACAGTCGCTGGTACTGCACCGAAAAGTACACAGCTCTGATCGAGAGCCCATCGCCTGTCGGGTGTGCGGCAAAAAGTTCAAAGTCAAAGGCGCCTATCGTACCCACATGGAGAAGCATCGCGAAGAAGCTCGGACTCACAAATGTTTAAAGTGCTCAAATAGATATGACAGCTATGATGAACTAAAGCGTCACATGATCGTGGAGCACCAGTATCCGACTTCAGCCCATGAGTGCCCCAAATGCCATCGGGCGTTTGCAACTACAGTGCGCCTGGCGAAACACATGCACCGCTGTCAGAGGGCGGAACTGGCCAAGAGCCGAAAACCCGAAGTTGAAACTTTTGTGGTGGGCAAAGACCTATTCAAATCGGTAGCACCGTTAACTACAACCTATTGGAGTGATAGTTTTTCTGATTAATGACAAAATTTAAACACTAAGCGGATGAATGGAAGAATAATGACAATGTTTAGACATTAAGCGGATGAATGGAAAGATGTTAAATAAAGTTTAAGACTTATGTAATATAAAGCAGGGGCGAATTTGTTTTTGTTGTTGTGGGGTGAGGGACGCAGTGGAGATGTAGTAAGAAGATGGAAAATTTGTTACGTAAACTAAATTTACTTAAATTTTATATGAAGAATTATAATGAGTCCTAAAGGAAAAGATTAAAATTAAAAATTAAAAAAAATTAATAGGTCCCACTGAAAAATTATTTTAATATTTTGTTATTGCGGTATATGGATGAAAAAAATTAGCCGAATAATAAAAGTGTATGAGATAGAGGCTTAACTATATACTACTGTTTAAAAATACAAACACAACATTGGATGATCATATGTATAAAAAAAAAACACCAACGAACATTTGGATCGTTGTGGCTTTTGGGTCGCGAGCTTAGTACCAGTTATGTACCAAAAGTCCTTTTTTTGCCAAAAAGTACTTTCATTGGCCCAAAAAACTTTTCTGTTGCACATAGTACTTTTTTTTTGTACCAGAGTTCTTTTTTGTACCAAAAGTACTTTTACTGTTCTTTTCCGCACAAAGTACTTTTTTTGTACAAGAGTTCTTTTTTGTACCAAAAGTACTTTTAATATACTTTTCTACACAAAGAACTTTTTTTCGTATAAGAGTACTTTTTTGTACCAAAAGTACTTTTTTTTGCGAAAAAGTGCTTTTATTGGCCCAAAAACACTTTTTGCTGCACAAAGTACTTTTTTATGCGAAAAAGTACTTTTATTGGCCCAAAAACACTTTTTGCTACACAAAGTACTTTTTTTGTACCAGTCCTTTTTTTTACCAAAAGTACTTTTAATGTACTATTCGTCACAAAGTCTTTTTTTGTACCAGAGTACTCTTTTTTACCAAAAGTGCTTTTAATGTACTTTTCTGCACAAAGTACTTCTTTGTACAAGTTCTTTTTTGTATCAAAAGTACTTTTAATGTACTTTTCGGCACAAAGTACTTTTTTGTACTTTTTTTGTACCAGAGGACTCTTTTGTACTAAAAGTACTTTTACTGTACTTTTCCGCACAAAGTACTTTTTTCGTACAACAGTACTTTTTTGTACCAAAAGAACTTTTAATGTACTTTTCCACACAAAGAACCATTTTTCGTATAAGAGTACTTTTTTGTACCAAAAGTAGTTTTTTATGCGAAAAAGTACTTTTATTGGCCCAAAAAACTTTTTGCTGCACAAAGTACTTTTTTTTTGTACCAAAAGTACTTTTAATGTACTTTTCCGCACAAAGTACTTTTTTCGTACAAGAGTAATTTTGTGTACCAAGAAGTACTTTTTGTCATAAAATAAAGTACTTTGGTACAAAAAAATACTTTGTGCCGAAAAGTACATTAAAAGTACTTGGTACAAAAAAAAGTACTTTGTGCAACAGAAAAGTTTTTTTGGGCCAATGAAAGTACTTTGTGCGTAGGATTTGTGTTTTTGGTATAAAAAAGTACTTTTGGTAATAACTTTGGTACTTAGCTCGCGAGCAAAGAGCCAACAAATTTCAAATAGGCTCTCGAGCTGGCTCTTTTTGGGCTCTTTGCTCTTAGCCAAAAGTACTTCGGCACAAAGTACTTTTTTTTGTACCAGAGTACTTTTTTGTACCAAAAGTACCTTTAATGTACTTTTCGGCACAAAGTAATTTTTTTTACCAAAAGTATTTTTTATGTACTTTTCGGCACAAAGTACTTTTTTTGTACCACAGTACTCTTTTGTACCAAAAAGTACTTTTAATGTTCTTTTCGGCACAAAGTACTTTTTTTCGTATAGGAGTACTTTTTTTGTACCAAAACAACAGAAAAGTTTTTTTGGGCCAATGAAAGTACTTTTTGGTATAAAAAAAGTACTTTTTATGTAGGATTTGTGTTTTTGGTATATTAAAGTTATTTTGGTACATAACTTTGGTACTTAGCTCGCGAGCAAAGAGCCACAAAATTTCAAATAGGCTCTCGAGCTGGATCTTTTTGGGCACTTGGCTCGCAAGCCAGTTCTTTGTTTGGGCTCCCTGCTCGCCAGCGAAGAGCTAATTTGAAATTTTTTGGCTCCTAGCTCGCGATCTGAGATCTCATTTAAAATTTTGTGGCTCTTGGCTCGCGAGCCAGCTCTTTATGTTGGCGCTTGGATCGCGAGCCGAGAGCACGTTTGAAATTTGTAGCACCTAGCTCGCGAGCCAATAGCTCTTTTGTAGTTTTGAGGCTCCTGGCTCGCGAGCCGAGAGCGGAAAGGGCGAGCCAATACGTACTCTGACTGTAAGTAAAATTTCAACTTGCGAAATGACGCAGTAAAACTCCGAAACACCCAACATAATTTTACGGCCGTAGAACACAGTGGCATACTCCGTTTTCAAAGATTAGGTCAAAATCAAGATATATTCCATTTTTTAGTTTGTATTGTCTGTCAAGAGGTTTGTTGGTGTTTTAAGGAAAATACATCAAAATGTCCTTTTTTTCTGTGTCATTTTGACGTCCCTACCGTGGAAGATATTATTGACCTTGATATAATATAGATGTTTGCCATTGTGTTCAAACCTTCAAGTGTGGCGAATTCTGGGGGGTATATCACATTATTGTAAGGTGTTTTTAACAGGGCATCACGAGGCGTGCTGTAAGTGGAGAGTGATAATGATTTTTATGTAGGATTTGTGTCAGAATTAAGAGAGTTAGTTAAAGATAGGACATACGCACTGGGTACAAAAGGGTGTAGTGGTTATTTTTCTTATACACGGTATGAGCAGTGTGGGTAAGGCAGTTAGAGCCTTTGCATGTTTAGCAATGGATATTAATTTGGAAGAAAATATTACGATACCGCTATTTCTTACTTACTTACTTAAGTGGCCCACTAAAACTTACGAACGTGGTTCATAAATTAGAGGCCTAAAGTACTAAAGAATTCCACACGCTTCGGTCTTCTGCGTGTGTTCTCCAGTTAGTCCTACCAGATGGTGGCACGTCGCCTACCACTTGGTCCTTCCAACAGAGTTTGGGTCTCACTGCTCTGCGCCGTCCTTCAGGTTCGCTTTTAAATACCTTTATCGCTGGAGCATTAACATCCATTCTGGCAACATGTCCCAGCCATCGTAGTCGTTGCATTCTGACTCTTTTAGCTACGTCGATGCCGTGGTAAAGCTCATACAGCTCATGGTTCATCCGATGGCGAATCTCGCTGTCGACACAGATAGGTCCATAAATTTTTCGGAGTACTTTTCACTCGAATACTCCCAGGTTTTGTATGTTCGTTGTCGTAAGCACCCATGATTCGGCAGCATACAAAAGAACGGGTAAGATTAGCACCTGGTAAAGTCCAGCCTTTCTCATCACCTTCTCTATAACTATATTAAAAAGTGTAAAGGACCCATCACCCTGCCTGAGACCTCTTTCTGTGATGAATGGTTCATACTGATTTTTACCAATCTTAACCGAGGATTTGGTGTTTTATAAGGTACATCTGCAAAGTCGAATAAGCTTTGCAGGGATATCAAACTCAGACATGGCCTCATATAGTCTATTACTTATCAGAGAGTGGAAGGCAGCTTTGTAGTCGATAAAGAGGTGGTAGGTGTCGATCTGATTTTTATGAGATTTTTTGTAGAGTGAATATTTGATCCGTCGTAGATTTACCGGGTCTTAAGCCGCACTGATATGGTCCAATTAGTTTTTCTACAATTGGCTTTAGACGTTCACACAATTTGCTTGAAAGGACCTTGTAAGTAATTGGTGATAGGCTTATTCCACGGTAGTTTTTACATTCACTACGATCTCCTTTCTTGTATATGGGACATAACAGACTGGGCATGCTCTCCTCTTGCCAGATGTTTTCCATGAGCTGATGCATGCTCCTAATTAGCTCCACTCCGCGAGCCTTAAACAATTCAGCAGGGAGACCATCGGCTCCAGCAGCTTTGTTGTTTTTTTTAGGCGGGAGATTGCCACACCTATCTCGCTCTGGCACGGAGGTGGACATTTAACACCATCGTCATGAATTGGAGCGGGGTCTACTGGAGTGGTGTCCGTATCCAATAAATTTCCAGGTCCGTCACTAGCTGACCATCGCTGTCCTTGCAGGAGGACAACTATATTCAACGCATTCTCGCCTTAACTCTCTGGCAGAATTTTTGGGCTTTCCCTTTACTTCGGAGCAACTCTGTGCACTCATCCTGCCTCTTCTTCAGCTCCTTCTTTTTCCGTCTAAAAAGACGTGTTGCCTCTCGTCTCTTCTTCCTGTGCCGTTCACGAACAGCTCGCGTTGCCATTGGTTGCAGTTTCGCTCTGTATGCAGCATCCGTCTCTCTCGTGGCATTGCGACACTCATCATCGTACCAGGCATCTTCTTGAGACGCTATTTCTTTACAAAAGTTTATAGACATCAACATTTCCTATTGAATATTATTACTGCCACTGTTTTCTATAGAAACCCTTTGGTTTATTACTTTGGCCTCGGAAGTATTTCAATTTAAAGGGTGAGGTTTTCCCGAACAAATTCTTTAGGTTTTTGGTCTGAGCCATGATAGCATTTTGCACCTTTTTATCCCAAGGATTGCGAATATCCAAAAATACATTAATTTGGCTCAACAACCCTATTAACCGTTTGGTCTTGGTGATAGTAAAATTTTTTCCCATTTTCGGGGTTGTCCCCTAAAAGTTCGAAATGCGAAAAACCACTATGTAAAACTCTCTAGTTCTATAGAAAGTGCGCCAATGTAAATTCTCGCCATTCTACCTTAAACCGGTTTGCGGTCTCGGTGAACATCTACAGCCCATTCCCAAATTTCACTGACATTTTGGTACAAACCGTTTTCGCAATTAGTGGTGATATCAAAAAATGTCACATCTATTTTTATATATAGACTTCTCACTTATTTTGATGTAAAATAAATGTTTATATGTGATGTCATCAATTGTGACTAAATGACATTCCAAAAATTAAGTGTATCATAAGCTAAACACCGGCAACTGGTTCCAAACATACATTCAAAATTTTCTCACGCCAAAAAAATCATATATTTTAAGTTTAAGTAAAATCGGATAATGGATATACATTTTCGAAATAATTCAACCCCAGCCAAATCAACTGCGGGTCCATAAATACAAAAAAAAATTCTCATAATAAAACAAATATACATTCAAAATTTCAGTCAAATAGTTTAATTCGTAAAAATTTTCATTATAATTCCACCCTAGCGACACCTACCGGGTCAATTTATACAAACAATTTTTTTTCTCAAGGTTCCACAAACATAAATGCTAAATTTCAGTTAAATTAGAACATGCATTCAAATTTTCGATATAAATCCACCCTAGCGCCATCTACCGGGTCCATTTGTCCATAATTTCAATTTGTTTTCAATTTCAGTTAAATTGGCCCTTTCGTTAAAATTTTGATTGTAAACCGACCCCAGCGCCACCTACCGGGTCCATTTGTACATAAAATGTTTTCTCATGATCAAACGAATATCCATTCTAAATTTCAGTTAAATTGGTACATGCATTCAAATTTTCGATATAAATCCACCCTAGCGCCACCTGGATTTGATTTTTTTTTCAACACAAACAATCTACGGAAAATTTCGAATCGAATAAAAAAAAATCAGCCAAATCGCTCCAGCCGTTCTCAAGTGATTGTATGACATACGTGGACCATTTCATTTTTATATATATAGATTTTTCAAACGCCAGAAATAAAGAAAATGTTTCTCTATATAAATTTATCAACTATACATATGTAAATGTTCTCTTTTATATATAGTAAATTATCGACTCTATATGAATGTGTTTTTTTTTTATTTCTCATTTATTTATTTATTTACTTTCATTTGCCCAACACATTCTCCTATACAACTCTTTTAGTGTAACAGTATAAATGTTGTAGCGCAAAATGTTTAAACTGCTAACGGTTATCAACACATCGCATGTGATTTGCCTGTGACAGGATAACAAATATCAGAGACATTGATAAATGTTAAATTAAATAAAATATTCAAGAACAAACGCATGAATAGTGTGTGTGATTCTTTTGCGGCTTAAACTCCACCTGTGTGACGCTGAAACACTGGTTTTCACATATAATAAAAATGAAATCCTTACAATATGTTTTTGACAATGTAATAAACTTGATGAAGAAGTCGTGCCTTCGCGCTTGAAATGCTACCAAGATGTTGTCGTTGACACATCTACACACACACGCAAACACATTTATATCTGTGAATGTAGGTAACACAGTATACTTTTCAATTACCAAGCCCAACCGTGGGCTATATACATACATATGTATATATGTATAAACCAGAATGTATGTACATTAGAGTAGAGAGTATTAAGCTTAAATTGATCTATTATTCACCGGAGACGTGAGCAGGCCGCAGATGAGCATTTGCCAACGTTCAATCATACAGCAACATTAGCGTGAACGTTGTTGACGACAGCGTTGGTGATGATGATGATGATGACTATGATTCTAAGAACGCAGATGAAGGAGGCATCAGTTACGCTTAAACTTATTACCAAGGTACCTTCTACCTTACCTACTATAGCTCCTGCACAATATAACATCATTTGTTCTTCTTGGCGACATAATGGTAATAGGTTGTGTTCCGTCTGCCACAACGTGATGTTCATTCGTTGTGCAACTTCCTTGCAAGGATGTTCTACTTCTGTGTTCAGCCTGGATGTGACATGTTCCGCTATGTGCAATAAATAGTAAACGGCTGCAACACGAGTGTTGTTACACTGCTGCCACTGGCACCGATCGTGATGACGCTGTAAGTGTCATGCACGACAACGGTGGTAATGAGTGTTTCTTAGTCGAAATGACAGCGTCAGGTAAAGGACTTGGCAACAAAAACGTTGCACATGAAAATAAAATGTTGAAAAATATTGTAATATATACAACAATGACAGTGTTATTACCTGAGGGCCGAATTACCGTATTCGATTCGAATTGTCGCGATCTGATTTACTAACGTGTTCTTACGGCCATATTTATATTAGAAATTTCATAAAATAAGTAAAGAAATGTTTTTATCTAGAGAGAAAAAACTTAGTACACAGTTAGTACTTGGCACTTCAAGTTTAAATTTGCAGTCGAAACTTAAATTTTCGCTCAGTGGGCGGAGTAGGCGTGGCCAATCTGTATTTTTATCTTAAAAAGATACAATTTGATATCCTGATACTACTCTGCAACACAATTAAGAACATGCAGACAAAATTTTAATTTTCAGTTAGTGGACGGCAAGGGCGTGGCAAAACTATATTTTAGTCTTAGAAAGACGAAATTTAGTACAAAGATAATACTTAGCAGGACTGGTTGAAGTTTGTAGACAAAATTTAACCTTTCTTTTCCTTCGGTGGACGGAGGGGGCGTGGCTAAACTGTATTTTAGCCTTAGAACGATAAAACTTGATATATATAGTAGTCGGTACAACAATTACAAATCGTCGATGAGTGGGCGTTGCATATAGAGCTCAAATTTTATATCCTGATAGTACTCCGGAACGCAAATATGAATATACAGACAACATTTAAATCTTTAGACAGTGGGCGGTAATGGCGTGGCAAAACTATATTTTTGTCCTAGAGAGATAAAATTTGGTACACAGATTGCATTTGGCAGGACTGGTTGAAATTTGCAGAACACATTTTTATTTTCGGTCAGTGGGCGGAGTGGGCGTGGCCAAACAGTATTTAGGTCCTAGAGAAATACAATCCGATATCCTGATAGTACCCTTCAGCACTATTTTGAATATGCAGACGAAATTTTAATTTTCGATCAGTGGTCGTGGCCAAACTGTATTGAAGTCCTAGAGAGGTCAAACTTGATATCCTGATAGTACTCTTCAGCACTATTATGAAAATGTAGGCACAATTTTAATTGTCGGTCAGTGGGCGGTGGGGGCGGTGTCGAAACTTTATTACTAGCCCTAGTGAGATAAAATTTGGTTCACAAATAATACTCTGCGGGACTGGTTGAGGGTTGCAGATGAAATTTTAATTTTTGATAAGAGGGTAGAGTGGGCGTGGCCAAAGAGATACAATTTGATATCCTAATAATACTCTGCAACACAATTATGCATTTTCAGTCAAGTGGACGGTAAGGGCGTGACAAAACTATATTTAAGTCCTAGAGATATACAATTTGGCATGCAGACAGTATTTGAATTGAAATTTGGAGGAAACGAAATTTTAATTTTCAATCAGTGGGCTGTAGGGACACACTGTCCTTTGTCCCCATACATCGAAAGGACAAAAATAGAAGGAGTAGTTGCAACAACATGAAAATTAGTGAGTTTTGGTACCAAGCCACTATTAAAAAAATCTCAAAGTTTGGACCCAAAAGTGCCACGCCTACGTGTAACTCCCATAAAACTATATCTCACCCGAATACCCTGTTGGCTGATTAAATTTTGCAAAAAGTAATTTTCAGACTATTGTCCTTATTGTTCATACTTTGATCCGAATCACACCAGGTTTTTAGGTACGCCCCATACAACGTGACCATTTCATCAGACTATTGCACCCAATTTAATTAACCAATTTTGTTCAAAGTTTGCAGAACATAAAATATAAAAATTTGATATTCTTACACGAAGCTTTACCGAAATCAGACCAGTATATCTGGTACCTCCCATACAAGTGGTTGAATAGGCGTTGAACATGTATCACACTGTAACACCCTATTGGATTTATCAAGTTTTTTTGTTAAACCTTATTGTCTGACTATTTTTTTTTTTATTCCACATAATTTGAGCAGAATCGCACCAGGTTCTTTGGTACCCCTCATACAAAGTGCCCAGTGGGTCTTGAAATTTCATCCGACTATTACACCCAGTTGAATGAACTAATTTTGTCCAAAGTATGCAGAACATATTATTTTAATTTTTGATATTATTGCACAAAGCTTTATCCATTTGAAATTTTATCACACCATCACTCCCTACTGGCTTGATTAATTTTTACCAAATTTCTATTATCCTTATTGTATTTGAGCAGAATCGGACCAGGCTTTTTGGAACACCTCATACAAAGTGACTAGTGGGTCGTGAAATACCATCAGGCTATTACACACAAGTTAATGAATCAATTTTGTCCAAAATTTGCAGAACATATTGTAGTTGTTCGGAGGTTTCATATTTGACTATTAAAATATTTTATAATCGAAACGGTTTAATACAAATTTTCACCAAATTCACAACATTGTGTCCATTAAATCAAATTTTCATAATAAATCCATCCCAGCGCTACCTTCCGTTAAGTTAAGTTGGTTGGTAGTTCGAATTTGGATTATAAATCCACCCCAGCGCCACCTACCGGGCCTATTTGTACATAAAATTGTTTTTTTTATGATCAAACAAATATCTATCCCAAATTCCAGTTAAATTGGTACATGCATTCAAATTTTCGATACAAATCCGCCCTAGCGCCAAATCGCTCCAGCCATTCTCAAGTGATGGGTTTACATACATGAACGGTTTCATATTTATATATATATAGACTAATTGTCAAACAATACTGAATAAAAATACCATGTCAGCTTGTCAGCATACGCTCATAACATGGACAAAAAAAGACAGATGAATCACACCTCTTAATGAATCACACTTTTTAACCAAAAATAGTCGATCTTACCTCATTCATGGGGTGCGAAGGGAAATTAAGAAAGTAAGTAAGTCGATCTTATGCAGAAATGGAATGTTGCAATAATAAAAATATATCTTTGTGATATTGTCTTCACCCGAAATTAGTACAGCGAAGCGACTCACATTAACACTATATGTACCATTGACACTGGTTTACATTAATTGAAGTTTAATTTAATCAAGTTACAAAATAATAGCAACAAATTAATATGTGCAACACTATTCATTACTAAAAATAGCCTTATAGCTTGTCAACCATACACTTATGACATGTACAAAAAAAAAGACAGATGAAAAAAACCTCTAAATGAATCACACTTTACATTAAAAAAAAAGTCGACCTTAAGCATAAATGAAACAAAATGGAGTGTTGCAATAAAAAAATATATCATTATGATATTTTCTTCTCCCAAAATTAGTACAGCAATGTAAATCACACCTCTATACCATTAACACTGGCTTACATTAATTTTAATTGTAATTTAATCAAGTTACATAATAATGTAAATTTAATAACAGATATAAATAAATGTGTGTAACACTATAAAATTGAAAATAAATTGTCAAACAATACTGTATAAAAAAGCATAACAGCTTGTCAATATACACTCATGACATGTACAAAAAAAAGACAGATGAAAAAAAACCTCTAAATGAATCACACTTACATTCAAGAAAAAATTCAACCCTATGACAGTGGCTTACAGCACTTTCGCTTTAACGCTGATCCATATTTTTTTTTAGTTGTAATTTAATCAAGTTTATTAATAAAACAAGCTTAACAATAGCCACAAACAATGTGTGCATCACTATTCGTTGCTATAAATACAACCCCATAATTAGCAACACTTAGTCGGCTATATTCATGGGAAATATGTAAAGCTTTTCGTAAGAATTATGTGGACAAAAACGCTACAAGCTGAATATATAAAAACTTGTAGAATGTTTTCAACATAATCCCTAGAATTTCTATGGTGTTAACAAACATAAGACAGCAAAAACATGTCAACAATATGGTGTCATTAGTTGAATAGTTAAATGTGATTGTATTCATTATTATACAATTGTTAAACAAATTGGCTTCAACAAAAAATATTTAAAAAAATTAAAATATTTACTGCATTTAATTACTTAATTTAATTTCGCTGCTCCCAATACATTTTAATTACTTTCGCATCAGCCTGATTGCATGCAAAAATATTAACCAGCCTCAGCTCATTTGCATTTGCAATCGTATAAGAAATTTCTTATACCCAGCTGATGAGCTGGCGAAATTATTGTCTACTTCAAGCAACAAACTTACCAAGGATAATGATGACAAATTGTTCAAGACTCGCATGGGAGATGGCTTCACGTTGCATGTGCATAAATTGAACTTTGTAGCGACCTCCTGCGTGATGGCTTATGCTTCTTTAAGGATGGCGCAAAGTCTTACAGCCACTTGTGTGGCAATGTCAACAAGTGTAACAGTGGCAGTCACTTGACATATGACCTAGGCTTTCATCTTGCCAAAGCATTAAATTTATCGATTTTCCACAGTTTTAATTTGCATTCGTAAGTCAGCGGATTTGCAAACAGGCTCATGGAAGGCAACAGTAGCAGTAGCAATAGCATCAGTACTCACAACCGTTACCGTAACTCTAATGGCCTTGGGGTGGTGATGGCGCAATTGATTGGCAAAGGTCGATTCGACGTTGCACACTCTCACGTCTCACGACTATATAGATTTAAGGCCCACAACACCTTGCATCATTAGAATAAACTTCTTCTTAATAGTCACGATGCTCAATTCGCTTCTATTGTTTTCCGGTAATGCCTTCTAATGACACTATAAATCTTGAAAGCCACACACTTAACACACTTGTGTCGTATTGGCACCACCAAACTTTGTCTTCTCATCTTACAAAGACGCGAAGCGGTTGGAATGGTTAAATTTAATTAAATTTGTCTTGTTGCTTACCTCTTAGAATCCTTAAAAGTCAAGAGTTCATTTGCTCTCTGAGACATGTAAAAGTTGCTTCAAGAACTCTAAAAGTGCTTTGCGAAATTCCTTTTGTGTGGTTCACAGTTTAGCGCACAAATAATGAATTGTTGTATAAATTCCTGGAATAACATTGGTAACATCTAGAGTTCGGTGGAATTTAATGTGGCGGCATGCCTCTGGCAAAAACCTTTTGACACAAAGTCACATAAGTAATTGAATTGACTTGACTTGAAAGGGAATATTTAACAAAAGTATTTTAATGTGAAATACATAGGGCGAACATGGTGGCAGGCCAGGCACTAAACAATTGAGCAGTATTTTGCAAATTTGAAAGTGTAACAATAAGTTTGACATTTTGTATGTAACAAGTATGGTTTGGTCAGCGAGTGAAAAGATGTGATTCATTTTTAAATTTCGTTTTAAAACTGCTGTTTTTCAACAAATCACTTGTGATCAATCCCAGTTAGTTTTAGGTAATATTTTTAATACATTTAATATTTTAATAATTTTAATATTTTTAGTATTTTTAATATTTTTAATATCTATCTATCTATATATATATAAAAATGAAATGGTCCACGTATGTCATACCATCACTTGAGAACGGCTGGAGCGATTTGGCTGATTTTTTTTTTATTCAATTCGAAATTTTCCGAAGATTGTTTGTGTTGGAAAAAATCAAATCCAGGTGGCGCTAGGGTGGATTTATATCGAAAATTTGAATGCATGTACCAATTCAACTGAAATTTAGAATGGATATTCGTTTGATCATGAGAAAACATTTTGTGTACAAATGGACCCGGTAGGTGGCGCTGGGGTCGGTTTACAATCAAAATTTTAACGAAAGGGCCAATTTTACTGAAATTCAGAATCTATGTTTGTTTGATCATCAGAAAAAATTTTATGTACAAATGGACCCGGTAGATGGCGCTAGGGTGGATTAATATCGAAAATTTGAATGCATGTACTAATTTAACTGTAATTTAGTATTTATGTTTGTGGATCCTTGAGAAAAAATTGTTTGTATAAATTGACCCGGTAGGTGTCGCTAGGGTGGAATTATAATGAAAATTTTTACGAATTAAACAATTTCACTGAAATTTTGTATGTATATTTGATTTATTATGAGAATTTTTTTTTTGTATATATGGACCTACAGTTGATTTGGCTGGTGTTGAATTATTTCGAAAATTTATATCCATTGTCCGATTTTACTTAAACTTAAAATATATGATTTTATTGACATGAGAAAATTTTGAATATCGATTGTCCGATTTTAGAAAAATTTGAATGTATGTTTGGAACCACTTGCCGGTGTTTAGCTTATAATACACTTAATTTTTGGAATGTCATATAGTCACTGTTTTTAACATCATAGTTATTCAGAAGTCTATATATATAAAAAATATGTAAATTTTGATGTCAAGACTAATTGTGAAAACGGTTGACCCCATTTGTCCCAAAATTTCAGTGAAAGTTGAGGATTGGCTATAGATGGTCACCCAGACCGCAAAAAGGCTAAAAGAAGAATCACTAACTTTTATATTGGCGCACTTCCTACAGAATTAGAGAGCTTCACAAAGTGGTTTTCCCATTTCGAAATTTTAGGGGACGAAAATAGGAATAACTGTTGATATCTCCCAGACCATACGGTTAATGGGGTTGCTGAGCCTAGTGAAGGCATTTTTGGAAATTCGTACTCCTTAGGATAAAAAGGTACAATCACCCAGTACACCAACGCAGAAAGACCTATGTCAGTCAATCGGCTTAAAAATTTGGTTTTAGAATATATGCCTATCAATAAGTAAGTTTTCATCACATCATGGATGACACTGCTGATCCGTTATAGCAATTCTTATAATAATAATAATAATCTTTAAGATTAAATTGAAATATTTTAATTAAATTGAAATATTTTAGAGGTCAAAGAAATAAACCAATCGTTATTAGATTTCAACTACACTCAACATATTTTACAAAAATTTGGAGGCAGGACGAAGTCTGCCGGGCCAGCTAGTTTTTAGTATTTTTAATATCTATATATATAAAAATGAAATGGTCCACGTATGTCATACCATCACTTGAGAACGGCTGGAGCGATTTCGATGATTTTTTTTTTATTCGATTCGAAATTTTCCGTAGATTGTTTGTGTTGAAAAAAATCAAATTCAGGTGGCGCTAGGGTGGATTTATATCGAAAATTTGAATGCATGTACCAATTCAACTGAAATTATGAATGGATATTCGTTTGATCATGAGAAAATATTTTATGTACTAATGGACCCGGTAGGTGGCGCTGGGGTCGGTTTACAATCAAAATTTTAACGAATTTAACTGAAATTCAGAATCTATGTTTGTTTGATCATCAGAAAAAATTGTATGTACAAATGGACCCGGTAGATGGCGCTAGGGTGGTTTTATATCGAAAATTTGAATGCATGTACTAATTTAACTCATATTAGTATTTATGTTTGTGGAACCTTGAGAAAAAATTGTTTGTATAAATTGACCCGGTAGGTGTCGCTAGGGTGGAATTATATCAAAATTTTTTACGAATTAAACAATTTGACTGAAAGTTTGAATGTATATTTGTTTTATTATGAGACTTTTTTTGTATATATGGACCTACAGTTGATTTGGCTGGGGTTGAATTATTTCGAAAATTTATATCCATTGTCCGATTTTACTTAAACTTAAAATATATGATTTTTTTACATAAGAACATTTTGAATGTATGTTTGGAACCAATTGCCGGTGTTTAGCTTATGATACACTTAATTTTTGGAATGTCATTTAGTCACTTTTTTTTAACATCATAGTTATTCAGAAGTCTATATATATAAAACAGATGTACATTTTGATGTCACCATAATTGTGAGAACGGTTGACCCCATTTGTCCCAAAATTTCAGTGAAAGTTGAGGATTGGCTATAGATGGTCACCCAGACCGCAAAAAGGTTAAAAGAAGAATGACTAACTTTTATAATGGCGCACTTCCTACAGAATTAGAGAGCTTCACAAAGTGGTTTTTCCCATTTCGAAATTTTAGGGGACAATGACGAAAATAGGAATAACTGTTGATATCACCCAGACCATACGGTTTATGAGGTTGCTGAGCCTAATGAAGGCATTTTTGGAAATTCGTACTCCTTAGGATAAAAAGATACAATCACCCAATACACCAACGCAGAAAGTTCTATGTCAGTCAATCGGCTTAAAAATTTGGTTTTAGAATATAAGCCTATCAATAAGTAAGTTTTCATCACATCATGGTCGACACTGCTGATCCGTTTTAGCAATTCTTAACTCAGAGGGTATATTTGTTCGATAATGAGAAAAATTTTTTGGTATATATGGACACGGTTTGTGGCGCTGAAGTGGACTCATTTCGCACCAAATTGGATAATTATTTTTATTTGTTGCAGATACAACACGGATGCGCAGAAAAGATTTGGCACTGTAGATATGAATATACAGGCCATAATATTACTTTTGAGTAGTAGACGGAATAAGCGTGGAAAATGTTTTTTTTTATCTACAGAGCAATAAAATTCAATGCAAAGATAGCAATTTGCACTGCGGAACTTTTAATGTAATCATTGGGTGGAAGGACGTGATAAATGTGGTTTTAGCCCCAGAGCGATAAAATTCGAGGCAACATAAATATTTGACACTGTTGATGTTCATATATAAATAATTGTTATTTTCGATCAGTAGTGGAGGAGGCGTGACACAAATATTTTTTAGTCGTGAAAAAATAAAATTTGATACACAGATACTACTTGACACTACTCAAACAGAGGGCAAATAGCGCTAAGCTAAAGTTTTTCTGATTAGCTTTATTTTCCGAAGCAAATGCGGTCTTGTGAAAACTTTACACTCCGTCTTATGTATTAGTTTTCTTACAAGTATGTACGTTAAGCCGGGTCGATCTATATGGAGAAAAAAAAATATATGAATGTTACCGCCTTATATGAACAGTCTTATAAAAACAAATTCGGAGGTGCAAATTTTTATTTTTGTGGGCTTGGCAAAAACGCCGGTTTTGACGTTTTGTCCATAACTTTGTTATTCGCTGTCCGATTTATAAGTTTTATATATCGTTGAAGATGGATTAACAAGAGCTTTGTTATTAATATAGTTACTTAAAACTATGACGTCATATTCCAGTGGTTCTCAACATTGTATCCTTAAAAACCCCCCTAATCATAAAATTTTCTGATGCAGATTTGAAGCCCTGTAGAAACTATAAAATAATTGCGAAATAAACGTTACATTTTCTTCATAAACAAAAAAGTTATATTGATTTAACATTTTAGTACATATGATAGTTCGAAGTAGATTTGTATAAAAAGTTTTTTGCTCAACCAAAGATTTCCTCATGATCCGATATGGCATTAAGCGTCATCATACTTAATTTACATTGGTCGCTAAAAAAAATCTTTGGAAGTTCTTCAGTTAGATAGTATTCCGATTATTTGGTATTTTCGAATATTGATTTTTATTTGTTTGAACTTTATTTATTTTTCAATTGTACACGTTTTATAACAAACGAATGTAATAAAAGAAAACAAATGTATATTTCGCATTATCGCATGTACTGACTTTTTAAATCAATATAACTTTTTTGTTTATGAATAAAAGTTAACGGTTTTTTCTAAAATCGTTAATAGTTTATCAAGGCCTTCAAATCTACATCAAAAAATGATATGCTTAGGGGGGTTTTTAAGAATACAATGATGAGAACCGCTGGAAGATGGCGTCGTAGTTAAAAATCTTTAATACACTAGCAAAGCTGTGGCTAATACCTTTTCAACGATGCATAGATCTTGACAATCGGTGTACAAATAACCATGTTATGGTAAAAACCCCGAATCCGGCGTTTTTGCCGCGACCACAGAAAAAAGTTTTTCGCTCCCCCGAAATTGTTTTTACTTAATTTTTTATATAAGGCGGTAACATTGACAACTTTTTTTTTCGACCCGGCTTAATGTACGTATAATATATAACTTTGGAAGCAAGACGAAGTTTACCGGGCCAGCTAGTTTTTAATATTTTTGTTATTTTTAATACTTTTAATATTTTTTATATTTTGAATTTTTTTATTAAGTTGCTTTACTTGCGATGACAATCTAAAATTATCTAAGATTATTTCTTCTATAGTTTGGTAATAGTTCTAATTTTCATATTCATGGCCGCTTTATTGCTTAAGGGTTATGACCATTACGTCCATTTAAAAGTAAACACAATACGTCTCACCTATAATACGACATATCTTTAGGCGCATTGTACTAATTAAGACCATTTTGTTTATTCGAATCTAGCAGTACTACATATTTTACATAGAATTTTGTTGGTGGTTCTAATTAATCCGTTATTTTGCTTCCTTTACACTGTTCATTTTGTCATTTTGCAAGCGCTCCCTTAGGTTATGCTACAAAAGTAATTGTGACAGTAAACAAATATACTTTGCTAGGCATACACGTTCTCGTTTGCCCACAATCAGATACAATTTGAACGTACTTAGTTCCACCCATTCCCATTAATATGAAATGGTGTTTGCTATTCAGCATTATGCAGCCATAAAGAAGGATATACAAATTGTATATACAAAGCACAAACAGCATGACATACCTTAAGGCGCATGAAACTAATAGAAACAGTTTTTCTAGGTATACTTTCTAGACAGTGGTTGGGTGGTATAATTAATCTGATATTGTGTTGCCGATCCACAGAGCGCGCTGTGCGCTGTCGTTTTGCCAGTGCCCCAAGGTAGGCAAGAATAAAAGTAATTGTGACAGTAAATAAACAGACTTCTTTTGTTTTGTGAAAGTAAACATTTTAAGTCACAGGATAATTGTATGTATATTTATTTGTATATCTTGTTAGAGCGTTACTGTTCCCCAAAAGTTGTGTCGTGATATTGAATATAAATATATGTACATATATGTACAACAATATATATTGTACATTGGTTTGCCATTTGAAATGTGGCAAAATCGTTAACACTTTTCATGTTCGTTAAGTGGCAGGTTGTTAGTTTCAACCACAACATCTACATCTGACAACTAACATATGTACGCTTAAAGTGTCTGTACGGTTTCAAAGGTGTGGCTTAATATTAATTGGGCCTAAGTTATAAAGAAATAACTTAACTTTTATGCTATAGTAATTGGTTGTCATGGGTGTTAAGCTGAATATAAGGTGGGACCAAAAAGATGAAAGGGAAGCGTATACATTAAAGCGGCATTATGTAAAAATGTGTGTAGCAGTGCGAAATAGAAACATTACCACATGTTGCAAATACCAGAAATTGAACAAAGCGTATAATATACTATATTCTATGTCCGTGAGAGATTATTGTCAAAATATATTTTGTCCCCAAGCAAAATCAATAAGATATTTGTGGTAGACGTTCTCAAATGATAGTTTAGTTTACGTTTGTATCTCATGGATGAAATATAAAATAGATAATTGTTTTTGTACTCACCCAAACGGAAACTAATCTATGTACCCTTATTTACTATGGGCTTTGTAGCAAGGAAAAATTATTATTAAATATTAAAAACTAGCTGGCCCGACAGACTTCGTTCTGCCTCCAAATTTTTGTAAAACATGTTGAGTGTAGTTATAATCTAAAAATGATTGGTTTATTTTTTTGACCTCTAAAATATTTTAATTTAAAGGGCGAGGTTTTCCCGGATAAATTCTGTTATTCATATAATATATTATTATAAGGATTGCTAAAACGGATCAGCAGTGTCGTTCATGATGTGATGAAAACTTACTTATTAATAGGAATATATTCTAAAACCACATTTTTAAGCCGATTGACTGACATATAGCTTTCTACGTTAGTGTACTGGGGGATTGTACCTTTTTATCCTAACGAGTACGAATTTCCAAAAATGCATTCATTTGGCTCAGCAACCCCATTAACCGTATGGTCTGGGTGATATCAACAGTTATTCCTATTTTCGTTATTGTCCCCTAAAATTTTGAAATGGGAAAAACCACTTTGTGAATCTCTCTAATTCTGTAGGAAGTGTGCCATTATAAAAGTTAGTCATTCTTCTTTTAGCCTTTTTGCGGTCTGGGTGACCATCTACAGCCAATCCTTAACTTTCACTGAAATGTTGGGACAAATGGGTGACATCACAATTAGTGGTGACATCAAAATGTACATCTTTTTTATATATAATATATAGAGTTCTGAATAACTATGATGTTAAAAAAAGGGACTAAAAGACATTTCAAAAATTAAGTGTATCATAAGCTAAACACCCGCAACTGGTTCCAAACATACATTCAAAATTTTCTCATGCCAAAAAAAATCATATATTTTAAGTTTAAGTAAAATCGGACAATCGATATTCAAAATTTTCTCATGCCAAAAAAATCATATATTTTAAGTTTAAATAAAATCGGACAATCGTTGTAAATTTTCGAAATAATTCAACCCCAGCCAAATCAACTGCGGGTCCATATATACAAAAAAAATTCTCATAATAAAACAAATATACATTCTAAATTTCAGTCAAATTGTTTAATTCGTTAAAATTTTCATTATAATTCCACCATAGCGACAGCTACCGGGTCAATTTATACAAAAAAATTTTCTCAAGTTTCCACAAACATAAATCCTAAAATTCAGTTGAATTGGTACATGCATTAAAATTTTCGATATAAGTCCACCCTAGCGCCATCTACCGGGTCCATTTGTATATAAAATTTTTTATGATGATCAAACAAACATGGATTCTGAATTTCAGTTAAATTGGCTCATTCGTTTAAGTTTTGATTGTAAACCGACCCCAGCGCCATCTACCGGGTCCATTTGTACGTATAATGTTTTCTCATGATCAAACGAATATCCATTCTAAATTTCAGTTGAATTGGTACATGCATTCAAATTTTCGATATAAATCCACCCTAGCGCCACCTGGATTTGATTTTTTTCAACACAAACAATCTACGGAAAATTTCGAATCGAATAAAAAAAAAATCAGCCAAATCGCTCCAGCCGTTCTCTAGTGATGTTATGACATACGTGGACCATTTCATTTTTATATATAGATGGTAAAATTTAAAACTAATTAAATTATTAAAAAAGTTAAAAATAATTAAAACATTAAAAATAAAATAAATAAAAAATTAAAATTTAATAAAAAATATTAAATATTTTAAATATATAAAAAATACTGAAAATATTAAAATTTTTAATAATATTTAATCTTTAAAATATTGTCAGACATTAATATATTCATAGCTTCCCGTGTATTAAATCTGGTTAACATTGACTTGACGTGACCACTTCGCAAATAATTTTTGCAACCGATTCACGTGATTGCAAAGAAAAATTATTTGAAAATATTTAAAATTTTAGAAACAGGAAAGTTAATAAAAACAGGAAATACATGAAAATATACAAATATATTTAATATATTTGTTAATATTTAACTGAAATTCAGAATGTATGTTTGTTTGATCATTAGAAAAAATTGTATGTGCAAATGCACCCGGTAGGTGGCGTTTAAGTGGATTTTTAATCAAAATTTGAACGAATGGACCAAATTAATTGAAATTTGGTATGTATATTTGTGTGATCATGAAAAAATCATGTAAATGGACCCGGTACCTAGGGTGAAATTATAATAAAATTTTGGAGTTGAATTATTTCGAAAATTTATATAGAAAAATATGAAAATATAAAAATATAAAAATATAAATATATAAAAATATAAAAATATGAAAATATAAAAATATAAAAATATAAAAATATAAAAATATAAAAATATAACAATATAAAAATATAAAAATATCTTTATATATAAAATTCTACTGTACGTGTATTGTGACTGAACTCCTCCTAAACGGCTGGACCAATTTGCAAAAACTTTTTTGTATGCGTTTGGGTGGCGCCCCGGGTGGTTTATATTTACAATTCGGTCCAATTGGACAAAGGGGCGTGGCACCGCCCATACAACTTGAAAATCAAAAGGGCTGTATCTCATGAACTATCAGAGGTATGAAGATGAGATTTGGTATATATGTTGTTGGAGCAGTATTAATTACAGCCACGGTGGAAGTGGGCGGTGCCACGCCCCCTTTTCAAAAATCGCTCTAACGCCTTTTCTAATAGACCGATTGATACGAAAATTTTACCAAATGGTACTGTTGACCTGTTGATAGTCCCTGGCTATAATAGATTGTGATTGGATAAAGGGGCGTGGCACCGCTGATACAACTTGAAAATCAAAAGGGCTATATCTCATGAACTATCAAAAGGTATGAAGATGAGATTTGGTATATATGTTGTTGGAGCAGTATTAATTACAGCCAGCAGGGAAGTGGGGATTGCCACGCCCCCTTTTCAAAACCGCTCTGCAGGCTTTCCCAATAGACAGATTGATACGAAAGTTTTACCAAGTGGTACTGATGACCTGTATATAGTTCCTTGCTATATTTGGTTGTGATTGGATAAAGGGGAGTGGCACCGCCCATACAATATGAAAATAAAAAGGGCTGTATCTCATGAACTATAAGAGGTATGAAGATGAGATTTGTTACATATGTTGTTATTGCAGAGTAAATTACAGTAAGAGTGGAAGTTGGCTGTACCACACCCCTTTTAAAATAAACAGTTATAACTGTCAAAATTCCACAGTATATTGCAGTTCGCCTAGAGATATGAACAGTAAGGTGGGTCAGTTTCCCAGTCGCACTGGGAAAGCTTAATTTAGTGCAGAAAACTTAAATATTGATAGAAGTGTCTTAAAGCTGAAGTCTGTACGCTTTCAATAATCATGGGGCAACGAACGTCACTTCCAAAAGAAGCGCAACACGGAGTAAATAAACGAAAAATCCTTTTATCTTAAAAAAAGTATCAGCTAGGATTTTGATTCATGTGGATTTTTAATGTACAATTGACACTCAACAAAACCCCATTTACCGTTTTTGTTGCCATTTTATTTCAACCAATTCGTCATTCAGGCGAGGTGTGTGAAGTGTGATAGACTTTCATTGAGACTTTCTTTGAAAAATCACCATGTAAAGACTACACAAGAACAACGTTTACAAAGCTTGCAAATTTATTTTCAAAATGCGCGTTCTGTTTGCCCTTTGTGAAGTTTATGGTGCATATATTCATCCATCTGAGCAGCTAATAGAAGCCATCAACGCTGTAGACGTAGACGCTGTGACAGGGAACTCGAATTTATCGAACCGACGCCGTTCTCAGCAACTCGGTCTCTGCAAATGCTGAGGAAAGATCTTGGCCTATATTCATGTAACCAACTGGTAGAAAAACTAAAACCAATGGACGATCAATTGACTTTTTTTATTTATCATGTCATTGCACATTATTTGAAGGAGAAATGGTTCCAACACGACGGCGTAAAATGCCATACAGCCTTTGTAAAGCCAAACGTTGGTGATCGAATTATTTCATAGAATGGTAATATGAGTTCAATACAAATATAGTATTCGGAAATATTCTTGATCCATGTGAGAAGAAGACATGGCGAAAGAGGTTTTTATGGCTAAAGGCATAAAGCTTCAAACGAAATTTCCATTTTCGGTCAAAAGCAGAAGGCATGTCAAAAGTGTTTTTTACGCCCAAAGAGATAGTTAGTATACAGACGGTTATCGCTACTACATTGAATTTTGATCTAAACGGAATGTCTGTTTCCGATTTGTAAAAGATATGACTTTGCTGATGAACTTTTTACTATCGTCATAGAGCCTATGATATTTAGAATTTAAAACAACAACACTTAATTTGTTAACTTTCATGTTAAGGATTATATATATATCCATAACTTCCCGATTATTAAATCTGGCTAACATTCACTGGACGTTGCACTTCGCAATTTTTGTTTGCAATCGAATCACCTATTTGCATAGTAGCTTGTATGTTGCCAGTCAGCACACAGGCAAACATACAAAATTTACTATAAGGCCACCTGAGGCAGCATGTTTGTTTACCCAAAAATACCGTTAAGTTTTTAAATACCCTCCAGCTTGTTTGAGATAGGGATGTTTGCACTGCTAATAGAGAATATCCGACACAATTACTGGCCGCCAGACTGTTAATTTTCGCTGTTTAAATTCAACTTTGACCAAAATTAAATTGTCGTAAATTTTCTGTACGCTGAAGGAAAACGGGTGAATAATTTAAAATACAACAATATCTTGTGTTTACTCTCACTTGTGTACCTTGTAAACATAGTCAAGCGTAATGGGTTTGCGCAAATGTAAGCTTGCTCGTGTGTATACATGATATCACAGCAAAAGCGCTAAATAAATGAATTTTCCATTTGGGTTGCTGATAGTTATTCAAGCATATAAAGGGAACAACACAGAATCTACAAAAGATAAAAAAAATTCAAAAAAGAAATAAAGGCGCCTTTTTAATGCAATGAAGTTTTGCTGCCCATATTTAAGTGGTGCTTTATTTAAAGAGTGCTGGTACATCGCAAATTTCAGTAAAACTAAATATATAGTCAATACTAACTGGACTTCTAAACAAAACAAGAGTGAAATTCAAATTGTTCTCCTAATGTAATATATGATATGATGAAATTCTATTGAATAACAACTGAGTATTCTTGGCAACTTCTATATGCTTAGAAATATTCCAGGCCAAAAATATCCAGATTTTTCTAGAAACCTTTAACTTTTATGTTTTTCTCAGAATTAATTTTCGTACCCTTATCGGTGTATATTGATTCATATTTTCATTAAATTTGTAAAAGAATTTATTTTTCAAATGCATTCCACTCTAGTGGATGCAAATTAGGAAAAACTAAAGTAAATATAAACATTCTCCGGTAAAAGGTAATTACAATGATTATTGCTGTCGAGAACACATTACAAGGAAGACATACTGCAGCCATTATGTTTGGGCTTACAAGGAAAATCGAATTAATGTAAGATTAATATTTTAAGATATAAAGTGATATATAAGAAACGTGTATGTTGTTTATAAACAAACAAATTAATTTAATTAATATTAAATATGCTATTGAGTTAAACTTGCAAATAATATTTTTAATTAACAAGTTAATTTTTTAACAAATTAATTATCTAAAACTTTTCTAATGTATCTATCTTCTATATATATATAAATGACATGGTCCACGTATGTAAACCCATCACTTGAGAACGGCTGGAGCGCTTTGGCTAATATTTTTTTGTTGGATTCAAAATTTTCAGGAGCTTGTTTGTAAAGAAATAAATCAACTCCAGATGGCGCTAGGGTGGATTTATATCGAAAACTTGCATGTACCAATTCATCTGAAATTTAGAACGCATATTTGCGTGATCCTAAAAAACAATTCTATGTATAAATGGACCCGGTAGGTGGCGTTTGGGTGGATTTTTAATCAAAATTTGAAAGAATGGACCAATTAATTGAAACTTAGTAGGTATATTTGGGCTGTAGATGGTCACCCAGACCGCAAAACGGCATAGGGTAGATTGGCGAACATTTATATTGGCGCATTTACTGTAGAATTAGAGAACTTCACAAAGTGATTTTTCGCACTTCGAACTTTTAGGGGACAACTCTAGAATGGAAAAAACTATTGCTTTCATCCAGACTAAATGGTTATTAGGGTTGTTAAGCCAAACGAAGGGATTTTTGGAAACTGGTGCTCCTTGGAATAAAAAGGGGCAAAGTGCTATAATTCCTCAGACCAAACAACTAAAGATACAATCACCCAGTACACCAACGCAAAAAGTTATATGTCAGTCAAACGGCTTAAAAATTTGGTTTTTAAGATATATGCTTATCAATAAGTACGTTCTCATTAAATCATTGGCGACAGTATTAATCCATTTTAGCATTTCTTACAATAATATATAATATTCGTCTAAAAATATGAAGTACACAATTTGTCTGGCAACACCTTGCCCTTCAGAGGTCAAAGTACTAAACCAATCGTTATGAGATTTCAACTGCACTCAACATCTTTTACAATAATTTAGAGGCAGGACGAAGTCTGCCGGGCCAGCTAGTTTTAAATATTTATAATATGTTTTAATTTTTTTAGTATTATTAATATTTTTTATTACTTTTTATATTTCTGATATATTTTTTTATGTTTAATATACATAGTATTTGCAGTTATTTAAATTTTATTAATAAATATAATATTAAAATTTTTTTTTGTAAATTTTTGTAATGTTTTAAATAATTTTAAATTTTTAATATTTGTAAATTTGTAATATTTTTAAAATATTTATTAATTTTAAAATTTTTGATATTTTTAATTTGTTGTCATGGTTTTATTCAAGATCTTTTCTATTATTTCTAATAACAAGAGTTGTGTGAAATGGATTATGTTGACGGCTGACAGGGCGTATAGCTATTTCGATAGTTGCCACACTCTCATCAGCACCCTTTGCTGTGACGAACTGAGAAAATACCATCAACTAAGAACGCACTTCAGCATAAGCCACACAAGCTCTTGTCTACGCGTTGTCCATCGGACAAAATTGCATAGAAATTGTTTTTGACGCAAATTTGTAAAATTTTCAATATGTTTTAAATTATCATTATTTTGTATTTATTATATTTTTAATAGTTTTTTAATATTTTAAATATTTTAATTAATTAATTGTTTTTAATATTCATATCTTAAATTATTGATATTTTTGAGTATTTTTAAATTTTTAAATATTTTTAATGTTTTAATTTTTTTTATATATAATATTTTTAATAATTTAAAACTTTTTAATACTTTTAATATTTCCACTTGTCAAAATTCAAATTTTTAATATTTTTTATGTTTTTAAAACTGTAAATTTTTTAAAAATTTTTAATGTTTTCATTATTTTTTATGTGTATAATATTTTTGATAATTTTGAATTGATCAATATTTTTAATATTTTAAATTTTTTTAACTAATTTTAATATTTACAATATATTTTATTTTTTATAGAATATTTTTATATTTTTGATTTTTCAATATTTTCAATTGCCAGTATTCACTATTATTATTGTTTTGAAAATTTTGAATTTTGAATATTTCCAGAATATTATTTCTATAATTTTAGTATAGTTAAAATTTTTAATACTTTCAATATTAATATTTATACCCTCATCCTACGGGTAGGAGGGTACATATCATTTGATACGAAGGTGTCACTTTAGACCCTAGATTTCTGTGAACCAAATTCGATTCTTGACCTTTGAAGTCTGTCTGGCTGGTAAGAACGATAACTTTCAAAACACTAAACGAAATGTTGCGAAACTTTGTGCAAATTAATATTACCCCAAAACTACTTACGGTATTGAAAATGGGCTACATGACCACGCCCCTTCTGGTACCTCCCATACAAATGTACCTATCCGCCCATATTAAAAATCGAGTAAGAATATCAAATTCTATATTTAGTAAAACTATAACAGGATAACGTTTTGGAGAAAAAACTGAAAGTCTAGGCACGCCTCTTTTAGAACCTCCCATACAAGTGTACCATTCCGCCCACTTCAGAAATCGGGTAATAATATCAATACATTCAACGCGATCGTTCCCAAATTCTGTATTTAGTAAAGCTAAATCAGGATAAAGTGTAGGAGAAAAAAATTTAAATCTAGCCACGCCCCTTCTGTTACCTTCCACACAAATCTACCATTTCGCCCACTTTAGATATAATGTAGTAGTATCAATACACCCATCGTGTTAATATTTTTGACGTAAAAACTTGAAGTAAGCTTAGTTAACCAACAAATATCCTTGTAAAAAGCTTGAGCTTTGGGGTGAATATTAACTTTCAAATTTAAATAATCGGTGCTGGACAATTTCGGCTGATATATACTTCGCATGTACATGTTTGACATAATCGTAGATATATATACAGCTGATGATGTACCATTGTGCATCAGTTTGTTACAAAGGGGTCTAAAGATGAACTCGTCATGAAGTACGAAACGCGTCATCCTAGTGCGTGGCATACTGAATTTGACCATAAATATCAACAATAAAAACATTTTTCTGATCGTTTAGCAAATTTGATGTATCATTTGATACACTTACATATATTTTTATTAATTTAAATTTTCCTAATAATTTAAAATATTTTTATTATTTTTTTTTTATAATTTTAAAGAGTTTTGATATCTTTTGTCTGTTTAATATTCTCAATATTTGTGGTATTTTAAATGTCTTTTTTTAATATATTAATATTTCTGAATAGTTTAAATGTTTTTAATAATTTTAAATTTTTAATATTTGTAAGTTTTAAATATTTTTAATGTAATTAATGTTTTTAATATTTTTAGATAGGTTAAATTTTTATATATTTTTTTTATATATTTGAATCTTTTTTATGTTTTTTTTAATAATTTTAGTATAATATAATGTTTTAATATTTGTAACATATGTAATATTTGTTATAGTAGTAGTAATATGTTTTAATTTGATATGTCAAATCCAACAATCTAATATTTGTTCTTACTTATAACCGATTTGTATTCCGTTTTCATTCCAGATTTACAGTGACAGTTGATATTGCCTCAACCTATAAATTCTAGTGTTAACTGGATGTACATGCTCGAGCGCTTAAAAGGTAAGTTGACCTTTAATTTGACAAATACTCTCTTATTTCTTATGCAAAACTTGTAAACTCAGGCAAAGTTATTATGACGAATTGTCCAAACTAAATAAGAAAGGCCAAGGACTTAATATAGTGATATAGCATTTATAAAAATGCCATCGAACCAATTTTTTTGGGTCAACAAATCGTGTCCTTTCTCATGAATAAAAAAGCTTCACAATATCGTATAGAGTTAGAAAACATTAACCAAAATTTATTTACAAGGCACAAAATGTGTTAATACGTCACTAAATAAAATAACTGACAAATCGTAAAAACAAAACTGGCAAATAAATGTTAAAAAAGTTTCAAAAACTCGGCAACAATCTATAGCACATAATATGTAAAGAAAATCACAGAAATATTTAAATCTTCGTGCTACATTAAACATGAATTACTCACATGATTACCTTGACGAATGTATAGCCTTGTGTGATATCCCAAATATCGTAAAACCCCCTTAATTTTTTGACTCCTTATATGACCTATAGACATGAGCATGGGTATATAAAAAGCCCTGCATCATTAGAGCAAAACGACTAACACATCTGCCCTAATGACCCAAATTTCCCCCCATTAACAAAATACTTGACCCTCAACCTCTTGACGACCAACCCTTAGAGTGTCATATTATGCAGCTCCACATTGTTCACTCTATTCGAACTTTATGCCTTTGGCAAACATTACTTGGGTCTCATTGATTTTGCACTCACGGCTCATTGCCGGGAATTTAATGCGTTCGCTTAATGTCAACAAAAAGACGGACGACAATTTGCGACAACGACGCCATTAAACAAATATCAACGTTGACAGACGCATCCGATAACCGTTTGATTATACATACATGTGTGCTCATCATTAACAACCTTGCACGTTAAGGAAAGGATTGAATTGTTCAAACACAAACATCAAGGATGTATCAACCTGCAGCAAACGCTCCAATCAAGTACATGCCCAACCCGATATGAGCATACGAGACGGATGGGTGGGTATACATTGACAAGTTAGAGGTGCGTAGTATATATGGGTGTGATTGTGTACAGATGTCAGTGTATGAGAAGAGCGATTGATAAATATGTTGACACAACGGCCTGAATGTATTCAAAATGTATTAATTTCAATTATCGAGAAATTATAGTGACACACAATGAAAAAACGTCAAGGACACAAAAGAATCCTGTGACAAAGTCGAGATAGACAGTGGCTGTGATACGGGACAGTAATGATGGAAAATGAGAAAATAATTATGTTTCAAACGAAAAAATGGTTTACAGCTTAAGAAAATGTTGTATCGTTTCTTTTGTATTCTTAACAAGGGTTGTTTTAAAGAATCAACCAGAACGGCAAGGGAAAAAACATAGTTGAAAAAAAACCTTAAAAGTGAAACCTATATTTTATTAAATACGAGTAGAAGAGTAAAGATAACACAACAAGGATAATTATGCAACAACAAATATTCAGGTGAAGAATGAAATTTGCAGCATAAATGAAGTATGGCTGAAGCACTGTTGGTCAGTGATACTTATTCGGTTAGTCTTACAACTTCTTGAGTTTTTGAACTTCCCTCGTAGTTAATTAAAAAGCAACACACTGATCCTATCAACAATTACCATCTGCTAAAAGACTATTATTAAATTTTGACAATGCTGTATTATTAAGTTTGCGTGTGACAGTCATTAAAAGCAGACAACCTTGAAAATTCCAAAGATAATGTAATAAAGACAATCAGTGAAACCAAGAAAGCGCTAACATTGCATCATTATTTTAAATTATTGAAGGAAAGCAAATTAATTTCGCTAGGATATCATCACGCTCGAAAATGCCATAGAATCATATTGGATGTTTGTAGTAAGTGATATAGCTTAGGACGAGGTCATATACTGAGCGGCAGAGCGGTGTGCGCAACAGATATAAAAATATAAAAATATAAAAATATAAAAATATAAAAAAATAAAAATATAAAAAAATAAAAAAAAAAATAAATAATAAGGGAATCATGGGGATAAAATATCCTCCATTCTCAAGTTTGAGGCCAGTTAGAAGTTTCAGTCGAGCAACCCGACTTACATATAACCTTGCCCTTAGTAAAACAAATAATTTTCTATTATATTGATATTACTCGATTTCTAAAGAGGGCGGAGTGGTACATTTGTATGGGAGGTACGAGAAGGGGTGTGTCTAGGCTTCCATATTTATTCTCCATAACTTTATCCTGTTATAGCTTTACTAAATACAGAATTTGGGCACCATTGCGTTGTGTGTATTGATATTATTACTACATCCCTAAAGTGGATGGAAAGGTACATTTGTATGGGAGGTACCATAAGGGGCGTGTCTAGACTTCCAAATTTTTCTCTAAAACTTTGTCCCATTATAACATAACAAAATTCAGAATTTGGGCACGATAGTGTCGAGTATATTGATATTATTACCCTATTTCTAAAGTGGGCGGAGTGGTACATCTGTATGGGAGGTACCAGAAGGGGCGTGTCTAGACTTCCAGATCTTTTCTCCAAAACGTTATCCTGCTTGAATTTTACCAAATACAGAATTTGCACACGATGGCGTTAGGTCTTTTAATAATAGTAATCAATTTTTAAAGTGGGCGGTACCAGATGTGTATGGGAGGAACCAGATGGGGCGTGGATAGACTTAAATTGTTTTTCTTCAAAACTTTATTCTGTTATAGCTTTACTACAAATAGAATTTGGGTACGATCACGTTTGATTTATTGATATTATTCCTCCATCTCTATAGTGGGCGGAAAGGTAGATTTGTATGGGAGGTACCAGAAGGGACGTGGCTAGGCTTTAAAATTTTTTTCCAAAACTTTATCCTGTTATAGCTTTACCATATACAGAAATTGGGTACGATCACGTTGGGTGTATTGATATTATTACTCGATTTCTAAAGTAGGGGAATGATGTATTTGTATGGGAGGTACTAGAAGGGGCGGGGCCATGTAGCCCATTTGCAATGCCGTAAGTAGTTTTGAGTAAATAATAACTAGTGCAAATTTCAAAACATTTGGTTACGTCTTTCGAAAGTTATCGTGCGAACCAGCCGCACAGCCAGACAGACAGACGGACATGGCTCAAACGACATAAAAAGTCATGAATCGAATTTGGTTCAAAGAAACCTAGGGTCTAAAGTGACTCTTTCTATGTGTTACACTTTTGGGTCGTATCAAATCAAATCTATATATATAAAAATGAAATGGTCCACGTATGTCATACCATCACTTGAGAACGGCTGGAGCGATTTGGCTGATTTTTTTTTTAATCGATTCGAAATTTTCCGTAGATTGTTTGTGTTGAAAAAAACCAAATCCAGGTGGCGCTAGGGTGGATTTATATCGAAAATTTGAATGCATGTACCAATTCGATTGAAATTTGGAACGGATATTCGTTTGATCATGATAAACATTTTATGTACAAATGAACCCGAAAGGTGGCGCTGGGGTGGATTTATAATCAAAATTTGAACGAATGGACCAATTTAACTGAAATTCAGAATATATGTTTGTTTAATCATGAGAAACAATTGTATGTACAAATGGACCCGGAAGATGGCGCTGGGGTGTATATATATCGAAAATTTTAATGCATGTACCAATTTAACTGAAATTTAGTATTTATATTTGTGGAACCTTGAGAAAATTTTTTTTTTATATATTGACCCGATAGGTGTCGCTAGGGTGGAATTAAAATGAAAATTTTAACGAATTTAACAATTTGACTGAAATTTAGAATGTATATTGTTTTATTATGAGAATTTTTTTTGTATATATGGACCCGCAGCTGATTTGACTGGGGTTGAATTATTTCGGAAATTTATATCGACTGTCCGATTTTACTCAAATTTAAAATATATGATTTTTTGGCATGAGAAAATTTTGAATGTATGTTTGAAACCAGTTGCCGGAGTTTACCATATGATACACTTTATTTTTGGAATGTCGTTTAGTCACTTTTTTTGAACATCAAAATTATTTTGATGTCACCATAAATTACGAAAACTGTTGAACCGATTTTAACCAAAATTTCAGTGAAAGTTGGGGATGGACTGTAGATGGTCACCCAGACCGCAAAACGGCTTAAGGTAAAATGGCGAACACTTATTTTGGCGCACTAAGAGCAAAGAGCTTCACAAAGAATTTTTTTTTTGCTAACGGCCAGACCAATCGGTTAAAGGGGTTGTTGAGCCAAATGAAGGGATTTTCGGAAATTCGTACTCCTTGGATAAAAAGGGACAAAGTACTATGTACATGGCTCAGACCAAACACCTCAGACCAAACACCTTAAGTATCATTCACCCAGTACACCAACGCAGAAAGTTATATGTCAGTCAAGCGGCTTAAAAATGTGGTTTTAGAATATATGCCTATCAATAAGTAAGTTTTTATCATATCCTGGACGACACTGCTGAACAATTTTAGCACTTCTTACAAAAATAATCTCTTAGATTTATATAGATTTATATGAAGTACAGAATATGTCCGGGAATACTTCGCCCTTTTAATTCAAATATTTCAGAGGCCATGTAATAAACCAATTGTTATAAGATTTCAACAGCACTCAACATCTTTTGAAATAATTTAGAGGCAGGACGAAGTCTGCCGGGCCAGCTAGTAAAATTATAAAATTATAAAATTATAAAATTATAAAATTATAAAATTATAAAATTATAAAATTATAAAATTATAAAATTATAAAATTATAAAATTATAAAATTATAAAATTATAAAATTATAAAATTATAAAATTATAAAATTATAAAATTATAAAATTATAAAATTATAAAATTATAAAATTATAAAATTATAAAATTATAAAATTATAAAATTATAAAATTATAAAATTATAAAATTATAAAATTATAAAATTATAAAATTATAAAATTATAAAATTATAAAATTATAAAATTATAAAATTATAAAATTATAAAATTATAAAATTATAAAATTATAAAATTATAAAATTATAAAATTATAAAATTATAAAATTATAAAATTATAAAATTATAAAATTATAAAATTATAAAATTATAAAATTATAAAATTATAAAATTATAAAATTATAAAATTATAAAATTATAAAATTATAAAATTATAAAATTATAAAATTATAAAATTATAAAATTATAAAATTATAAAATTATAAAATTATAAAATTATAAAATTATAAAATTATAAAATTATAAAATTATAAAATTATAAAATTATAAAATTATAAAATTATAAAATTATAAAATTATAAAATTATAAAATTATAAAATTATAAAATTATAAAATTATAAAATTATAAAATTATAAAATTATAAAATTATAAAATTATAAAATTATAAAATTATAAAATTATAAAATTATAAAATTATAAAATTATAAAATTATAAAATTATAAAATTATAAAATTATAAAATTATAAAATTATAAAATTATAAAATTATAAAATTATAAAATTATAAAATTATAAAATTATAAAATTATAAAATTATAAAATTATAAAATTATAAAATTATAAAATTATAAAATTATAAAATTATAAAATTATAAAATTATAAAATTATAAAATTATAAAATTATAAAATTATAATATTATAAAATTATAAAATTATAAAATTATAAAATTATAAAATTACGTTTTGTTTATGTTTGAGTGAAAGCTTGTAAGCCTTTTTATAAAGATCCTGACGTAAATTTTGGCAACTTCTTGCATACGAGGCGCTAAAATGCTATGCCTATAATGGTTATTGAATAAAATTAAGGTGATAGCTTGACTCCAGTGACGTAGTTTCTGTAAAACAAAAATAAACGTAAAACAAACCCCTAAATGAATCACACTTTGTATAATTAACCCATTTTGGACCATGACTTTTTTGAATAAAATAATTTTATTTCCAAAAAATGCGTATATAACGGTTTAATTTTTTTGCACCAAACGAAAGAGGAGACTTTAGTCTTTCCAATGAGGTATCGTACATAGGTCTAGCTTAAAAGGTTCCTAAGATATTAAGCTTCAAAATATGTCGTAGTTAGTTTCTCTATGTCTTAAACACATTGTAGTGCAAGACGAATGCGGTGGGGGGCAAGCTCCTTAATAACTTCGAACACCTCATTGGAATGATTAGTCTTCTCTTTCGTTTGGTGCAAAAAAAATTAAACCGTTATATACGCATGTTTTGGAAATAAAATTATTTTATTAATAAAAAGTCATGGTCCAAAATGGGTTAATTTAATTTTTTAGCACATAATGGGTTAATAAAACAATTTTTATATATACGGTTGAAAAGCTTTTTCAGAGGGCTATCAAATGATTTATATAGTCTCGATCCGTCACCAGGTGTCGCAGATATTAACATATATAGATTCCAAAATAGTCAATGATCTTACAAGATTCCCTGTTTGTATACTTTGATAATAAATAAACAGTTTTTATCTCATTGGTCCAGTTTTTTACTGTCATCGTTTAAAAAGTAAAAAGACTTTTGGTCCGGTCGGCAGAAATGGAAAATATCGATATTTTCAAAAAATGATCAGCTAGGATTTCAAATTAAACATTTTCGTGATGCATGATCAACCCAGAATACAGTGGCATTTCCACTTTTTATTGTAATTTTCATGCAACGTGAAGTTTAGCTCTAAACATACCGTGATATGCTTAAAATCAAAAAATTTACCATTTGTAGTGTCCTCTTAAAAACGTGTTACTCTTCCTCTTATCACCCAATTTTTATAAACGATGGCTTGTTTTTCTCGGAAAAGTCTAATCTTTATACTCAATTTATGAAATTTTTTTTATTTTTGCGATTAGTATTTTTAATAATTTTTTTTATAAATTTAAAACCGTGATTTTTGCACAAAAATATTAGTTTTTTAAACTTTAAATGCTCCTACCATCAAAACTACCCAACCGATGTTAAAAGCTTGTATAGAAGGGTTTTAGAGGAGCAAATTACTTTTAACTGGAGACCACTCTTGTTAAAATCGTTGGACGCGTTTACGAATTATTCTCCAATAAGCTGATGTATGTCACAAAAAATTTGCTAAATAATTCAAAAATTCATATCTTGAAAACTAATCAGAGGAAACATTTTTAAATCTCATATTCGTGTTTAGGAGGCCGAAATCTATAGAAAAAAATTATTTAGAACTCTGCAGCAAAATGACTGCAAACTAGTGTAATTAAATAATTGAATTTCGCTGACCCGATATATAAGTTAAGATTCATTCTCTCGCCTCATTTACGAAAATATTACTCACACTCCTCATTTGCACTCCATCATCCATGTGAAAAATACATTTCATCATCTGCGTGAAAACACACACAAAATTGGTGGCATACTTTATTAACAAACTTATGCATGATAATGATGACAAATTGTACTGGGACACTTTGCATGTACATAAATTGATCTTATAGCGACCTCTTTCTGAATGCGAAGAAGCAACAATGACACTACGTGATAGCTTTAAAGAAGGAAAACAAAAAAAAATTGCAACAATTTGCATGAAGGGGGTGCCATGTCAACAAGTGCAGAAGTGAGGGGGTTGGGGCAGATACTTGACATATGACCTAGGTTTTTTGTAACCGAAGCAATATCTTCATTGATTTTTGTTGCACTGCCTTCATTTGCATACATAAGTCAGCGGATTTGTAGAGGCATAAGATTGCAAGGCCACAACAACGCTGCTGTTGTTGCAAAAACACTAACCAATTCTATTGGCGTTTGGTTGAGAGTATTGGATGCTAATTGGCAGCGGTGCGTATACGTTTGACGGTGTTATGAATACAGAACAATGGTTGCATGTTATGTTGATTTTACATACGAAATGTACTTGTTTTTTTGAAGTGTTTGAGTTTCTTAGGCGTATTTTTAACTGTGTTTCTTGTTAGCATCAACATTTTTCTCGGAAAAATCTGCAATAACAAAAGCCTCTGCTTATATTATTTTACGCATAAGTCGCATTAAGCACAAATTTAAATTTAAATGAAATGATTACTCTTAAAGATTTGAAAATTATGTTAATTTAAGTAACAAACATAATATTAAAAAAAAAGCGACAGTTATCGAAGTATAACGTATAAGGTACTTATAATGGTCTACTTTCAACTGCTGATTCATTTACAGTTTCCTTCAGATGTTGAAATCGGATCAGGTCTCCGACAATTAGGTTTTTAAGATAATTTAATTTAAAGGTTGGCCGCGACTATGCCAAAGGTTATCTATTCCGAAGGTCCAACTTATGATTCTTATGGCAGCGATAATCTGGCACCGTGCCTGTACCAGCTCATAAACACGATTTGCAAATGCATGCCCGATGATTGGAATTTGACGGTTTGATTTCCTAGGCGAGCGACCCAAGTATGTGTATTATTTGATAGACTGTAGCCCATCTTAAAGAACGGCTTTAGATCTGGTCAATTCATGACCGACCAGATATTCACACTACGACAAATTCTGAAAAGACCCAAGAAATGCAGATCGACTCCTATCATCTGTTTATCGATTACAAAGCTACTCTACTGTCCGATACGACGTAAACTATCAGATGCTATGGCTGAGTTTGGTATCTCCGCGAAGCTGATAAAATTTTGCGAGATGGCACTGACTGACACGAAATCTTCAGAGAAAATAGGAAAAAAACAGACAGAGCTGTTTTCTATCAAGCGAGGCTTTAGACAAGGCGATAGTCTGTCATGCGATCTCTTTAACGTCATAATGAAGATGATCATGCGAAAGGCTACAGAAAACCCGACTGTACCATATTCAACAAACGTCACATGCTGCTCGTGTATGCCAATTATATAGATATTATTGGAGGGCGACTGTGGAATGTTACTGCGACCTTTCCGAGCATTGAGAATCGGTCGGCAGAAATGGATTTAGCGATAAGTGAGCACAAACCCAAGATATTTGTTACTGCTATATAAGAAGAAGAAGAAGTAAAATAAAAGTACTTTTTTACAATAAATTTACTTTTTGGTATCATGAAAGTACTTATTGGTACAATAAAAGTACTTGTTAGTACAATAAAAGTACATTTTGGTACAATAAAAATAATTTTTGGTACAATAAAAGTACTTTTTGGTACAATAAAATTACTTTCTGGTACAATAAAAGCACTTTTTAGCTCAATAAAAATAATTTGGTACAATAAAATTACCTTTTGGTACAATAAATGAACTATTTGGTGCAATTAAATTACTTTTTGGTACAAACAATTTACTTTTTGCACACTAAAAGTATTCTATGGTACAATAAAAGTACTTTTTGATCAATTAAAGTACTCTCTGGTACAACAAAAGTAATTTTTGATAAAGCAAAAGTTCTTTGCGATACAACAAAAGTACTAATTGGTACAACTAAAGTACTTTTTTGTACAATAAAATAACTTTCTTGTACAATCTAATTGCCATTTTGTATAGCAAAAGTACTTGGCAGTCGAATAAAAGTACTTATTGGCGTAATGATTGTACCTTTTGATATAATTTAAGCATTTTCAGGTGCAATAAAGGCACTTTATGGTACATTAAAAGTACTTTTTGGTACAATGAAATAAGTTTTGGTACAATAAATGTACTTATGGTAAAATTAAAATTCTCTTGGGACAACACTTTTTTGTACACTAAATGTACCTTTTGTACAATAAAAGTACTCTCAGTTACTATAAAAGTACATTTTGGTGCAATAAAATTACTTGTTTATAAAACAAAGGTACTATGCGGTCCAACAAAAGTACTTATTGGTACAAACGAAGTAATTTTTGGTACATTAAAGTAAGTTTCTGGTACAACAAAATTGATTTTTATACCATCACCCTTAGGTATGAGGGTATTTATCATTTGATACGAACCAAAAGTGTAACACATAGAAGGAGTCACTTCAGACTCTAGGTTTCTTAGAACCAACTTCGATTCATGACTTTTTAAGTCATTTGAGCTATGTCCGTCTGCCTGTCTGTCTGCCTGTCTGTCTGTCTGTCTGGTGGCTGTCCGGCTGGTTCGCACGATAACTTTCGAAAGACGCAACCAAATGTCTTGAAATTTTGCACGAGTTAATATTTCCCCAAAACTACTTACGGTATTGCAAATGGGCTACATGGCTCTGCCCCTTCTGGTACCTCCCATACAAATATATCATTCCGCCCACTTTAGAAATCGAGTTATAATATGAATACACCCAACGGGATCGTACCAAAATTCTGTACTTAGTAAAGCTATTACAGGATAAAGTTTTGGAAAAAAATTGGAAGTCTAGCCACGCCCCTTCTGGTACCTCCCATACAAATTCACCTTTTCGCCCACTTTAGATATGGAGTAATAATATCAATAAATTCATCGCGCTCGTACCCTAATTCTTAATTTAGTAAAGCTATAGTAGCATACACTTTTTGAGAAAAAACTGAAGTCTACCAACGCCCCATCTGGTACCTCCCACACACATCTGGTACCGCCCACTTTAGAAATCGATTAATATTATTATTAGAACTACCGCGATCGTGACCAAATTCTGTATTTAGTAAAGTTCAAGCAGGATAAAGGTTTGGATAAAAATCTGGAAGTCTAGACACGCCCATTCTGGTACCTCCCATACAAATGTACCTTTCCGCCCACTTTAGAGATGGAATAATAATATCAATACACTTGACACGATCGTGCCCAAATTCTGTATTTAGTAAAGCTAAAACAGGATAAAGTTTTGGAGAAAAGATCTGGATGTCTAGACACGCCCCTTCTGGTACCTCCCATACAAATGTAACACGCCGCCCACTTTAGAGATGGAGTAATAATATCAATATTATCGCCACGACCGTGCCCCAATTCTGTGTTTTTTAAGTTATAAAGTTTTGGAGAAAAAATTGGAAGTCTAGCGGCGCTTCTTATGGGACCTCCCATACAAATGTACCTTTCGGCCCACTTCAGAGATGGAGTAATAATATCAATACATCCAACGGTATCGTGCCCAAACACTGTATGTAGTAAAGCTATAACAGGATAAAGTTTTGGAGGATAAACCTAGAAGTCTAGACACGCCCCTTCTAGTACCTCCCATACAAATTTACCACTCCACCTACTTTAGAAATCGAGTAATAATATCAATATAATAACAATTTTTTTACTGAGGGTGATGGTATATGTAAGTCGGGTCGCCCGACTGAAACTTTCTTACTGGTTAGTATAGCAAATGTAGTTTGCGGTCGTATAAAACTACTTTCTGGCACAATAAAAGTACTTTTTGGAATAATTAAAGCATTTTTAGGTACAATAAAGGTACATTTTGGTACAACAAAAGTACTTATTGGTACAATAAAAGTACTTTTTATTACAATAAAATAACTTTTTGCTACAATCAAAATACTTTCTGGTACAATAAAAGTACTTTTTGGTACAGTAAATGTACTTTCTGGTACAGTAAATGAACTTTTTGGTACAATAAATGTATTTTTCGGCACAATAATAGTACTTTGTGACACAATAAGAATACTTATTGGTACAAACAAGTACTTTTGGTGAAATTTTTTATGATAAAAGGTACTTTTAGGAAATAATTCCCAGAATTGCCAAATATTGTTGAATAAAAATTAAATTATATAATCAAACCTCTAAATGAATCACATACTACTTCTATCACTCCTAGAGTGCAATATCACAACAAATTGTCAAACTATACTAAATAAATATTAAATGCCCATTTGCCACAAATCATGTGTGATGTGTAAAAGACAAGCCCATAAAATCCCAGCCTCTTAATGAATCACTTACTACTACCATTACTCCTAGAGTTGACAAATGCCATAACAAAAAAAATTCCGTGTACAATTTCATTTCGTTTAAAGACATCTGTAGCATTTATTATTTTTTTTCCAGTATTGTTAAAAATGCAATATAAAGTGTGGTTGTGGTGTGGAGAAATTTTTCATTTGATTTCGCATATTTTCACTTGTAGATTCTAAAGAACTGCAGTGAAATTTATGCGGCAAATGGTTTAAATTGTAAGTACTCTATAGTATTTTCTTTTTTATCATGACAATAAATGATTCAACTGACCATTTCTGCACACCATAAACTGTGCGAAGTGCACACAAATTTTATTTCGCAGAACGTTGATTTTCGTTATACAAATGAATAATTTGGGTAAGTTGTGACGCTATGAATCTCTTTACGATTATTAGCCATACAATACTGAATAAATATGAGATAATAGTATGACATTGTTCATGTAAAGGTTTGTTTAAAAATCCAAATGAAAAATCAAACTTCTTAATGAATCACCCATTACTTCATCTTCTATGACTTTTGAAATTGAATTGAAATTGCTAAGTACCAATTAAATTTGATTTTGTTTAAAGATATCTTTAGCGCTTATGTTTTTCTCAACTGTTACAAATGCTTTCATATATGGTTGATGTACACAGTGTCCCAAAATTAAGTTTCACAAATAGCTGATTTTTGTAATACGTCATAATAATTTAGAAAATTTGTGGCATTTTGAATCTTACGACGATTAATTGCCAGACAATACTTAATAAATATAAGATAACAGTTTTACATTGGTCATGTAAAGATTAGTATAAAAGTCCTAATGAAAAATCAACTTCTAAATGAATCACTTTTTGCTACCATGACATTTGAACTTGTCCAGCCTGATATTCAAAGATTTCTGTGTTAAAATTGAATTTTATTTCGTTTAATGATATCTGTATCGTTTATATATTCCTTAATTGTTACAACTGTAATAATGCACGAGTATGTTTGTGGTTTCAGATATTGTTTCAAGTGTTTTCAGCGAAATAACTCGAAAATATTTTCACTTGTGGTTTCTCAAGAATTGCATCGGAATTTATTCAGCAAAATGGGTTGCTTTTGTATGTGGGGGACTGATGGTGTAATGGTCAATATATATGCACATAATAACGTAGGTGTTGTGTCAAAAGGTCTCAAGTGCACTGCAATACAGCCAAATAATTTGGAGGTGTTGTGTCGACATATCCTTCTTTATGTTGAATTGCCAGACCGTACTTAAATAAATGTAACATGAGAGTTTGGCACAGATCATGAGAGATTTACTGAAAAGTAACCAATAAAAACAAACCTCTAAATGAATCACTTATAACTACTATCTCACCTAGAGTTTCCCGCAATTAATTCGACGTAAGTTCTTTCATGATGAATTGACAGACAGTACTAACTAATTGTAACATCACAGTTCGACTTAGATCATGCGTGATTTGTAATCAACAACAAAATTAAAACAAAACCTCTAAATGAATCATTTATAACTAATATTACTATTGGTAACAAAATTGCTGTAGACAAATTAAATGGACATAACTTTTCTCACAATAAATTGCCAGACAGTATGGACTTAATGTTATATGACAGTACGACACAGTTCATTGAGTGTTTTGTAAAAAATATGAAAAAAAACCAACCTCTTAATGAATCACTTATAACCACCATCACTACTGGAGTTACCCTGAATGCTAAAGACAAATTAAATTTCTTTTGCTCTAAAGTTTTTTGTAGCATTTATTTTTTTTCTTCTCTTTGCTGTTACAACTGCAATAATATACGACTGTAGTTTACGGCATTTGTTTTATTTGATTTCAGCGAAATAACTTGAAAATATTTTCACTTGTGGTTTCTAAAGAACTGCATCTGGGGATATATGCAGCAAATGGACTGCTTTTGTAAGTGCTGATGTTTTTTGTTTTGTATCTTTTTCTCCTCCTCCTTCCCATCTTGTCATTGGCTTTCTCTCATGTTGCATCCTTTATTTGTGGTACCATCTCCTAGAGGCCTCTTTACTTGTAGTGGTGGTATGAGTGATACGACGGCAGGATATGGTGCGATGTGTACACAGGAGCATGGGCAATTAGTGGGGCATGCGAGATAATGGGTGCATGGGCAATGAGTGGAGCATGATGAACTACTGCAGGCGCCACATACGAGTGTGTCGCCACCAAGGGGGCATGATACCCCAGGCCCAAGTGTAGACCACGTTTGGATTTTGCCGATTCTTCATCAACAGGGGCACAGTGACACACAGCAATGGTCAGCAGTAAAATCATCTGCAAGTGAAGAGTACAAAATACAAAATAAAACATGATATTTACAGAGGCGGGCATCTGTTGTTGTACATGCAAATAAAGCTTAAAGTAATTACAAATATGTACTATGTATTGAATGTTGCGTCCAGTTGGTAAATGACTGCTTTGTTAGCGTGACGACGACACCGACTAGAATGGTATGAAAATATTTGAAATTCTCTGGCCTTCTAATATCTCTGTTGTCCTTTTGCATTTAATTAAAATCACATTACTGAAATTGTGTGAGTTGGTTGTGTTGGTTGGTGTTGGTGTTGTCGGAGTCTTGTGATCTTAGTCAAATGAAAAATGAATTGAATGCAGTGCAGCAATAGTCAACTAACTGACTGACTGGTTGCTTGCACACCAACAATTTTGTACGAGCTGGCATTTAATGGCTACATCCTTTGAAGAAACAGATTGATATTTACAACGCCAAATGATTAATGTAAGCATCAGACTGGAGGAGCTACTGGGTGTGTGTAAGTGAGTGTGTGTGTGCAGTAGATAAGTATTGGTGTGGGTGTGGTAGTGGGTTAGTAAATTACGAAAAGTGATTATATCGTTTATATCATGCCACAAACACGCACATCCGGGGGATGATGTTGATGATGATGATAATGATAATGATGATGATGACAATGATTTTAATTAAATTTTGCAAATGTTTGTTTACAAGTGATTTAAGTGATTTGTGAGATGGATAAAACATATTAAGATTTTATAATTAATACTATGTAAGTTACTGACATTTAATCCTGCAGATGATGCGATGTGTGATGTGTGTTAAGGCCTATCCGTTTGATAACATGATTGTGGGGGTAGGGGAAATTATTGTCTGTTTTCATTGTTTTTTTTTTTGTTTCAGGAGAGTAGATTAAGATATTATTTCAAAAGTTTTTGGGTTTTTGATTGACTTAACACTGCACAGAACAAACGGTTAAAAATAGAATTTTTAAAATTAGAGTGTATCATCTTCTTACATATGATAGAAAGTAATTATTCGGAAGTCGTTCGTTCGTTTAGGGGTTTAATGGGAGAACAATTGATAAAACTGGTATAATCAATTAGACCATTGGGCGAAAGCTAGAATGCGAAAATTTGGTTGGACATGTTTATTATATACTGAAAGAGTTGTGAATGGTTTTTTTTATCGAAATTCAAAAAATGTTTAAAAAGGAACAAAAGTGGTACCATAACGAAGCCAAATACACACAAAAAAACTGTTGTATCCCTTTATCGAGGATAATACACAAGCGGATCTATCTACTCTCGTAGTCTTAAAAAGAAAAATACATCGCAAAACGTTTGAACCCATCATCATCAACGGCAAGTACCTTCGTCGAATAAATTATTAGCTGTACAACGACATCGACGCTGGCTTGCGCTGGCTTGGACACCTTGTACGAATAGATGGTGGGACGCAGGATGGGGCGAACAAAACATTCTTGGATGGATCAGGTAAAGCTTGGGGTGACGAACTATCTACCGAGCGCATAAGACCAAAGCGCTTGGAATTCTTTTCTACCGATGAATGGATATCTGTTGTTGCTGTCATATAAAAAGAAAAAAAAAGTTCATCTAAATGGATGGTTGTGTGGTAGGGATGCTAACAGGATTAATTTTGATAAATCCTGGGGTTCGGGGTTTCATAAATCCCGATCCCGAAATTTTTTGGGATCGCGGGATATTTTTCTGGATTTCGAGATTTTCCGCGATTTCGGGATTCTTTTCTAATTTTTTTAGTAACTGATTTATTAAACATAAATTATTACCGTTATTTATTGTTTTAAGTAGTTTCTTAAAAAGATTAAAGCATCTAACGCAGTACAACACATGATTTTGGGACTCAATTCTGCGAACTGCACGTGAAAGTAGCCCCAAAAAGAAGAAGTTCTGCATCATACGTTTTGTCAAGTTACATGCCATAATATTTTAAAACAGATATGTCACTTTTTAGGTTTTTTTTGTTATATTGTTGTTATATGTTGGCGTATGATTATCACGAGTAATATTCCACGAAAATCATACACCACGGAGTACAACAGTTTTATTGTAACAGCTTCAAAAAAAACCCAGTTCAAAATCATTTGATGAATGGAAAAGTTAAACTTTGCTTGTGTAGGGAAACGTTATATGAACAGATAAATCGGACTAGTTGTTCTTGAGATATGCCAAACAAAAGAGCCTAAAATGTGAAAAATTCCCCTATACGAGACTTACTAACATCAAATCGAAATAAAATTATTAGGGCAAAAATTATTTTATGTGCAGTTCTCAGAATTGAGTCCAAAAACAATAAGCTGAAAAATTTTGTACTATGTAATATTTCATCCTATAATTTTGAAGAATTGTATTCCCAACATAAGTAGCATATAAAAGCATCTTTCACAATCCACACTTGTGGCTAAAAATGTATTGCCGAAAAATCCCGGGATTTATTTATCAAAACCCCGAGATTCGGGATTCATCAATTCATCAAATCCCGGGATTTCGGGATTCGGGATTTCCAGTTTGGCATCCCTATTGTGTGGCAATAATGAATTTTTCGGAAATTGTAGTTTTAGGGATAAAAAGGGACAAAAATGGTACCACTTGGTACAGCCCAAACGGCGAAATATGCAATTACAAAAATTGCGATACACGTTCAGCTAAGGAATTAGTTATGCAGCAATAGCAAATTTGTAGAAATTCTTGCTTTGAGGGATAAAAATAGTACCACCAGAAAAAAATTTTGGGTTTACGTTCATCTCAGAAAATAGTTTTGCGATAATAAGAAATTGGTTTGCATTTCTTCTTTCTATTAAGGATACAAGGGGACAAAAATAGTACCATAGGGTACGCGTTCACAAAAATAGGGGTATACGTTGACCTTAGGCAAAAATTGTACAGCGCAATAAGAGATTATTCGAAAAAATTTTTTTGCTAAACGTTCATCTTATAAAGATGTGTAAAAATGTGCAAAAATAGTACCATCTCACAGACCAAGCGAATAAAGCTACAGTTGGAGAATTGGGGGCAATTCGGTAATTTGTATGAATGGTACCAGAAGAGATGTGTCAAATAGTTCGGTTTTCTGAGGTTTTGTCCATCATAATAAGAAAAATAAATTGGCTGAATATCCTTCAGTTGTCCGTTTGGAAGTTGTGGGAAAAATATTATTTTCCCAAAAGATGAAATTTTGTATGGGAGGTACCGTAAGGGGTCGGCCGATAGATTCCATAGTTATTCCTGAGTCAAATTTTCATAAACGTCCATCTTATATAAAATCTTTCAGATTTTAGTGTACTTCAAAAAAGTTATGTATGTAAAACTATAAGCGTCAATTCGGTCATTTGTATGGAAGGTACCAGAAAGGTTGTGAAAAAAGTTTAGCTTTTTTTTAAAGATTTGTCTACAATTATGAAATAATAAAATTGACAAAATTTAAATATCCTCCAATTGTCCGTTTAGAAGTTATGGGAAAAATATTAATATTCTAAAATTATGCCACTTTGGACGGGAGGTACCAGAAGAGGTGGGCTAATTTGCCCATTTATAATGCCATTACTTCATTTTAGAAAATTTAAATACCGGTAAAATTTTTATAAGGATGAGCTTAGGCTTACTCGAGTTATCCTGCTCACCAGCTATCCAGGAGAACAAACAGACGGTGCTGGCTTAATCGTCTTAAAAAATCCTGCAACAAAGTTGGTCTTACAATAATTGGGATCTAACACGTCTACTTTAATGCGTTACACTTTTCCTCGTATCAAATGAAGTGTATATTAGAGTGGGTCAATTTTTTCCTCGACCAAACGGTTATCTACGATGGGTCTTAAATCAAAATCGTCATGGGTCTAAAATCAAGAACGGTTAAAACGTTCGTTTAAGAACGTTTCATATAGGCATTTATTAATTACTGTCAATAGGTTTTTATTCAATTGTTATGAAATTTTTTATGTTACAGCAGGTTTGGCTTTTGACGTCATTAAGACAGTAACCGCAATGTTTCGTCAGCGCCTTTTACAGTGAATTCGGCTGAATTTCAGGACACAACAAATTTTGAAAACAAACCGGCCATCTGTGTGGCCCACAAGGTCCAAAAATCCGGCCTATACGCCTATTTAGGGACACTTTTAATATATATAACGTCAGAGACCAACTACAAAACGCAGAGTGTATATATTTATAAGAATTGGAATAGAATAAAATAAAAAAAAATGGTGAGATTTAAGAAAAAATAAAATTATTGCCTGAAATAAAACAATACTTAAAAGAAAACGCGATTTAAAAAAAAAAAAAAATGTTGTCAGCTGCGTTACGTCATATAAAGCAAATAATTATTTAAAAAAAAAAATCGCGATTTTATTTTTTTTTTAAATTTTATTCTAAAATAATTTTTTTTATTATTCAACTTATTTAAAAGACTCAAATATAATTTAATTAAAGAAAAAAAATTGCAACGAATTTGTTGTTTTCTTAATTTTACTCAAATATCAGTGTTTTTAATTTTTTAATATCTGCTCCTGGCCCCAAAATTTTGATTTTATCGTCCGATAACTCGGTTACTAAGAAAAACTGCGACCCCTAATATTTTTATACATCGCATTCTTAATTTTCTCTTTAATTTCCGTTTTTTTTACTTTTTAATATCTGTTTCTTGTCCCGAAATTGCGATTTTATCATTCGATAACTCAATAACTAAGACAATTATCGAAAAAAAAACTTAATATTTTTCTTTTATTTTGTCCCTTACCATAGAATGCGTTAAAAAACACAATACTTTAAAAAAATTTAAATATTTTGGGGCCCTTGTTTTAGACCTCGTGGCCCACATATGGCTCGCTTTCTTGATTTTTTCTTTAATTTCGGGTTGATTTTTCAAAATTTTTTGACGCCTATCCCGTGTCCTGAAATTTTGACGTGATTTCTCCTTCATCACCAAAAATCTAAAGGGACGAACTTCTCATAAATCAAATGCGAACTCTGCCCGATGTTGCGAAGATGGTCTCTTCGAAACACACAACAAGTCAGCATTACACACTTACACAGGCTCTTATCTATGCATGTGTCCATCAGACACAATTGCATAGTAGTTTTGTTGCTGGCAAAAGCGCTTACTATGTACTGTACGTACCTTCAGTTTATTAATCTGTTTTTGAATTTTTGCAAGTTGATTTGTCAAGGCTTACAAAAGTTCTATTTAAGAATGTTACCAGTCAAGACAAATTGAAATTATGTAAACAATTGCAAAAACTTTGAATGCTGTCAAGGTTCTTAAAATGGAAACGAATCAAGTCAGTTATACAATAATAAGAATATGGCTTAAAACTCTTCAATAGAGGAAATTTTTTGTGGATGAATATATAAAGATTTCTATCGAAAAGTTTAAAAATGAAAACCAGAATTTCGTTCACATTCGAAATGATGTTGCTCTTCATGGGATGGAAAGGAAAAATACGTTTTTTTTTAACTGTTGCTTCTGCTAGCAGATATACTTCAAAGCAAGATGCATTTTACTCATAAAAAGTAATAATAACCAAAGTGTTTGCCTTTGCACTTTCATAGTGCAGTCTGTCTTTAATTGCCAAACAAGTTGATGCTTTCGTTTAGTTTCAGTAAAATTACATCGAAATTGTCCAATGCCCAATTGCACTCCACGAAATGCTTAATGTATTCACACTATTCCGATTACTCTATTTCCTAGCACTAATTGATTGGATTCATTTCAATGTCTTTGATAAACCTTTGAGAAATAGAAAATACTGCAAAGAAACTCAAATCCTTTTAAAACACACACTGGGTAAAATTAACTAATCAACCCCGTAGCAATCGCATTGATCACTGTGTCCTGCGATGTTCTATATATATATATGGTTTTTTTTCTTCTCAATACACTGATAGTCCGCTAATGGCAAAAGTTCGTTGAAACTTCGATTTCAATGTTCTCTCAGAAAGGATATTTATTTTTTGTTTTGTTGTTTTGAAACTCATCAATATATTATATATAACTCAACTTTCACTTTAACTGTATTGCAACTTACAAGAATTTTCATTTTGTTTTCTTGTTTTGTTCTCGATGTTATTATTATTTTAACAGGGAAAATGCTTTTCAATCGCTATTGATTTACACACTAAGACTTGAGTCGTATTGAAAACTAGTGAGTTTTCTGATAACTGCATCAATATTTATACTTTAATGTGGCAACAAATCTAAAGTAGCCAAAAATGGAAAAACAGACACATACATTCGGATTTCTAATGGCTAAGAAACCATTTGGGCTGTTATGCTCAACATTAACGCAGTTATATTTAGAGATTGAGGTGAGTAAGTGTGTGTGTGTGTGTATGTTGTATGAGGCAATCTATATGAGTTTTGCTGTGGCAAAAATTAAAAGAAATAACATAACTCCTATATTACCTATATGAAGTTTTAAACATTTTCTATTAGTAATAATTGCTTACAGGAAATGTGTGAACTGCTGTGGAATGAGCAGAAGTAGTTGAGTGTTTTACAAAGAACTAATTTTTGTTTGCAACGTACCTTTTTGTATTCATATGGAATCCCCTATTTTTATCAGAATTTCTCTTTGGAGTTCATCGACTTAATATGTTTCATTATTTTAAGTTGTTTTTGTTATTTTTCTATTATCTCGCATAGTGCCGACATTTTATTCAATCGCCCATACAACTAGACAATTGTATGTTTGTGCGGTTTGCACTCACATACAACATTGAAAACATTGATTGCTCAAAAGTAAAATATGTTTGTTTGTTAAAATAATTCAATTTTAAAATATCTTAAAATCAAAAGCAAATAGCTGACACGACACAAGACGACTTGAAGGCACCGTAAGATTTCATATAGATTTTAAATATTTTGCTTAATAACATTCGTATAAAACAAACCTAAGTATGGATTGGGGCCGGCCGTCGTGGTTAGAACTCGCCACTATAATGAGAGAGATACATGGTTCAATTCCTGTTTCACTCATCTACATTTTCTTTCAACGTATCATTTGGGAGGTCCATGGTTTAATTACTGTCTCAGTTATCTATATTATATTTCATCGCCGGCGCCTTCAATATTGTCGTCAGCAACTTCGCAGTATAGTTTCAAGTCAATCTAGTCCAGGTTTCAAACTTACTTACTTCCTTAGCTGGTACTTCTATGCAATCCCAGTGGATTATATACCGCACGTAGAAAAAAATTATAAGCGCCTCGATCTTCTGCGCTTCTTCTCCAGTTAGTCACATCGAGTTCTGTAAGGTTCTCGGTAACCTGGTCTTTCCAACGGAGTTTTGGTCGCCCTCTTCTGCACCGTCCATCGAGTTCATTGTCGAAGAATTTTCGTCCATGCGTACAACATGACCTAGCCAACGCAACCGTTGCACCTTAATGCGTCTTACCACGTCAATGTCAGTGTACAGCTCATGATTCATACGACGCTCAGTCTTACTCTCAGTTAACGATGATAAACCCATATATTTTACGGATTATTTTTCTCTCGAATATCGCCAAAACCGATTCATCCGCTTGTGTCATAACCCGGAATTCTGAGCCATACATTAAGACAGATAGAACCAGTATCTGGTATAGCTGGAGTTTTGTTCGTCCAGAGAGAGGGATCTGTCATTGAATCGCTTGCTTAGTCCGTAGTAGCATTTATTTGCAAGCAGGATTTTTCTCCGGATTTCTAGACTGACATAATTTGCTTTGTTGATGGCGGAGCCTAGGTAGACAAAATTATCTACCACCTCGAAATTTTAGTTGTCAACGTTCCCGCAGTTTCCCAAACGAGTAGATTCTTTGTTCGTTGAAACTAATAACTTGGTTTTGTCTTCGTTCACCGTTGGGCCCATTTTCGCTGATTTCTTCTGGATACCTGAGAAGGCTGCAGTCACATCCCGCAGTTTTCGACCGATGATGTCAACGTCATCAGCGTACGCGCGTAGCATGTGGCTTTTGTTAAATATAGTGTTACTCGTGTTTACTGCAGCTTTTCTCATTATCATCTCCATCACTATGTTGAAGAGATCACACGATAGGCCGTCGCTTTGTTTTAGGCCTCGTACAGAATGGCTCCGTAAGGTCCTTGCCAATTCTCACTGAAGACTTCGTATCAGTCAGCGTCATTCCGCAAAGACGTATCAGCTTCGCTGTAATACCAAACTCAGCCATGACTTCGAGTAATTTCTGCCGTATCGGGCTGTCGGAGTCAGCTTTATAGTCGACGAAAAGATGGTACGTGTCGATCTGTTTCTCTTGGGTCTTTTCCAGGATTTGCCGAAGTTTGAAAATCTGGTCAGTTGTTGATTTTCCAGGTCTAAAGCCACACTGATAAGGCCCGATCAGGTTGGATAACACAGGCTTTAGTCTTTCACATAGCACATTCGACAGGACCTTATATGTGATGGGTAAAAGGCTGATTCCGCGGTAGTTGGAGCACACACTTGGATCACCTTTTTTCAGCAGAGGACATAATACGCTTTCATTCCAATCTTCGGGCATGCACTCTTTAAGCCAAACCGTGCACAGAAGCTGGTGCATGCTCGTTATCAGTTCCTCGCCACCGGACTTGAAGAGCTCTGCGGGCAGACCGTCGGCACCGGCTGCTTTGTTGTTTTTCTTACCTCGGCTTGACTTGGTGGTCAAGCGTCGTCGACAATTGGCGTGATAACTTCATATACGCTGCCTTCTGGAACCAGCAGTTGCTGGAAGTGTTCTCTCCATATGTGCAGCACACTCTGTGTATCCGTGACCAGATTTCCATCATTGTCCTTACAGGTGGCGAGGCCATTACCGTATCCATTTCCTCTTACTTTCTGGTAAAATTTTCGGGCCTCACCTCTATGCCTGTATCGCTCTATATCCTCGTTCTCCCGTTCCTTCATCTGGTTTCAAACAGCTGATGATAAAAATTTATATACCGTTGTGTGAGTATAAAAAAAGGATAGAGTGTTAAACACTCTCATGCTATCTCATATCATGGGATGTAAAGATTTACTGCCACTTTATAAAACACATTGCCTCAAATCATCCGACCCTCTTAGCATATCACCTGCTTGAGTAGCTCCTCGACAATAACCGGGTGCAAGCTGATAATGCAGCAATAAGATAGGCTGTGATTTTTTCAATAATTCTTCTGTGCCGCTGCCCATAAATCGTTCAAAAATAAACAAATTGTGGTGGCCCACACTTGAAAGATTTGCACAAAATACTAAAAACCAGGCAAGAACAAAACAACAACGCAAATAAAAATGCGTAAACGGAATTGTGCACATACAAACGCACATAGCCTAAGCAGACGTGTGAGTAACATACTTCACATTCATTGACAAGAGTTAAAAACTGGTCCAGTTTTGAAAAATTAAAAAATAAACATACAAGTGAGCGTTTTAGGGTGGCAGAGAAAATGCTTAGTTGGAAATTTTATAGTTGCCGGTTACTAATAATACAGTAGATGGTCCAAAATTACAACGAGTAAAATTTGTGCGAAGGTATACAGTTCCTTAGGATTTATTTTGTTAATACATGAGTCCTCCACAAATGCATTCGCATTACTAGCACAGTACAACACCTGATTTTGAGACTGAATTCTGAGAATTGCTAGTGAACGTAACCCGTGAAAATAAGAACTTCTGAATCATTCGTTTTGTCAAATTAGCTGCATTAGTAATTGAATGCCTATACGAATTTTTAGCTCAAAGTGGATATATACCACTTTTCCTTTTAACACGGGATTTGTTAACCAGTTATTGATCAAAAGAGGTGAGAAGTGGGAGAAAAATTGTAAAATTGGGCATATATGCGATGCAAGTTCTGCATTTTTTTCTCCTATTGAATTTATACAACTTTGCTTCAGACACAAAAGATATATTCCGTACGATATTCCGCACGGGCTTCTTTCACATGCAATTCTCAGAATTGGAGTCTCGAATCAATGAACTGAAAAATGTTGTACTGTGTAAGTCAACAAACGTCTTACTGCAGTGAACAATGCATGTAAGTTTGTACTACATGTAAATAGTATCGCTGATGCAATTGTGCCAAGTTTAAAGAAGGCTATGTAGATAAGGATATATGACGACGCCAAAAACAGAATGATCTACGGCATACCTCATTCGTGGGGTGTATAGGGAAATTAAGTGTTTTTTTAAGAGTCCTGTACAAATGTATTTGATTTACTTAGACAATATTTGCAAAGAGAAACACAACATGAATTTCTCACGATTAGCCCTCTTACGCTCTGGCCGTGGTATGATGGTTAGAACACGGACTATGATGCGGGAGATCCATGGTTCGATTCCTATCTGCAGTCATCAACATTTTTCTTTCATCGGCGTCCCTTCAATGTTGTCGACAGCAACTTCGCAGTATAAGTGCCGAGTTAATCGGCTTCATAAACAGTGACGTTCACATTCGTCGATAAAGAAGTAGGTGTCGTGTGTTGTGGATCTAAAAGTAGAAAGCGTGTTAATTTACAACAAAGGGAGAAGCTATCCCATACCTCATTCATAGGGTGTAAAGGGGAATTTATTTTATTTCTTGAAAATGTTAATTTTAATACAATTAAATTAATTTTTGATACAGTGAAAGTACTATTAATCAAAATAGTACAATAAATGTACATTTTGGTACAATAAAAGTATTATTTGGTAAAATAAAACTACTTTTTGGTACCATAAAAGTACTTTCTGGTTCAAAAAATTCTTGTTATAATAGAAGTACTTTTGAGGGAAATGGATTGTTCTATTTGGTACGGTAAAAGTACTTTTTAGTATAATAAATTGTACTTTTTCTCACAAAAGAAGTATTTTTTTTTTTGAAAAAAAATGTTACTACTTGTACAATAAACTGTACCATTTGGTACAATAAAAGTACATTTTGTTACAATGAATTGTACTTTTTGGTACAATAAAAGTATTTTGTGGTTCAGTAAATTGTACTTTTTGGCGCAATGAACGTATTTTTGATATAACAACTATCTTATACAATAAAAGTACTTTTAGGTACAGTAAATTGTACATTTGTTACAATAAAAGTACATTTTGGAATAATATATTGTACAATTACATTCTGTAAATGTACTTTCTGGTACAATAAAAGTACTTTGTTGTGAAATGAATAGCGATTTTTAATACAATAAATTGTACTATTTGATACAAAGAAAAGTACTTTTAGGTATCATAAATTGTACTTTTTGGTACTATAAATGTGCTTTATGACACGATAATGCTTCGTTTTGGTACATTATTTATACTTTTTGTTACAAGAAAGTACTTTTAGAAATAATTGTTTGTACAATTACATACAATAAATGTTATATTGTTTACATTAAAAAGTACTTTCTGGTACAATAAAAGTACTGTGTTGTGAAATTAATTGTTTTTGGTACAATAAATTGTACTATTTTATACAAAAAAAAATTAAATTTGGTACAAAAAAATGTACTTTTTGGTACAATATATGTACTTTTTGACACAATAATAGTACGTTTTGGTACAGTAAATTGAACTTTTTGTTACAATAAAAATAGTTTTTGGAATAATATATACATTGTACAATTATGTGCTCCAAATGTAACTTATGTTACCTTAAGAGTACTTCCTGATACAATACAATTTATTTTTGGTACAATAAATTGTACCAGTCATCTCAAAAAAAAAAAGAAAAAAAAGTTCTTTCATTGTCGGCTCCCCTCAAATGTTGTCGACAGCAACTTCGAAGTATTAGTGTCGAATCAATCGGCGCGTCTAGTTAGAGCTTCTCAAACAGCGACATTCGCAATCGACGATAAACAAGTAGGTGCCTTTTGTTGTGGATCTAAAAATAGAAAGCGTGTTAATTCACATCCCTTTACATTCATGGAATGAAAGGGAAATCAATTTTATTTCTTAAATATGTTAATTAATTTTAATTTTTTAAACAATGAAAGTACTATTAAGTACAATAGCAATATTTTTTGGTAAATAAAACTACTTTTTGGTATAAAAAATTTTACTTTTTAGGACAAAAAAAATAAAATACCTTTTGGTACAACAAATTATACTAAATGGTATTATGAAAGTACTTCTTGGTACAAAAAAAAAGCGTTACAATAAAAGTACTTTTTGTGAAATTAATTGTACTTTTTGGTACAATAATTTGTACTATTCAATGCAATAAAAGTAGTTTTTGGTACAATAAAAGAACCTAATAATACAAAAAAGGTACTTTTTTGTACAATAAATTTTATTTTTTATGCAAAAAAGGCCCTTTGGTACAATTGGATACAATTTAATACAATTTGATACACAAAAGTAGATTGAGGTATAACAAATTGTACTATTTGGAACTATAAAAATACTTTTTGGTACAAGAAAAGTACTTTGTGGTACAATAAATTTTACTTTATGGCACAACAATCTACCTTTTGTTTCAATAAATTGTACTATTTGGTATAATAATTTGTACTTTTTGGTACAATGAAAAATTGTTTGGTTATTATGCGATAATAGAAGTATTTTTCGGTGAAATGAATTGTTCTATTGGTACAGTAAAAGCACTTTTTGGTACAATAAATTTAGCTTTTTGTTACAAATAAGTACTATTTGTTGAAATGAACTATTCTATTTGGGACAGTAAAAGTACTTTTTGGAACAATGAATTGAACTTTTTGGTACTATCAAAGTACTTTGTGGTATAAATAATTGTACTTTTTGTTACATTAAAAGTACTTTTTGGTGCAAAAATTTTACTTTTTATACTATAAATTGTATTTTTCAATAAATGTTAATTTTGGTATAATAAATGTACTTTTTGATACAATACAAGTACTTTTCATAATAATATTAGATACCATGAAAGTACTTTTTGTTACTTTAAATGTACTTTTTGGTGCAATTAAAGTACTTTTTGAATTTTACTTGTGGTAGAATGTAATATTTGGTGTAACAAATGGTACTCTTTAACATAACATATTGTACTATTTGGTACCATAAAAAAACTTTTCTGTACAATAAATTGTACTTTTTGGTACAATTACTGTAGTTTTTTATACAATAAGTTGTACATTTCGGTATAAAAATTTGTACTTTGGTACAATAAAAAACTGTTTGTCACAATAAATGTTACTTTTTGGTATTATAAATGCATTTTTTGGTACAAAAATGTACTATTAAAAAAATGTACAATAGAAGTACTTTTTGGTTCAGTAAATTGTACTTTTTGGTACAATAAAAGTACTTTTCGGAAAAATATATTGTACAATTAGATGCCATAAATGTACTTTTTGTTACTTTAAAAGTACTTTCTGATACAATAAAATCACTTTTTGGTGCTACAAAAGTAAAAATGGTACAAAAAAATTTTACATTTTTATACTATAAAAGTACTGTTTGTACAGCAAAAATTCTTTTTAGAACAAAAAAGTGTACTATTTGATACAATATAGTACTTTTTGGTACAATAAATTTATCTATTTGGAACAATACAAATATTTTTTGGTTACAAAAAAATTAAAATAATTTGTACTTTTTGGTACTATAAATTTACTATTTGGTACAAAATATACTTGTTACAGTGGAAGTACTATTTGCTAAAATAAACTGTGTCATTTGGTACAATAAAAGTTCGTTTTCGTAAAATAAATTACACATTTTGGTACAATAAAAGTACTTTTTGGTGCGATAAAAGTACTTTCTGGTACAACAAATTGTACTATTTGATACAATAACAGTACTTTTACATATAATAAATTATGCTATTTGAGACAATAAAAGTATTTTTGGGAAAAATTTAAGTACTTTTTGGTACAATTTATTTATTTTTTTCGTACAATAAAAATATTTTTTGGTACGAGAAAAATACAACTATTTGTACTTTTTGTTACTATAGATGTACTTTTTGGTACAACAAATTTTACTGTTATATACAATAAATTCATCTATTTTACAAAAAATACTTGTTATAATAGAAGTGCTATTTGTTACAATAAACTGTACCATAAAGTACTTTTGGTACAATAACAGTACTTTTTGGTTCAACAAAGTGTACGTTGTGATACAATAAAAGAACTTTAAGGAATAATAAATTGTACTATTAAATCGAATAAAAATACTTTTTGATACAATAAAAGTACTTTTTGGTACAATACAAGTACTTTGTGGTACAATAATTTTGTACTTTGTAAAACATTAAACGTACTTTTTGATATAAAAAAATTAGCTTTTTGTTTAGTGTTTTCCATAATATATTCAAGTGCCTCAGTTGATACTAAAACCAAGACCACGTTACCATCAAAACTTATTGACCTTTGACCTAAATTCACGTTAGCTGAGCAATTTGCCAAACAAATATTATTAAAATAACAAGCCCCGAACTGCGGGCCGGCGTCAATTATTTCATGTTATTTTTGTTAAGTGGCAAACTTAAACACTCACCCATTTATTAAAAATCTGAGCCAAAGTCCTGGTAGCATCACTAATTAATACTATCTAACATTCTTGTCACGCTGCTCAGCAAATAGATTACATTACAACAGAATGCTAAGAAATTTGATAGGGTTACACTAAAAGAGTGGTTGTGGTGTTATACCTGACGCCCCCCTCTGTGTCTCTCTCTCTCTCTCTGTCTTCTTATTTCAGTGATAATGCGAATGCCCCTAAGTCTGCTGTTATTATTCATTTTTGGAAATAAATCAATTCGCTTTATTATCTAGAAGTTTGTCTAAGTGTTTGCAGCAAATTCTACGGAAGTTCTTAAATAACTTGCGGGCATGTCTTATAACAGTTTGTTGTATATAGTTGTGGCGGCGGCGGCGGCGTCGATGGCATAAGAAATGTTGCAAATATTGTTAACTATTAGTTGAGGGCAAAAGTTGGTCGCATTATAGGAAATGTTATGAAATAAATGAGTAAATATAATTAGTTAGTTAAATTTATGTGTATTCACGGAAATAGTTATGGCAATCCAACAATAACAAAAGCTTTGTGGTACTCAGTACTCAGAAGTTGTTTTGCATTGAAAGACAAACATAGGTATGTATCAGAGAGCCTGCTTAAGATATGCGGAGTCCGCAAACAATAATGTCCTTGGAACAAATCGATGGGTTTTCGGAAATTTTATTCGACCTGAATGTTATTACAAACAAAAAAACAGTCTAAATAGTAATTTAATGAATTATCTTATAAAATAAATGTCGAATTGTTTCCCCTTGTATAGTTTAGTTACAGTTTACGCTATTTTTAGGACCTTGCCTCTATTTCTACTTCGTTGAAAATGTTTTCACTTTAAACGACGCATCAGTGCTCATTAGTAAACTTCCCCATTAATATCCTAAAATATCCAAGAAACCAATGTCAAAGTGAAAGCATTACAGTATGCGTTACATCTGACTGCTATTCACACTTTACTTATAGTTTGTTTAATAATTGTTTTCATTTACTTTTGGTAAGATGTGCTGCTCTTACGACAAGGATTGACGGCAAGGGAGCGTGGATAGTTTCATATTTAATCTTGCGTTAAGTTCATTACTTAATGCAGCATTGCAACGATGATAGCAGCCTTTTTGCCCTTTTGAAATTTACGCCCACTTGAAGTTGTGCATCGAATTACATCCTGCAGCTGCTTACATTTACATCGCTAGAAATAATAAAAGTCAAGGAAAGAAGTAATAAGAAATATGAATTGGAAACCCGTTGCCAAGAATTCAAAATTACCAAATTCTTGGTAGACTGCGATTCTGTGGTTCTTTGATTTCTACGAAGACGTAGTAAATGTTTTCCTTTTCGTCGTCTCTTTTACCTTTATGTTGTTAATCCTGTAGATGAAGTTTCTGGAAAAGATGTAAAAGGGAAAGTTGTTGTTACATCTTGTTGTTGTTACAACTTGTGTGTGGTAGCCCAGTAAGAAAAAAAAGGAAGTCATTCTTAAAGAATCACTTTTAAAGTACAATCAGATTTCACAGAGATGGTGATAAAGCACTTTTGCATATATCATTATAAAAGGTATCCCAAAAACCTATAAGTACAAAATGTAATGATGTATATAAGTATATAAAAGACCACAACAAGGTAGCTTGAATTTACAAATATGTTTTACTGTAGAAATGTTGATAAACTTTACATTTACGTAAACAAAACAGTACTGCCGAATGATTGATCGTTTTCACAATAGTGTTAAGTATTGTTTTTCCACAAAAAAGTCGCAAACTACAAGCGCCACAAAACAACAGATACATCTGTTGTTGTTCTCTAGTTATGTAGGGATGTTTTGTTTAGCGCGACAAACTGCTAGTCGCTGTTGTACTGCATTAGGGATGCGATTGTGTTGTATGGAGATTCGTAGTAACAAGATTTCAATACGCCTCACCTCCTTATTTTGTGTGGTTGAGGAAAAAATTCTTAAGCCAAAAAAAAAGTGATGGGGAAGGAGAAAAAAATTAACAGCAAACGTCGGAATTAACAGCAAACCATCGGAATCGCCACTAGAGGGTTAAAATGTAGGACCGACCCCAGTCATTTTTCCCTCCTAACAATTTTCCCTCCTAACTATTTTCCCAAACATACCTAACACCTATCTTCATCCACTAAGGAGACTCCCGTACAAAAATAAAATTTATATAAAATTAGTTACTATTGCTCTAACTGCATTAATGGTGCCCCTTACTTAATTTCCCTTTGCACCCCATGAATGAGGTATGGGATAGCTTCTCGCGTTGTTGTGAATTAACACGCTTTCTATTTTTAGATTCACAACTAACGGCACCTACTTGTTTATCGACGAATGCGAACGTCACTGTTTGAGAAGCTCTTACTAGACAAGCCGATTGACTCGACACTTAATACTGCGTAGTTGCTATCAACAACATTCGAGGGGAGCCGACAATGAAAGTAACAAGTTTTTTTTCTTAAGATGACTGGAGCCAGGTTTGAACCTGCGATCTCCCGCATGGTAGTCGCGTGTTCTAACCACTATGCCACGGCCGGTCCCTGGTGCCCCTAGAGGAGTCAAATCTATGACCGACCCCAATATTTTTACAACCCCAACAGGTCATATCTACTGTTCATCTTCAACCCTAAAAGTGGTTGGTTTTTATTTTTATAGTTTTTTTTATGAAATCAGATCCTGCCGCTCCCATTGCGTCTCCAGAGGATTAAAATGTAAAACTGGCCCTCACTAGTATTTTCCTCCTAAAATTTTTTCCCAAACATACCTACCCCTATCTTCACACCGTAAGGAGGCACTTTTGTCAAAAATTACTTTTATTGTACAAAGCGTTTTTGTTGTATGAAAATGTATTTTTGCTGTACTAAAATCATTTAATGCCAAAAAAAAACTTTTTGTTGTACCAAAAAGTACTCTGCTTTTATTACCAAAAAGTACTTTTATTTATATAGCTGTATTTTAATAAAGAATCATTTTTTTAACAAAAACATATTTTTATTGTACAGACACAGTACTATTTTTTACCAAATAGTACTTTTATTGCACAAACAAGTACTTTTCTTGGATTGTACTAAAAATTTATTTCAAAGGTAATAATTAGTACTCTTAGTATCAGTAACAACTTTAATTATATCGGAAAGTACTTTTATTGTACCAAATACCACTTCAATTGTACCGCAAAATAGTTTTGATGTACCAAATGGTAATTTGATTGTACCAAAAAGTACCTTTATTGAAGAAACAGGTAATTTTATTCCGTCAAAAATAACTTTTATTGTAAAACTTTACAAAGATATTAAAAAACTTTCCTCCAAAGTCAGTATTACTTAAAATCCTCAAATCTTACACATCATAAAACTTAACCTGCGCTTAGTGAATATGCAACTTCTATATCAAATTTCAGCTCTATATCTCTTTAACTACGGTTGTTATCCCGGGGACTGACAGTCAAACACACTCAAAAAGTCGGAGATTGTATGGGAGGTGGGAGTAATTTTTGTCCGATCTTACTCATCTTAAAACTTAACCACCGCTTAGAGGATAGAAGGTTGCATACCAAACGTTAGCTCTATAGCTCTTAAACTACGACTGTTTTCCTTTGTTTTCCTCTCCAAAAAAATGGTTGACATATGTTAATATTGATGTTTCTCGGGGGACTCAGGTTTTGATATTAGACCCATAGATACTTGGGGAAGTTTTCTTAGAATTCGTAGCCGACTTAGCGAATTGACCGACCTAATATATGGATGCTTCAAATCAGTCAAGTTCATGTGAAAAAAAGCTGGTATGGTTTTTGTAAAACATTGTTAAATTGTAAAGCCAAATAAGTGAAATACAAAATTTAACGATGTACCTAATGATAAAAAGTGTTAATTTTTATTATTGGATGAATTTTTTGTCCAGTAGAAAAAAAATATTAAATCTCTCAGTGATTCAAAATTTAAATTTTCAAAAATCAAAAAGTGGACTTGACCGGTTTGGCAAGTGATCAAGTTATTCTTTTCTTCTAAAACCTCAAAGTTCCAAAATTCCTAAAACATTCGAATATGTATCTATGTACACTTCTAGCACATTAGCACGCACATGTCTTTGATCAGAAGATAATTTCAAGATCGGAATTGGATTGGATTTAATGCGCTCGGGTTCGGCAGATGCAACGTGCAACGTATGATGATCGCAAACAATGTACTAATTTGATTCGCTGGAGCAGAAACAGTTTTTGGCGAAATTCTCGAAGTGTGGCGACTGATTGAAACTAATAAAATTGAGACGCTCCGTTTCGACTTTGACGTTCATGTCAACGCAGTACTGTTGAAATAAACGGCGAAATAATACGAATTCGAACTTAAAGGGATAATGAAAAAGAACTGATGACTTGTAAACAAACCATCTTTAACCCATTAGTGACGACTGTTCCCATATGGAAACGTCGACAGCGTTAGATATTGCACGCAATAAAATAAACATTAAAATAAATGTCAAGAATTTTCTTTTTTGATTTCATCAAAGCATGCTTTGATCTTTCATTCTTGATTTACCGCTATGCGATCAGACGTCAGTAGCGAGCGTGGGGGATCATTTAAAATATGTGTTTTTCACATGTGTGCAAAACATATCAAGAATATTTTTTGGCTGCTTAAGGACTGATATATTAAAGATTTTTAGTTTTTGTTATTTGAGAAGAATATGACCTGTTTTAAAGCTGTTACCATATGGTCACAGTCGGCATAACACCAGTAAAAATGGATATTTTTCTGAAATTTTTCGTCTTACTTTTATATGTAAAATTTGTTTGTTTACTAATTTATATGTAGTACCGACAAAATCTTTAATAAATTCCAATTATTTCGCTCTCGTCATTAAAGGGTTAAATTTAGGTGATAGCCATCCTTTCCACCACAGAACATCAACGGGTATTGAAGTGAATCATATGACTGATGAGTCTCGTACACGCACCATCCCGAAGCTTGAGAACAATATCGCGTTATTCCATATTCTCCCCAACAATCATCACTGCGACTTTATTTATAGTAGGAGCATTGAATTGTCTTACATGGCATCCAGAGGATCTTTTGTCTGCTCTGATAATGACTTTGTGACGTCATAATGCATTGTATTCAATGCGGTTTGGAACAATCAGACCATTATGCTTATGCAGAAGATTTTCAAATTGTTCGACCATTTCGCGTTTAATCTTTTGACATAATAAATTTCACAATATTCCGAAATTTTTCAAGCATCGAATTTAACATCCTTATACGTCATCTAAAATCATCAAATCAAGCGATACAATGAATAATTTCGTCGAAAAAAACCTAAATTTTCGAGTTTTTTCCGGAATTTTCCGAGTTTTCCACCAAGAATTTTTCTATTTTTCCATTTGAAAAGTCATTTCGGAATGATTATCCGAAATTCTTCACATTTACATCATTCAAAATTATCAAAACAATAAATGTAAAATTTCGTCAAAAAGAAATTAAAATTTTTGGAATTTTTCCATAATTTTTCAACCAAAATTTTCTATTTTTCCAACCGAAAAGCCACAACGGAACAATTACACACAAAATGTAATACAAAAATTCAATTTGCTTTGCAAAATGTTTCCGAAAAAATCAAAATTTTTCAAGTTTTTCCTGAATTTTCCACCAAGAATTTTTCTATTTTTCCATTCGGAAAGTCATTTCGGAATAATTACCCGAAATTATCAAATCATACGATACTATACAAAATTTCGTAAAAAAAAATGTAAAATTTTTAAAATTTTTAAATTTTTCCAACAAATTTTTTCTTTTTTCCATTCGAAAAGCCATTCGTAACAATTGCAACCAAAATTAAAGCAATTTTCGATTTTTCCAATTTCCCGACTTTTCCGGAGCATTTTCCGAAAATTTTCTTTCACATAAACCTTCTCCTGGCAATTACGAACAACTAAAAAAATTTAAGCAAAATCGGCTTAGGCGTTCTCGATTGATGAATTACTATACATTTTTGCCACCATTTTTATATATATAGATTTTACTGATTGTATTGTTTATCAGTAATTCACTATTTTAATCTATATATATAAAAATGAAATGGTCCACGTATGTCATACCATCACTTGAGAACGGCTGGAGCTATTTGGCTGATTTTTTTTTATTCGATTCGAAATTTTCCGTAGATTGTTGGCGCTAGGGTGGATTTATATCGAAAATTTGAATGCATGTACCAATTCAACTGAAATTTAGAATGGATATTCGTTTGATCATGAGAAAACATTTTATGTACAAATGGACCCGGCAGAGGGCGCTGGGGTCGGTTTACAATCAAAATTTTAACGAATGGGCCAATTTAACTGAAATTCAGAATCTATGTTTTTTTGATCATCAGAAAAAATCGTATGTACAAATGGACCCAGTAGATGGCGCTAGGGTGGATTTATATCGAAAATTTGAATGCATGTACCAATTTAACTGAAATTTAGTATTTATGTTTGTGGAACCCTGAGAAAATTTTTTTGTATAAATTGACGCGGTAGGTGTCTCTAGGGTGAAATTATAATGAAAATTTTAACGAATTAAACAATTTGACTGAAATTTAGAATGTATATTTGTTTTATTATGAAAATTTTTTTTGTATATATGGACCCGCAATTGATTTGGCTGGGGTTGAATTATTTCGAAAATTTATATCGATTGTCCGATTTTACTTAAACTTAAAATATAAGATTTTTTTGGCATGAGAAAATTTTGAATGTATGTTTGAAACCAGTTGCCGGTGTTTAGCTTATGATACACTTAATTTTTGGCATGTCATTTAGTCACTTTTTTTAACATCATAGTTATTCAGAAGTCTATATATATAAAAAAAGATGTAGATTTTTATGTCACCACTAATTGTGAAAACGGTTGACCCCATTTGTCCCAAAATTTCAGTGAAAGTTAGGGATGGGTTGTAGATGGTCACCCAGACCGCAAAACGGCTTTAGGTAGAATGGCGAACATTAATGTTGGTGCACTTCCTATAGAATTAGAGAGCTTCACAAAGTGGTTTTTTTAGGGGACAAACACGAAAATGGGAACAACTGTTGCTCTCACCCAGACCAAACGGTTAATAGGGTTGTTGAGCCAAATGAAGGGATTTTTGGAAACTGGAACTCCTTGGAATAAAAAGGAGCAAGGTACTATCAAACCAAACACCTCAGACCAAACACCTAAAGTATCAATCACCCAGTACACCAATACAAAAAGTTATATGTCAGCCAATCGACTTAAAAATGTGGTTTTAAAATATATGCCTATAAATAAGTAAGTTTTTATCATATCCTGGACGACACTGCTGAAACATTTTAGCAATTCTTACAAATGTAATTTCTTAGATTTATATAGAATTATACGAAGTACTGAATATGTCCGGGAATACCTCGCCCTTTTAATTAAAATATTTCAGAGGCCAAGTAATAAACCAATCCTTAACAGATTTCAACTGCACTCAAAATCTTTTAAAATAATTTGGAGGCAGGACGAAGTCTGCCGGGCCAGCTAGTTAGTAATAAAATTCCTTTTTAACTATGAAATACACATCTTTGGTTTATGCCAGTATGACTTTAGAGAACAATATTTGATCCATTTGCAGTTATATTTGTGCTTAAAACTATAAATTCAATACAAGTACTAAAAACATTCACATATAGTTCAGTTCGAGTAGAGTGTTTTATGATTAAAACTACTAAAACATTTTTCTTATTTCAGTTGATGAGTTTTGAAATTCAATTGAGTAGTTTTGTATTTTAATTGATGAGTTTTGAATTTCAATTGACGACTTTTGAATTTCAATTGACGAATTTTGAATTTCAATCGACGAGTTTTGAATTTCAATTGAAGACTTTTGAATTTCAACTGATGTTTTTTGAGTTTCAATTGACGAGGTTTGATTTTCTATTGATGAGTAATGAATTTTATTTGATAAATTTTGAATTTCAATTGACGAATTTTTAATTTCAATTGACGAGTTTCGAATTTCAATTTATGAGTTTTGAATTTCAACTGATGTATTTAAAATTTCAATTCAGGATTTTTTAATTTTTTTTTTTTTTAAATTAAAATGGAAATTTTGAATTTTAAATGGAATGTTTGAATTTCAACTGAATTGTTTGAATTTAAATTGATTTTCTTTGAATTTTAATTGAAAATGGTGTAGTCTTATATACATAATTACGTAGATATTGTAGCTATTAAGTATATATAACAACAATGTTAACATCTATTGCAGCCACTCAGTTTATATAGCTACATTAAATATATAATTTAAATATTATTACCCAATTAGTAAGTCATCTTTTTACCAAATATTATGTATAATTAATTATGCAATATTATAGCTAAAGGCCTTTACCCGCTACTATTGTCCAAATTTACCATTAATTTGGTTCCATCGATAATTGCCTATGTTATGTAAATATAGTCAAATTAATTGTCAGTATAATATTTAGTTCGCTATTATGTATCAATCTATTATTTATGTATTAACACAACGCCGCTAAAAATCGTTAAACAATCCACAATTATCTAAACAAATTTAAATTTAATTAATTTCAAATGAAATCAATTTATAAAATAAACTAATTAGTGGGAGTTGTGATGTGGTCATAAATGGCCATAGGTCATTATATGGAATTTTAGATTTATTAATAGGAATTTAGACGCATGCCAAAAAAAAAATAACAAAATTAATTTACATTTTGCCGTAGCAAATTAACTAATCCAAAACACAACAAAATTCTAGAAATTTAGTTGGTAATGTTTATGCAATCGCTGTTAGTTTTTCGTAATTTCCAAATACTCCCACTCTCTCTCTCTCTCTCTCATATTATGTCTTTAACAATAATAATATATATAGCGATGCCAAATATTTGTTTCTACATTTTCATTTCTCTAATATATGAACGAAATATGAAAAAAATTGTACAAATACTTTATTTTAAATATCAAAGATATATGTATATCCTGCAAAAGGATCAGAAGTCCACTTTTATGTATAATGGACTTAATGATGCAAATGTGTCCCTAAAGAAACATGCTAGATGTTGTAGAGTAAAAACATTTAACTTGTCATGTTCTCTCAGTGGCAATTAAGAACACACATTTAATTTCATTGCTTCTAAAAAACTACCATACTAGTTATAATTGCGACGCCGCACACTGTGTCACTATGTCTTTGAGCGGCGGCGTTAATCGTTTGACTATTTTGATCCAAATTGTTATCACTGCAATAAAATACATGTTATGGAATAGACTATTAATGTTTCCACTTGATATGAAATGCGATAGAAATGCATCAGCAAACTAATAACTAAAAGAAATAATGACCCAGCGATGGATTATCAAATCTATGGGGTGACAAGGAAAAACGACTTAAGTGGAATTAGGACGAAATCGAATTAAGTTGCGATTATTGATGTAATTATAAGACATTTTAAAAACAAGAGAAATATTAATATTACTAAAAATATTGAAAAAATAGTAAAAATATTACAAAATATTATAAATTCTACAAAATATTAAAAATTTCAAAAATGCTAAAAATATTAAGTTTATTTAAAATCTTAAAAATTTTATTAATAACTAAAATATTTAAATATTAAAAAAATATAAAAAATATTAAATGTTTTAAAAATATAAAAATTAGAAGAAAATATTAAAAGTATTTAAAATCTAATTTAAGTGTAATTATTGATGTAATTATAACCAATGTTACTAATATTAAAAATTTTTAAAATATTAGTAATACTAAAATAAAAAAAATATTGAAAATGGAAAAATATTAAGGATAATAAGTATTAAAAAAATTAAAAATATTGCAAATATTAAAAATCTTACAAATACTAAAAAATTTTAAAAATATCGATAATACCTAAAATAATTGAAATATTAAACAATACTAAAAATATTTATATATTAAAATTCTAAAAAATATTTAAAACGTTAAAAATATTAAAAATACTTACTTACTTAGCTGATACTTCTATGCAATCCCAGTGGATTATATACCGCACGTAGAAAAAAAATATTATATAAGCGTCTCGATCTTCTGCGCTTCTTCTCCAGTTAGTCACACCGAGTTCTGTAAGGTTCTCAGTAACCTGGTCTTTCCAACGGAGTTTTGGTCGCCCTTTCCTGCGCCGTCCATCGAGTTCATTGTCGAAGGCTTTTCGAGCTGGAGCATTTTCGTTCATGCGTACAACATGACTTAGCCAACGCAACCGTTGCACCTTAATGCGTCTTACCACGTCAATGTCAGTGTACAGCTCATGATTCATACGACGCCGATACTCTCCGTAAACGATGATGGGCCCATATATCTTACGCAGTATTTTTCTCTCGAATACCGGCAGAACCGATTTATCCGCTTGTGTCATAACCCAGGATTCTGAGGCATACATTAAGACAGGTAGAACCAGTATCTGGTATAGCTGGAGTTTTGTTCGTCGAGAGAGGACTCTGTCATTGAATCGCTTGCTTAGTCCGTAGTAGCATTTATTTGCAAGCAGGATTCTTCTCCGGATTTCTAGGCTGACATTGTTTGCTTTGTTGATGGCGGAGCCTAGGTAGACAAAATTATCTACCACTTCGAAATTATAGTTGTCAACGTTCACGCAGTTTCCCAAACCAGTAGATTCTTTGTTCGTTGAAACTAATAACTTCGTTTTGTCCTCGTTCACCATTAGGCCCATTTTCGCTGATTCCTTCTGTATACCTGAGAATGCTGCAGTCACATCCCGCAGTTTTCGACCGATATTGTCTACGTCATCAGCGTACGCGAGTAGCATGTGGCTTTTGTTGAATATAGTGCCACTCGTGTTTACTGCAGCTTTTCCCATTATCATCTCCATCACAATGTTGAAGAGATCGCACGATAGGCCGTCGCCTTGTATTAGGCCTCGTACAGGATGGTATAGAATGGCTCCGTAAGGTCCTTGCCAATCTTCACTGAAGACTTCGTGTCAGTCAGCGTCATTCCGCAAAGACGTATCAGCTTCGCTGGAATACCAAACTCCGCCATGGTTTCAAGTAATTTCTGCCGTATCGGGCTGTCGAAGGCAGCTTTATAGTCGACGAAAAGATGGTACGTGTCGATCTGTTTCTCTTGGGTCTTTTCCAGGATTTGCCGAAGTGTGAAAATCTGACGATATTAAAAATATTAAAATCACTAAAAATATTAAAAATATTAAAATTACTAAAAATATTAAAAAAATGTAAAATAACAAAAATAATAAAAATATTAAAAAAATATTAATTATTAAATATTAATAATTTTAAAAATATTAATGGATATTAAAAATCTTAAAAATGACTTAAGTGGATTTAGGACGAATATAATTACAATTTATCGCATAATCGCTGGTAAAAATTCATTATAGTTCACAATTAAAATATTATTATATAAACTGTAATTATCAGTTAGAAAAATGTTTGTTAGTTTCCATATATTGTTTTAACTTTTATCAATAATTACAGATAATATAAAATTTGGTTGAACTTAATTATAGAATATAATGTGAACTATAAAAAGAATATAATGTGAAATGTGTCGTTTTTAGTTAAATTTGATTATTTATTGATTAAACTCTCTCTCTCTCTATAATTTACTAAGAAAATTTATTGCATCAACATTTGATAAATATTTATTTATACAGTTGTCAATCATACCATCGCATAATTAGTAATTCCATGAACTATATCCAATAGTTGTTACAAATTTGCGCAATTGTGATTTTTGGAAACAAAAACATTGTTGCATCTACGATGACTTCGATTTAAGTCGTTTTTCCTTTTAAGCAGCCGATCAACTAATTCATTTCGACGCTACACAAACATAATTATTGCAGACACATGTAATTTTGCAACAATTACATTGAAATCGCAATGGACAATATATACAACTGAGTGATATACAATATATATAAACCGGATTCATCCGCCTAGCAGCGTTTAACAAACGTCACATGTCACCTGTTGCGACGCCGCACTGTTACAGTTGCAACTTAATGAGATTTACTTGAAAAATTAATGTAATTTCAATTAAGTGATTTTGTTGTTGTCTTAGAACCGCACAAAAGTTGCTCATAGTCATAGCATGTCAACATGTCAAATGATATATAAGCAAATTTTAAAATTTAAGTAATAATTTATTAGATTATTTTCATATTTTAAATTATTAATTGAAAAGTGTGACTGTCTGTAAACTAAACTATGGCTTTGAGTTACCGCCACTGGTACAGTGATTTGTATGTAGCTCAAAATCAGTAGTGGAGACATGAAATTGAATTAGACATTTCTTATAAGAAAAACTTAATTATATTAAACATATTTATTGCGTTTAATGTCAAATCAAAGTTATGCTGTACACAACACTTTCCAATACATTCATGTTTAATGAATACATTAACAGTTCTTTACAACCTGCAACCAACAGCTCTGTCAGCAGGACATCAGATATCATTGTTCTGTTTCCATATAACAAGTGGGCATAAATAGTTAAATTTAACACAATTATTTTTCATAAATGACACACAATATTATAGAGGTTAAAATACTATGTATACGTTAAATTTATGTACAACAGTCTAATACAAATCTATACCCCCCCTATATATCCTGAAACCAATAACCTTGTTTGTAGCCAGAAATCATATCTACAATTTTAGATGTTTACATTAATTTATGTCAGACAATTTATTAAATTGTAAATATAATTACTTGTGCATTTATTATAGTATGTCTTTTTTTGCAATTCTGACTGTAATATTACACAGAAGGTGTGATTGCATTGTAATTTAATATAACATATATAGTTGGTTTCAATTATTGTAAATATGTAGGCCAAATTTAATTTTTCTCTGTTTAAACATTTAAAAGTGTTGCAGATATATTTTTTTTAAGTTTAATATTTGTTTTTAATTTTAGAGATTTTACAATATATAGAAATCATTAAAATTGGTACAAAAATATTAATAATTCAAAATTAATAAAAAATATTAAAAATGTCTGGAACATTTTAAATATTAAAAATACAAAAAATTTGAAAATGATTTGTAATGTTAAAAATATAAAGAATTTAAAAAAAAATATCTGAAAAATACTTAAAATATTAAAAATATTGAAAATAATAAAATTATTAAAAATGTTGAAAATATTAAAAACTAGCTGGCCCGGCAGACTTCGTCCTGCCTCCAAATAATTGTAACAGATGTTATGTGCAGTTGAAATATAATAACCATTGGTTTATTTCTTTGGCCTTTTCCCGGACAAATTTTGTACTTCATATATCTAAAAGATTATTATAATTATTGTAAGAATTGCTAAAATGGATCAGCAGTATCGTCGATGATTTGATGAAAACTTACTTATTGATAGGCATATATTCTAAAACCAAATTTTTAAGCCAATTGACTGACATAGAACTATCTGCGTTGGTGTACTGGGTGATTGTACCTTTTTATCCTAAGGAGTACCAATTTCAAAAAATGCCTTCATTAGGCTCAGCAACCGCATTAACCATATGGTCTGGGTGATATCAACAGTTATTCCTATTTTCGTTATTGTCCCCTACAATTTCGAAATGGGAAAAACCACTCTGTGAAGCTCTCTAATTCAGTAGGAAGTGCGCCATTATAAAAGTTAGTCATTCATCTTTAAGCCTTTTTGCGGTCTGGGTGACCATCTACATCCAATTCCCAACTTTCACTGAAATTTTGGGACAAATGGGGTCAACCGTTTTTACAATTAGTGGTGACATTAAAATATACATCTTTTTTATATAACTATGATGTTAAAAAAGTGACTAAATGACATTCCAAATATTAAGTGTATCATAAACTTAACACAGCCAAACATACATTCAAAATTTTCTCATGCCAAAAAAATCATATATTTTAAGTTTAAGTAAAATCGGACAATCGATATAAATTCTCGAAATAATTCAACCCCACCCAAATCAACTGCGGGTCCATATATGCAAAAAAAATTCTCATAATAAAACAAATATACATTCTAAATTTCAGTCAAATTGTTTAATTTGCTAAAATTTTCATTATAATTCCACCATAGCGACACCTACCGGGTCAATTTATTCAAGGTTCCACAAACATAAATACTAAATTTCACTTAAACTGGTACATGCATTCAAATTTTCGATATAAATCCACCCTAGCGCCATCTACCGGGTCCATTTGTACATATAGATTCTGAATTTCAGTTAAATTGGCCCATTCGTTAAAATTTTGATTGTAAACCGACCCCAGCGCCACCTACCGGGTCCATTTGTACATAAAATATTTTCTCATGATCAAACGATATAAATCCACCCTAGCGCCACCTGGATTCGATTTTTTTTAACACAAACAATCTACAATTTCGAATCCAATAAAATAAAAATCAGCCAAATCGCTCCAACCGTTCTCTAGTGATGGTATGACATACGTGGACCATTTCATTTTTATATATATAGATATATATATATGTAGAATAAAAATATTAAAATTATTAAAAAAATAAAAAATATTATATATATTTAAAAAATTGAAAATATTGAAACTATGAAAAATATTAAAAAAAAACTAAAGATTTTAATGATACTTAAAATATTACAAGAAATTAAAAAATATCACCAATATTTATAATACTAAAAACATTAAAAATACCAAAAAAAAAGATACCAAACATTTACATGTAGAAAATTTAAAAACGAAAAAAAAAATAATTTTAATCCCAAAAATTGCACACAATGCATGCATAAAAATATCCCTTTTGTTCTCCCTATAATGTAAACAAACAGTTTCCAGCTAAATCTCAGATTGTTGTTTGTTATCCTCCTCAACCTTTTTTGGTTATTGCTTCACAATCGCAATATGAGATTTTATTCATGAGAAATATTGCAATCAGAGATTGTCGGCTATCCAATAGATACTATTGTTGCGTTTTTATTATGAATAAAATAATCCAACTGCCAGCTGAGGGTTGTTGTGGCACAGAATAAACCATAGTCAACGATGTCTGTCTTTTGTTCGTTTGGTGTCCTTGCATACAATGGACTAGACTGACTGGCACAGTCACGATCAACTATGCAAAGGTCAATTAGCTTTTTATTTGTATATGAGTATAGGTAAAAACCATGGAAAACTTTAGGAGTACACTGCACAGTTGTGTATGGGCGATGTAAATATTTGATTGCCTATCGAAGAATACGGCTAGATTGGTAAAGTTTTTTTGACATAATTTGTGTTAATGCATAACAAAACTAAGTATCGTTAGTATTGTTTGGAATGATGCCTAACTTTTGTGCTTTCGTAAACGAGTGCAGTTTGCAAAAACATATGACTGTGGTGACGAAATCTAACACAGTACAACACATGATTTGCCAACTCAATTCTGTGAACTGTATGTGAAATTAGACCCAAAAAGAAGAATTTCTGCATCATTCGTTTTGTCTTCTTACCTGAGATTTGAAATTAGTATCGATTTGAAGTTAGTACTATCGTATAGGGGAATTTATCACGTTTTAGGCCCTGTTGTTTGACATAGCTCGACAACCACTAGCCCAATTTAGTTGAAATAAATTTTAAAAAATTAAGAATTACAATTCCCTTAATCTGTTCATATATTGTTTTCCTATACAAGTAACACTTTCGAAGTTAAAAATGAATGTACGAAGGGAAAAAATTATTTTTTGCCTAAAAATTTAAATTTTTTTTTTTAAAAATACATAAAAAATCCAAAATGAAAAAAAGTTTCAAGTCTAGTTATTTTTTCGCAAAGTCACATAACCTATGAGCAAAATGAGACAAAGATCATAAAAATCGATGCACGCATTTCGCTTTTATTCGCAATTGAGTAAATGTATGAATTTCAAAAATTTGCTCGAGATATGCACAACATTATTTGGAGAAAACATTGACACCTTTTTCATGATTCTGAGAATTAAAAAAAAAGGAATAAACAAAAGGTTATTTGATTTTTATGATTGCGGTAATAAATGTACGTGGACAATTAAACGGAAAGTGGACCTTTTTATTATTTGGGTTTTTCCGGTGGCTACCTATATGATTTTTTTACAGAAATTGCACCCACATTTAAGGGTGGTCATTATTTGGAAAGTTTTGCACAGTTTGAAACGTACAAGTGCTGAATCAGGTATATAGCCAGCCGCCCTTAAAATATGCGCCCATTTATAAGTACCTGGCAGTAAAATATTCAAAAATACGTAGTATTTATAGGTGTGCATTGGTCGATTTTTGGCATTCAGCCAGTGCCGACGAACGCGAACAGTAAAAGTGATTTTTCTCCAGTTTTTTAAAAGTGAATAACAACAAAACATAAAATATATCAATATGGAAAACAACAAGTGCCCATATTTGGATGAATATTGTTACGTTTGTGGTCATATCGTCCGAAAAATACAGAAAAAAGATCGAAAAAAATTTGTTTACTGAGCAATTCAAAACCGCGTATTGTAATTATTTCGATGAAGCAGATTTAAGTGGTGCAAATTTTACGCCGAACACAGTGTGCAACAGTTGTTATACTACCCTTCTAAAATGGATTCACGGAAAAAGTAGAAAGTTATCTTTTATGAATCGAAATGGATTACATTGTGGCCAAGCTGGGACTATCACAACACGACTGCGAATGGCTGACATCATTTTTGAAGAGAAGAAAACTCACACAGCAAAATGTCAGCGCAACATCATACCGACAACGCCAAGCTGATTTTCAGAATTTTTTTTTCCGTTGACGAAGCAAATACGTACACGTACTGCCATGATATCCCAGGTTTAGTGAAAAAATTGGGAATGGATTATATCGCTGGCGACTGGCGTTTATTCATCGATGGTTCAGTTACTAGTTTGAAGGCTGTGCTGCTGCACAAAAAAAATAAAAAACCATGCATTCCATTGGGATTCAGCACAACTATGAAGGAAACGTATGAAGCATTGGGCGAAATTTTGAAGAAAATCAAATACGATGAACACAAATGGAACATTTGTTGCGATCTGAAGGTGGTCAACATACTACAAGGGATTATAGAAAAGGGCGGATATCCAAAATACTTCTGCTTCCTTTGTAATTGGGATTCACGATACAAAGGAAATCAATATCAATGTAAAGATTGGAAAGGAAGAACTCCCGAGCTCAACAAACAATTAAAATTACGCAATGAACCTATGATAAAGGACCTGGATGATATTTTGTTGCCACCGCTCCACATGAAACTGGGAATAGCTGGGAAATTCGTTGAAGTGGTGGTCAAAAAAGTTAACGGCGCCTTTGACTGTTTGAAATCCATCTTTCCGAAACTCAGTGATGAGAAAATTAAAAACGGTACGTATCGCACTCTGTATTTCAATATTGTCATATCTAAATTTGTTAATTTCTATACATTCGCATTACCAATAATTTTTTCGTTTTTCTTATGTATTTAAAACAGGTATTCTCAATGGACCTGATATTCGGAAATTGATCAAAAGTGATTCTTTCACACATTTGCTTTCAGAGCATCACGACCACCAACATGCATGGAACGCATTGAAAGAAGTAATAGAAGGCGTTCTAGGAAAGAACCGTGTCCAGCGAGAAGAGATACAGCAACGAGTGGACAGGTTGCTGTTTTATTTCGAAAAAATCGGCACAATCACCTCAGGAATCAGACGAACAAGGAGAGAGGTTCCACCAGGTGACCATGTCATTTGAAAAGCGGTTCAAAAGCAAAAAATTGGATGCATTGCTTGCGGAGGTTTGTTGGTGGAGTTCCACAATTATGCAGTTTGAAGAAAGCACCGAAGATGAAGACATTGAAATTGGTGGACACAGTGAAAGAAACACGCCCTTGAATAGTATGTGTATCTCGGATGACGATACAGACTCAGACCATGAATATGAACAACCTACGAAGAAAACAAGATCATCAGAACCACAAGCGTCAACTTCTACAAGGATGGATATTGCCAATAATTGAAAAAATGTTCTAAATTTTGTTTTTATGCATATTATAATTGCGTATTAATTGCATATTATTTTATTTTAATTAAGTTTTTATAAATACAATTTTTTTTTGCATGATAACTTTTTAATTTATATTTTTATTTTTATTTTAAGGGTGGTGGCTATAACTGATTTTTGAAATTCATACCTTTACTCAATTGCGAATAAAAGCGAAACGCGTGCATCGATTTTTATGATCTTTGTCTCATTTTGCTCATAGGTTATGTGACTTTGCGAAAAAATAACTAGACTTGAAACTTTTTTCCATCTTGGATTTTTTATGTATTTTTAAAAAAAAAATTTTTTTTAGGCAAAAAATAATTTTTTCCCTTCATACATTCATTTTTAACTTCGAAAGTGTTACTTGTATAGGAAAACAATATATGAACAGATTAAGGAAATTGTAATTCATAATTTTTTAAAATTTATTTCAACTAAATTGGGCTAGTGGTTGTCGAGCTATGTCAAACAACAGGGCCTAAAACGTGATAAATTCCCCTATACGATAGTACTAACTTCAAATCGATACTAACTTCAAATCTCAGGTAAGAAGACAAAACGAATGATGCAGAAATTCTTCTTTTTGGGTCTAATTTCACATACAGTTCACAGAATTGAGTTGGCAATCAATTAACTGAAAAATGTTGTACTGTGTAATTAAACCATTAGATTCTTGCAACTTTTGACATAGGTAATATAGACAACATATGACATAATCATTACAGTCAGAAAGAAGAAATTCCATAACCTCCAAACGGACAACTAGAGGACATTTGAATTTAGTCAGTTTAATCATCTTGTGATAGAAGACAAACCGTCGCAAAACCGAAATCTTTGCCCCACCCTTTCTGGTACGTCTCATACAAATGACCGAAATAACTTTCATAGTTTTACTTACATATCTTTTCTGTAAGTACATAATATGTACGCCTTTGATAATTTGACTCATGAATTAATATGGAATTTATACTGACTCCTTCTGGAATCTACCATTCAAATTTATTTTGTATTTTTCATTAATGAATATATGAAATCTTTACTCTAATTCATTAAATTAATATCATGTCAATTTGTTTAAAAATTCACCCCTCCACAACAATGTTTAAATTTCATGTATTATATAACAGCCAAAGCCATTTATCATATAAAAATCAATGCATACTATATATAAGTGTGGATTTGTGAATTTGTTTTGCCTTTACACACAAACACACATACACCCAATAGAACTTTCTAAACTTCTGTTGTCGTTCATTTGTTTTAAATGATTTATTGTTGGCAATTTGTTTTAAAATATGATCTATCGAATTGTGGTTGATGTTGTTATAACCAATTGCGTCATAAGCACCGAATCAATTTTATGCATTTACTCAAGGGACTCAATTACATCAGACTAATCATGGTCACCATTGCTCAAGACCAGTCAGGGTGCAGTCATCAAGTACATCTATCACACATTGGCAAATATGTCACATAGATGTATTTATATGTATGTATGTAACTAACTTCTAAATAGCCATTGGCGACACACACACACACATAACTGTGACAGATTTTATACAAAATTTTGTTCTCCACTTGTCATTGATTCATTCGGTAACTGTGTGGGGGGCTCACACTCTGGTGGATTAAGGCCTCCACAGGCCATCATTGAACTGACGACTGTGAACGCTTAATAGAGCTATTAGAGTCACATACATACATATGTTGCAAACCAGAATATGTGACAGCGCCTAAACCAACTTTGTCCTAATGATGGCTGTGTGGAACGAACGTACTCGTTTGAAGACAGCAATTAACACAATCACCTGTAATATTACTGGCTTAATTATGGACATTTACTTAAAATGTTGGGGGATTTATGTATCTGATTATCGTTAAGCAAGTAGTACGCCATACTGTACTTAACATAACTGGCATGATTTCGTAATTTAAAATGACATTCTAGTTTTGGTTGACAGATTGATATTGCCAATGCGATATGTTGGCTTTGTGTGTAGGGGAGAATGTAGGCTGTTGCAAAAGTGTTGGCTGTGCTGCAAAGCTATAATGGTGTGGTTTTAGTTGCTGTGGCATCGACATGGAAGTGTTGTTTTTGGTATATGTTAAATATATCTTGGAAGATGTTTTCATGATGTTAATTCACCAGGAGTGAGTGATAAAAACGCTTTAATCAATATATTTGTCCTCTGCAAGGTGGGGGGGGGGGATGATATTAATATATGTTTTTAAATGTTTAGCGGGAAAGAAAATCGAGGCTTTAATTTAAAAATTTATTGAGTTTTTGATTGACTTAATACTACACAGAACAATTTGCTAAAGCTATGACGTAAAAAATCAGTTTGCAGCAGATTTATATATAACAGAAAGTAATTTTTGGAAATTCGTTCGTGGAGGAGTAAAAAGGGAGAAAAATATGTTTAACTGGTACAATCGATCAGACCATTGGGCGAAAGCTAGAAACCCGAAAATTTGAGTGGGTATGCTTCTTATAGACTTGAAGAGCTGTCATACCGTTATTTCGGAATTCATAGTTTTTGGGGTCAAATAGGGACAAAAGTGGTACCATCGCCAGGACCAAACAGCTGAAGCTACAAAAATAAAAATTGGTGTATACGTTCATCTTATTGAATGGCTGTGCGACAATAATGCATTTTTAGAAATTCGTACTTTTAGGGATAAAAAGGGACAAAAATGGCACCACCTTACTGGCTAAACGGCTGAATCTACTATCACATAAATTTCGCTATACGTTCACCTTAGCAAATAGTTATGCGAAAATAAGGAATTTTTAAAAAGGGACTAAAATAGTACCAGTACCAAAAATTGGGGTTTACGTTCACCACAAAAAATATCTGCGCGATAATAAGAAATTTTTTCAAACTTCCAACTTTTAAGGAAAAAAGGGGACAAGAATAGTACCATCTCACACAATAGGCGTATACGTCAACCTATGTGTTATTTGTGCTGCTATAAGGGATTATTTGATATAAGGGATATAAACGAACAAAAATGATGCTATCACACAGCCCGAACTGCTGAAGGTAGAATCACAAAAATTGGGTTGAACTTCCATCTTTCACCGAAGTAGTTCCGCCGAAATAGGAATGTTTTCGAAAAACGTCCTTTAAAGGTTAAAAGGGTGAGAAATGGTACCCTCTCACATCCCCTACTCCTAAAGCCCATTTAGAGGTAGAAAATATGATGTAGGTATGTTTGGGGAAAAATGTTAGGAGGGAAATACTATTGGGGGTCGGCCGATTTCTAAAATGGGAGGAATGGTACATTTGTATGGGAAGTACAAGAAGGGTCGTAAGTACAAGAAGGGTCGTAGCTAGTTTTTTTTCAAAAACTTTAACCTGTATAACTTTACTAAATACAGAATTTGTGCACGATCGCATTGGATGTATTGATATTTTTCTCGCTATCTAAGTGGGCAAAAGGGTACATTTGTATAGGACGGCTAGACTTTCAGTGTTTTTTCCAAAACTTTATATAGTTATTGATTTTGTATTATGTATTGACCGGCCATGGCATAGTGGTTAGAACACGCGACTACCATGCGTATTAGTAGTATTAAGTGTCGAGTCAATCGGCGTGTCTAGTAAGAGCTTCTCAGTGACGTTCGCATTCGTCGATAAACAATTAGGTGCCGTTAGCTGTGAATTTAAAAATAGAAAGCGTGTTAATTCGTGTAAAGGAAAATTAAGTTTTTTTTAAGTTCCTCTAATCGCCTTGATAATTTGTGTGGATGCATTTGGCAGCAAAGTTCGTGCTCCAGCAAAAAAGGGGCGGGATCGGATCAGTGGGCGTGGTATAAAACGTGCAACTTTAAAAGGCTGCATCTCATGAACTGTAAGAGGTATAAAGCTGATATTTGGTATGTATTGTTTGAAATTGTGCGAATTTCTTACGTAAATCATACGCTATGGAGCACAACTGTTTTATTGTAACTGCTAAAAAATAAACCCAGTTCAAAATCATTTAATGAATGGAAAAGTGAAACTGTTGCTTATGTAGGGAGACGTTATATGAACAGATTAAAGGAATTGTAATTCTTTTTAAATTTGCTAAATCGGACTAATGATTTTCGAGTTATGCCAAACAAAATATCTTAAAACGTGACAAATTCCCCTATACGATACTTACTAACTTCTAATCGATATTAAATTATTATGGCATGTAACTTGACAAAACAAATAATACAGAACTTCTTCTTTTTGGGCTACTTTCACGTGCAGTTCTCAGAATTGAGTCCCAAATCAATGTACTGTGTAATTATACCATTTTGAACCAAGTTAGCAAAAATGGCCGAGTCGCCGCCCACACGTAAATATTTGACTATTGTAATAAGTGGTAACTTATTAAGGGTTTTGTTTGTGATTTTATTATTTATTTATACTCTGGACCGAAATAAGACTAAAAGTCAGTACTCGGTCTCAAAGTCGTATTAAAGTCCGCGAAGGTCTGTTAGAGTCTTAATACAATGAGATTTGAAAAGCCTTTTTGATTGAAAGACGGGAAGATAAGTTTTAAATAACTTTATTATCCGCTGTCTAAGCGAAGACTGATACATTGAAGTAAAATAAAGAATATAAACATTTACAATTTGAAACGAAACATTTACATTAGAGCTACAAACTATCAGGTACTCGATTTAAAAAAAAAGTATTGAATTTAAGTTATTTCATATCTTTATGTTAGTAAATAATAATCTGAAAAGTAGTTAATAGAATTTTAATATACATATAATTATACGGTCGCTACACTATTACATTTTTTTCGAAAAAAAAATACAATTCCTTCATTGAACATTGGTAAAAACTATGAGAATTGCTTAAAACCTTACTTTTGACCTCTTTGGGGCACTGGAAATAGTAATCCGATCTTACTCAAATTTTCGTCATGTATTTTTTACAACAAGTGGCACAATATTTCGGTTGGGCATTTTCAAATTTCCGCAAAAAATTTATCCATTTGACCTCTTTGGGGCACGGGAAATAGTTGTCCAATCTTACTCAAATTTCTCTCATGTATTTTTTACATCAATTGGCACAATAAAAAAAAAATCGTCCATATATTTGACTGCCGCTCTTATGTCCATAAACGAATGGTGTACGCTCCACAAGCTATTTTACTTAAAAAACCGGTTTATTTTTTATTTTAAACTCAACTAATTTTCATAAACTTCCACAGCTGCCGGGGTGTGATCACTGGAAATTTGAATGTTCGCTATGTTGTGTGTGTTGCTGTTGTCTGTCGCAGCGCTATGATCCATATCACATGAAACCAGTTGATTAGCAAATATGATTTGTAAGTGTCATTTAAAGTTTTACACATAAAATGTGTGAAATATTACCAATGCATATGTTTGACATTTTGACAATTGATATATTTATGTATATTGCCCAGTTGGAAGCGAAGTACAATCTTAGAACGACGCAATTATCTACCAACAATTGTATAATGGTTTTGGTATTCAATAGAATTTCAACTATTTAGATTTACTTGCAAAAATAATAAAATCCAATAAATGAAAATCAATTGTAACCTGTGTGCAAAACATCATTTGTTTGTGATATAAGTTAATGTTAATACCATTGCCCGTTTTCAAATGTTGGGATTTATTTTATTATGAATACTATAAATATAAAACAACCTACAAATAAATTAAAATGCTCAATTAGTATTGTATTGCACTGCAGTATTAACTTCATCTGCAATACTTTTTAATTATTTTTTTTATTTTTATTTTTTAATTTTCCGAAGCATTTTTGTGGTAATTTAATCTATATTGGAGACTTGATATGACATTTAAAAACTATATTATATTTACATATTATTTATCAGTATTATATTTTTGTATTATTCCCCAACATGTTGATTTATTCATGCATTCATTCATTTATTACTGATATTGATTAAATATAAAACCATTGTGATACAAGATATAAAGTCTTAGTATATATATAAGTATTAATATATTTTTTTATATATATACAAAAATATTGATAAGAACTATGTACAAGCAATGTTATTTCTTAATTGACCACTATGGTTGTAATTGTAAGATATTAGTCGACATTACAAAGCAATATATTCAAACAATTTAACTTACTGCCATGCCACACCATAAACTTAAACTTAAAATAAAGCAACTGAATAAATTCCTTAAACAGTTCCCTCCAAAATATTTTATCAAATATTCCGAGTCACTGTCAATGTTTTGTTACGTCTGAGTATAAAAAATTGTTTAACAGCAGAATGCAGTTTAACATATTGCCATTTTTGTGAATGTGGTCTGCTCTTTTTCTGTTATTTTCATGGAATGTTTGTAGTTATTGTGTTGCAATATTAATATTGCTTTACTGCCACACAGTGCGATAAAAACAAAACTCACACACACACACAAACTACAAAGTTTGCTGTAGCAAAAAGTAAAACGATATTTTTGTTAAATTTTAATTTCTGTCGATGCTTCATCTTTCAGTACATAGTCATGTCAGCAGTATATGCATTACAGATGCTGCAATGCAACTCATGCCGAACTGTGCAACCTAAGTTCCTACAATGTAATCGATAATGGTCATCAAATTGCCCATGGACACGCCTACCTTCGTTACATCCTGAAATGGAAGAAACTTATATTTTCCAAAATTGTTGTTGGTATTCAAAACAAATTTGGTTTGATTCGTCTCTGATACATTACTAAGGACTGTATTGAGTGATATAAAAATTATCTCAAAGGAAAAATATACGCATGCAGTGTTTTTAATTTAACAACATTAGATAATCCTTCAATTGTTATATAACACAGTACAACACATGATTTTGGTACTCAATTTTGAGAACAGCATATGAAAGTAGCCCTAAAAAGAAGAAGTTCTGCATTATTCGTTTTGTCAAGTTACATGCCATAATTATTTAATATCGATTTGAAGTAAGCAAGTATCGTATAGGGGAATTTGTCAGGTTTTAGGCTCTTTAGTTATATTGTTAAATGGTGGCGTATGATTATTATAAGTAATGTTCCACGTAAATCATACGCCACGGAGTACAACAGTTTTATTGTAACTGCTACAAAATAAACACAGTTCAAAATCATTTGATGAATGGAAAAGTGAAACTGTTAATTATGTAGGGAAACATTATATGAACAGATTAAAGGAATTGTAATTCTTATTTATTTTTAATTTGTTTCAGCTAAATCGCACTAGTGGTTCTCGAGTTATATCAAACAAAAGAGCCTAAAACGTGACAAATTCCCCTATACGGTACGTACTAACTTTAAATCGATAATACATTATTATGGCATGTAACTTGGCAAAACGAATGATGCTGAACTTCTTCTCTTTGGGGCTACTTTCACGTGCAGTTCTCTGAACTGAGTCCCAAATCAATGAGCTGAAACATTTTGTCTGTGTAATAAAATGTAAACTTTGTATTCAAATTAATTTTTTTTTTTTAGATTTATTTTTGTATACGATAAATTTAAAACCACAAATCTAAACTTAATGATATATGTCGCTCACCAATTCTCTAGAAAATTAACTCAGCGTCAGCCATAATTACGAAAATCCAGTTATCATGGTATCTTTGCGTAATAGCATTTTCGTCACATCAAAATCCCATAAAGTACCACAAACAAATCCGTTTAGGACTATTTGGTCAATAAATTCAATTCCAAGAAATTTTGTTGAATTTCAAACGGTTGCTGTACGCGTTCTGTTGAAAATGTCAAGATAAAAAAATTTAATCAACAGTTTCGTAAGTAATTTGAGTTTTGAAAGACGTTATTAGAATTTACGCTTTCACAATATTTAGTCCTGCATTTCATTTTGGACTTTATTGGTTTACAAATAGTAAGTGAATTTCGAAGAAATGCTTAAGCAAAGTTTGAAAATGCACTATGAGTTTGTGTGTGTGTGTAAGTGCGCGCGTGTGCTGTAAGTGGCCTAGAAATAACCATGAATTTCTTAGAATAGAGGAAAACTGAAATGCCGTCAGGATTGACGCTTTAGCATTGTGCAAAGTGATTTTCAATACAGTACGTATGTACTCTAGGGTGGCCGCAAATATCGATGTTGGATTTTTGTCGCTCTGATCCCCCAGGGAGGCAAAACTTAAAAATGACTAATCCAATTTTGCTGAATTAAAAAACCGAAATTTAGGTATTAAAAAATTTTAATTCTTAAACTTCGGACTAGTCGTTCTTGAGTTATACCTCACAAAGGTGGCTATAGGCGCTTAAAAACTTTCAAACCCCAGCGGCACGGGTTAACATACTCCAATCCTGCTCAAACGTTGGTAATCCCATTATCTGCAAAGACATCAATAGGGGGGGTGGTCAGACCGAACAAAAATTCAACATCGATTTTTGCAGTCACTCTAGTCTGAATATGTTCTAGTTGGCCGTATGTAAGTGTGAAAGAAATATAAATTTTCCAAAAATACCTAATATTGTGTTGGAGGTAGCACAAGGGGTGGGGCTATTCTGCCTATTTACAATCCTTTAGTTTATTTTGGAAAATATTAATACTGGTAAATTTTCATAAGGATCAGTTAAGGCTTACTTGAGTTCTGCTGTCCATCAGCCAGGCAGACACGGCTCAATCGACTTAAAACGAAATTGGTCTTAACGTACTTGGGGTTTAACCAGCCTCCTTTAAACCACCTGCATTCCTAATGGTGGGGTGATTTTTAATACAGTACGTATGTAATCGTTTATCGAAACTTTCGTTATGCGCAACACCTCGTTATCGCAAGACCTTTTTTTAAAGCGCAGCATACTTCTTCAACCAGTGTTAGGCAACCTCTGGCCTCGCGAGGCAATTGAACGCGTACAATAAATTTTACTATTTTGCACATTTAATATACTGTTTTGTACAAAATAACACTAAAAATAAATAAGTACAGTTATAGTATACTTATACTTATACTTATACTTATACTTATACTTATACTTATACTTATACTTATACTTATACTTATACTTATACTTATACTTATACTTATACTTATACTTATACTTATACTTATACTTATACTTATACTTATACTTATACTTATACTTATACTTATACTTATACTTATACTTATACTTATACTTATACTTATACTTATACTTATACTTATACTTATACTTATACTTATACTTATACTTATACTTATACTTATACTTATACTTATACTTATACTTATACTTATACTTATACTTATACTTATACTTATACTTATACTTATACTTATACTTATACTTATACTTATACTTATACTTATACTTATACTTATACTTATACTTATACTTATACTTATACTTATACTTATACTTATACTTATACTTATACTTATACTTATACTTATACTTATACTTATACTTATACTTATACTTATACTTATACTTATACTTATACTTATACTTATACTTATACTTATACTTATACTTATACTTATACTTATACTTATACTTATACTTATACTTATACTTATACTTATACTTATACTTATACTTATACTTATACTTATACTTATACTTATACTTATACTTATACTTATACTTATACTTATACTTATACTTATACTTATACTTATACTTATACTTATACTTATACTTATACTTATACTTATACTTATACTTATACTTATACTTATACTTATACTTATACTTATACTTATACTTATACTTATACTTATACTTATACTTATACTTATACTTATACTTATACTTATACTTATACTTATACTTATACTTATACTTATACTTATACTTATACTTATACTTATACTTATACTTATACTTATACTTATACTTATACTTATACTTATACTTATACTTATACTTATACTTATACTTATACTTATACTTATACTTATACTTATACTTATACTTATACTTATACTTATACTTATACTTATACTTATACTTATACTTATACTTATACTTATACTTATACTTATACTTATACTTATACTTACAATTTAGTATACATATAGTACTAAATTGGTAGTGCCCAAACTGCATCATGGTCCTAAGTAGATATAATTTTGTACACAGGTAGTTTCCGGCAACTTAAAAAAAAACAACTTAATTTCCCTTTGCACCCCATGAATGAATTAACACGCTTTATCGACTACTTGTTTATCGACGAATGCGAACGTCACTGTTTGAGAAGCTCCTACTAGACACGCCGATTGACTCGACACTTAATACTGCGAAGTTGCTGTCAACAACATTAGAGGGGAGCCGACAATGAAAGAATAATTTTTTTAAGATGACTGGAGCCAGGTTTGGACCTGCGCTATCCCGCATGGTAGTCGCGTGTTCTAACCACTATGCCACGGCCGGTCCCCAAAGTGCATCAATATTTCACATTTTTCTTTCTTAGATTTTGTAGATTGTGTTTGATGTACGACAACATTAGTATATTGTCGGTCAGCTTGTCGTCAACCGAGTGTTTTGACGACAAGTACATACATTTTTCACATTTTGTCTCGAGTACAGCGTTTACGACAAAGTAGTGTATGACGGAACTTCCTATTGGGATGTTTTGAATTGTCATTTAAGCCATATTAGTATGATTTGTATATACATTCGTGCCATTTTAAAAGATGAATTTTAATTGTGTTTTTTAGCTTTTTATTAGTATGACGAATTGTTAATTCTTTTGAAAGACTACTCACCAAGAGAGAAGAGAAGGATATCAACTTTAATACGGCATTCACCTTCATTCGAGATTTTAAACTTTAAAATTGCTAATGTTTACTCGTCCGTTTAAAAAACTAAAAAATTTTTACGTCAGTTTCCATTTTTTTGTTCCCATTATCAAAGAAACACATTTTTTTCCTTTGATTTTGTTGAATGTGTTTTATGTAGACAACATTAGTATTTTGTCGGCCAGCTTGTCGTGAACCGAGTATTTTGACGACAACTACACTAATATTTTACATTTTTCTTCCTTATATTTTGTTGATTATGTTTGATGCACGACAACATTAGTATTTTGTCGGTCAGCTTGGCGTCAACCGAGTGTTTTGACGGCAAGAATATACAGTTTTCACATTTTGTCTTGGGGACAGCGTTGACGACAAAGTCGTGTAAGCGGAACTTTCTACTGGGTATTTAAAAAAAAAATTCGAAAAAAAATTTTGTTTTTTTTTTATTTAAATTATATCCATAATTAAAAAAATTAAATTAAAGTTAATTGCAACTCTTGTTTTTATTAAATATCTTTCACACATTTTTAAGTTTACATTTCATCTAAGCTATTTAAAACTTCAGATTTGCAGAAAGCAAATGAAATATTACTAACAAATAATTTATATACTCTCATTTTATATACTCTCAAACATCAAACCATTTTAAGGTCAATCGTATACAGAAAAATATACAAACTAATCAAATTCAAAAGACAACAAGTAATATTAACATCATATACAGCACCTGCTGTATTCGATTTTAGTCAATGGGTCGTAACACCACAAAATCTCTGACCATACCACCAAAGTCCCCTCCGCTTGTTGAAAAACTAAAGCAACTTAGAAACTGCGAAAAGAACTGTTGTGTTGTTCATACCTCTAATACCACTTCCTAGTGTTCAACGAAAATCCCCTTTTAACAACTCTACTTACCAATAGCTAATCCTTGCTTGTTTTCTACTTTTACTTTTATTACAGCAACACCCAACCCCCCATCCACACAACCCAACTTGCAGTGCAACTAAACAGAACTAAGGGCACCCGGGTACAGCTATGTTTTCTTAGAACAACACTACAACACATTGAACTAAGCTTTGCCAGAACTCCAACACAATCAAACCGCACACCTACCTACAGCCATCGCATCGCAAAAGTTATGACATATAATCTTATGATTTTCCCACTGTCAAACGCTAACAACGACGATATTCCACTTGGCAGCACAGTCATGGATGACCCGGTAACAGCAAGTGCGATGACTTTCGCTGACCAGGCAACTAATCCCAGTGGAGCAGAAGCGACGAATCTAACCCTTAACGATTTGAAGCTGTTTTTTGAGTTCATGAGCTCATACAATGAACGACAGAGGAATGCTTCGATCGTCAATGGCCATCAGCCAGGTGTTATGGATGAATGTAGTGACTACTGCAAGGGAGAATTCTATCAATGGCTAAGAGTCTACAATGGGGTACATGGCTATGTGGCCCTAATGGTAAGTCCTTGGGGGAGATGGGAGGGACATAACGTAATTCACATGAATAAAATATGAGACAGCAACAGGGTAATAATTAAGCTTACATAAACAACAACAAAACACACTGTTGCTTCCAGAGAATTACCACTGGCAGATTAGTTGTTAGCCAATCTCGAATGAAAGCGAGAATTGCCAACAAGTTCGATGAATAAAATTCTACGAAATTTGTCAGGCATTGAAATGAGATGCGAAGCCATACTTATTGAATTTCCTTAGGGTGGGGAATTATAAACACAATACACAAAGGTTGTGGATTAAGCATACAAATATTATTATATAAATAATTGTGAAGACAACACAAGGCAACAACAACAGCAACACCAACAAGGATCCATCCAATCCAGTTAACCCGGGATTGTTTATGATCCCAGAGGCGAAATAGGGTTTCGTGATTCATCGTTAATGAGAAATAATTAAATGAGTACATAGATTTGCTATGAACTTTAGTAATGCGTAAAATACAAAAAGTTCCCAAAGAATCTTGTATGGTTTTTCTTAATTAATATATGCTATTAACAATAAAAATTAAAAGGATAACGAAAAATATAATAAACTAGCTGACCCGACAAACTTCGTCCTGCCAGCAAAGTTATTGGCATAAGAAAGAGTTGTACCAAGCTCTATGGACACAAATAAAATATGTCCTAAGGGAAAGTGGTCTAAGAACTGAAGCCTCATACACACTTACCATATTTTATATCTGAATCTCAAATGTTAAACGTTTTTAAAAGTTTACACGAATTAGATGGTAGTGAAGGCTAAAGAAGTTCAGATCTAATAATACGAACTCTTTTTATCAGAAAAAGTTGTATCAACGTAAAAGATAAGTTTAGTGACATACACAGAAATAAATATAATTATTAAGAACGATAGGGAAAACAAAACAAAACTTTTGCTATGATCTCTTTGTCCTCAGATCGAGTATTGGTAAGTACTACCTATGTATCAAAATTTCTTTCATCACGACCAAAATACATTTGTATCACACTACCTTCCCTCGCCTACTGATCAAAATAAACATATCGTTTCTATATTATCATCCTCATCTTGAATTTGTCTGCTCTGTAGATAAACCTCACCATTTTGCAACGCGTATTCCGTCCACTACTCAAAAATAAAATTTTAGCCGGAATATTCATAAATGCAGTGGTAAATCTTTTCTATGCATCCGTCTCATTTCTATGGGCCAAACAACTACATTTGACGCCGGCACCTTACAGAAGGACTTCTTTCGTTTACCTCACTTACTCATATATTTTCCATAGTAAGGGGTTTAATAAACCTTTTCGTACGTTCCATCAATTTTGAAAATTTGGTGCAGTCGTTCGGATTTGTGCGCGTACACACGTTTTAGAGATTCACACTTGACTATTAAACTATATTATAATCGATAAGTTGTAATAAAAATATTCACTAAATTCACATCACCGTGTCCATTCCTTACAATTTTCATTATAATTCCACCCCAGCGTCACCTACCGGGTCCATTTATACATAAATTTTTGTAAAATATGTTGAGTGTAGTTGAAATCTAATACCGATTGGTTTATTTCTTTGACCTTTAAAATATTTCAATTAGAAGGGCGAGGTTTCCCGGACAAATTCTGTTCTTCATATATCTATATCTTAAAGATTATTATATATTATTATAAGAATTGCTAAAACGATCAGCAGTGTCGTCCATGATGTGATGAAAACTTACTTATTGATAGGCATATATTCTAAAACCAAATTTTTAAGCCGATTGACAGACATAGAACTTCCTGCGTTGGTGTACTGGGTGATTGTACCTTTTTATCCTAAGCAGTACGAATTTCCAAAAATGCCTTCATTAGGCTCAGCAACCCCATTAACCGTATGGTCTGGGTGATATCAACAGTTATTCCTATTTTCGTTATTGTCCCCTAAAATTTCGAAATGGGGAAAACCACTTTGTGAAGCTCTCTAATTCTGTAGGAAGTGCGCCATTATAAAAGTTAGTCATTCTTCTGTTAGCCTTTTTGCGGTCTGGGTGACCATCTATAGCCAATCCTCAACTTTCACTGAAGTTTTGGGACAAATGGGGTCATCCGTTTTCACAATTATGGTGACATCTAAATGTACATCTGTTTTATATATATAGACTTCTGAATAACTATGATGTTAAAAAAAAAGTGACTAAATGACATTCCAAAAATTAAGTGTATCATAAGCTAAACACCGGCAACTGGTTCCAAACATACATTCAAAATTTTCTCATGTCAAAAAAATCATATATTTTAAGTTTAAGTAAAATCGGACAATCGATATTCAAAATCTTCTCATGCCAAAAAAATCATATATTTTAAGTGTAAGTAAAATCGGACAATTGATATAAATTTTCGAAATAATTCAACCCCAGCCAAATCAACTGCGGGTCCATATATACAAAAAAAAAATTTCATAATAAAACAAATATACATTCTCAATTTCAATCAAATTGTTTAATTCGTTAAAATTGTCATTATAATTCCATCATAGCGACACCTACCGTCAGTTTAAACAAAAAATTTTTCTCGAGGTTCCACAAATATAAATACTAAATTTCAGTTAAATTAGTACATGCATTCAAATTTTCGATATAAATCCACCCTAGCGCCATCTAACGGGTCCATTTGTACGACAATTTTTTCTGATGATCAAACAAACATAGATTCTGAATTTCAGTTAAATTGGCCCATTCGTTAAAATTTTGATTGTAAACCGACCCCAGCGCCACCTACCGGGTCCATTTGTACATAAAATGTTTTCTCATGATCAAACGAATATCCATTTTAAATTTCAGTTGAATTGGTACATGCATTAGATTTGATTTTTTTCAACACAAACAATCTACGGAAAATTTCGAATCGAATAAAAAAAAAATCAGCCAAATCGCTCCATTTTTATTTTTCATTTTTATATATATAGATTTAAATATAACGTAAAACCAAAATGTAAAAATAATTACTAACATACATAATAACTTAAATGACTTCATGATTCAGATTTCCCCAAATCATTTAATAGTATTATTATATTATATAATAGCTTGTTGTTATTTAATTTGAAATGGCCATTGGGCTTAACAAAAACAGTTTTGCACAAAAAACGGAAATGAAATGCTGTCGAAAAAATTACCCATTGAAGTTAATTTTCGGAATTGATATTTTTTCAACTTAACTCAGTAAACTGTGTAGTTACTTCGCTATTATTGCACCAACGCACATTGTCCGAATTAATCAAAATAAACAACGTATTAAATTAAGTAAGGGCAGTGGTCCACTACTGCTAGTGATTACATGAAACGGAATTTTTTTTTTGTAGAATAAAAAACAACAAAAGTAAAACTTATTTTTTATTTATTATACTCTTATTGGGTTTTCACAAATATTGTTTTTATACATTACATCACGCTCACGCTCAGAGCAAGGTGTATATTAGACTGGCCATAGCGTTATATAGAAAAAATTAAAAATGTGAAATCCAAAAGTTTTCGCACTGAAAAATATGAGGTTGGGGATAAAAATAATTATGCATATTTTTTTTTTTTTTTTTTTTTGATTCCGAGTACCTCCGGGTTGAGCCCAAACTTTTATTACATTACCCATTTAGGCTGAAGTGCAGAAAATGGGGCGGGAGCCCGATTAAAAACCAAAAATATGCCATTGTCTTCATCTTTGCCCCCAAACATCGGAATGGTAGGTCAAAGTTGGCGCTCAGGCCCATGGGGCCCGGGGGGTCAAAAAAGGGGCCCCTTTCGGTTCTATGACGACCCCCCAGGTGCGGGTACTCAAATGAAAGATATTTTCGAGACGAATCCAACGATGTTATTTTTAGGTTCCTACGGGTCTCCTGGACCGAGTTAGAGCCATTTCCGGGATATACCAAGAAAAAAAAATTATTTTTAACTAAATTTAAAAAATTATAAAAAAAATTTTGCGTGCGGCGCTAGTAAACCCAACATAGGTGTACCGTCATTTCGCCCAATGTCATTTCGCCCAAAAACAACCATGACATATCGCCCAAAACATGTCATTTCGACCAAAAACCTAACTACAACATGATATATCGCCCAAATGCTATGACATAAGACCCAACTCAATTTTTTTGGGCGAAATGTCAGACTCATGACGACGGCACGCGCTGCTGCATACGTCGCAGTCAGTCTTGTACTCTTGCCCCCGCCTTAGGGGGGCGTGCCCCCCACCGCATTCGTGTTTTAATAATGCCAGAGAAAGAGATAGAGTAGCGAGTCTGACTACGACGTATGCGGCGAGGGCGTGCCCCCCACCGAGAAAGAGAATACAAGACTGACTGCGACGTATGCAGCAGGGCGTGCCGTCGTCATGAGCCTGACATTTCGCCCAAAAAAATTGAGTTGGGTCTTCTGTCATTGCATTTGGGCGATATGTCATGTTGTAGTTAGGTTTTTGGTCGAAATGACATGTTTTGGGCGATATGTCATGGTTGTTTTTGGGCGAAATGACATTGGGCGAAATGACGGTACACCTATGTTGGGTTTACTAGCGCCGCACGCAAAATTTTTTTTAAAATTTTTTAAATTTAGTTAAAAATAATTTTTTTTTCTTGGTATATCCCGGAAATGGCTCTAACTCGGTCCAGGAGACCCGTAGGAAACTAAAAATAACATCGTTGGATTCGTCTCGAAAATATCTTTCATTTGAGTACCCGCACCTGGGGGGTCGTCATAGAACCGAAAGGGGCCCCTTTTTTGACCCCCCGGGCCCAATGGGCCTGAGCGCCAACTTTGACCTACCATTCCGATGTTTGGGGGCCAAGATGAAGACAATGGCATATTTTTGGTTTTTAATCGGGCTCCCGCCCCATATTCTGCACTTCAGCCTAAATGGGTAATGTAATAAAAGTTTGGGCTCAACCCGGAGGTACTCGGAATCAAAAAAAAAAAAAAAAAAAATATGCATAATTATTTTTGTCCCCAACCTCATATTTTTCAGTGCGAAAAATTTAACTTTTCAAAAAAATTTCCACTATGGCCACTCTAGTGTATATTCATATATACCCTCACCTTTAGGGATGATAAAATCAGTTGATATGAGCAAAGGTGTAACCAGAATGTTCAAAACCGAAACCACATAGCGTCTAACAAGTTTTTTGTCAGTTTTCCAAAAATATAATTTGCGAACCGCGTTTCTAGTGTTGGATAACAAGTTTTGTAAGTTGAGTTACTTAGAAAGTATTTCCACAGAACATTGCCGGCATATATATCTGGGCGAATCGCCATATAGAAAGTTGTGTATGCTTATACGATATTCTATAGGTAAATCTCAAAGGAGAAGTCAGCTTTCAGTGAAATTTCCTTAAGCAATACGAAAATTTGTTCATACGAGTATTAAAAGTGTAATTGCCGTTATCTCCTGAGCTAAGCAACCAATCGCAAAAAGGAGTTCAACTTGTGATCACCATACACTAGTTGTGAAATAACTAAGATATAGTTGGGATCGTACATTGAAATGGGTTAGAAGCCGTCGATATTCTCATGAAAAACTTTATGTGCAATTATCTCCTTAACTTAGTGTCCAAACGCAAAACGGTCCTTTTTTTATGATCATTATAAAATAGTTGAGAAAATACCAACAAACAGTTTTGATGTTATATTGAAATAGCTCGGTGAAAACCGCCAATATTCAAATGAACAACTTTAAATGCCGTTAATTTCCTAAACTAAGTGTCCAATTGTAAAAAGGAGGTTATTTGCAATCATATCGATACCTATGTTCTTAAATTTTCTAAGTTTAAAAAGTAAGTTTCACAGAAAATGCGTTCAATGCTAGTGAGTAATGTAGATTCCACCTATTGCTAAGTTCATAATGTCCAATTACTTATGTTTGGAGAGATCAGCATGAAACTTCTAAAAGAAATAATTTAAAGCGAACAAAATTCCGGTTTTTAACTAAATCAATTATTCGAAAAACAAATTTTTAGAACAAAGTATTTTTTGTAAAAATAAAGGAGACACATTAAATTAGATCTCGCGTAACTTAAGACCAACAACATTTAAGGACTTTTTCAGACGATTGGGCAATGTCTGTCTGTGGCTAGTGGGCAGGATAAGACGAGCAAACCTCAACAGATCTTTTTTTTTAAATTTACCAGTATTAATTTTTACCCGAATGAAGTAATGTTATTGAAAATGGGCAGAATAGCCCCAAGCCTTCTGATACCTCCCATACAATATGCCTTATATTTGGAAAATTTATATTTCCCCCTTAACAGAAAAACGGACAACTACAGCATATTTGAATTTTGTCTATAGATTTATTCTCTAAGAGAAGGCAAAACGCCAGACATTCGAAACCTTTACCACACCCCTTGTGGTACCTCCCATACAAATGACCAAATTGAACATCATAGTTTTATATATATATCTTTTTTGTAAGTACACTGAAATCAATTATATTTTTGAAAAAGTTATACACTTATTAAAATTTGACTCAGAAATGAATTTGGATTATATAGACCGACCCGTTCTGATACCTCCCAAACAAATTGCCCTATTTGTGGTGATTCTGTACTCCCATAACTTCCAAACGGACAATTGGAGGATATTTGAATGAAGTCAATTAATTAATTTTTTTATATATAAATCATATAAATCTTGTCAGTCAATTTATCTTGTAGTAGCAGACATACCCTCAGAAAATCGAAACCTTAGCCACACCCCTTCTGGTACCTCCCATTCATAATTACATATTTGTGGTGATTTTGTACTCCCATAACTTCCAAACTTTTAATATACTTCCAAATACTTTTAATATGCCAATGAGTAATTTTATGGTATTAAGGAGTACTTGCATTGTTTCTTGTTTTTTTATTTTAAAAAGCACGTTTAGTGTACATTTATTGTATAAAAAAGTACTTTTGTTGTTTCAAGAAGTACTTTTATTGTATGAAAAAGGTACTTTATTATACCTTGATGTACTTTTAATTTACCAAAAAGTACTGCTGATATAACAAAAAAAATTCTTTGTACCAAAAAGTACTTTTATTGTTTCAAAAAGTAATTTTATTGTATCAAAAGATAATTAATTGTACCAAAAAGTGCTTTTAGTATACCACGAAGTAATTTTATTGTTCCAAAAAGTAGTTTAATTGTTTCAAAAAGTACTTTAATTGTATTAAAATTTACTTTTTTGTATCAAAAAGTACTTTAGTTTTCTAACAGGTACTTTCATTGTATCAAAAATACATTATTGTTTAAAAAAATACTCTTAGTGTACCAACTTTAATAGCATCAGAAGGTACTTTAATTACTTACTTAGCTGGTAATTCTATGCAATCCCAGTGGATTATATACCGCACGTAGAAAAATATTATAAGCGCCTCGATCTTCTGCGCTTCTTCTCCAGTTAGTCACACCGAGTTCTGTAAGGTTATCAGTAACCTGGTCTTTCCAACGGAGTTTTGGTCGCCCTCTTCTGCGCCGTCCATCGAGTTCATTGTCGAAGACTTTTCGAGCTGGAGCATTTTCGTCCATGCGTACAACATGACCTAGCCAACGCAACCGTTCCACCTTAATGCGTTTGACCACGTCAATGTCAGTGTACAGCTCGTACAGCTCATGATTCATACGACGCCGATACTCTCCGTTAACGATGATGGGCCCATATATTTTACGGAGTATTTTTCTCTCGAATACCGCCAGAACAGATTCATCCGCTTGTGTCATAACCCAGCATTCTGAGCCATACATTAGGACAGGTAGATCCAGTATCTGGTATAGCTGGAGTTTTGTTCGTCGAGAGAGGGCTCTGTCATTGAATCGCTTGCTTAGTCCGTAGTAGCATTTATTTGCAAGCAGGATTCTTCTCCGGATTTCTAGGCTGACATTATATGCTTTGTTGATGGCGGAGCCTAGGTAGACAAAGTTATCTACCACCTCGAAAATATAGTTGTCAACGTTCACGCAGTTTCCCAAACGAGTAGATTCTTTGTTCGTTGAAACTAATAACTTCGTTTTGTCCTCGTTCACCGTTAGGCCCATTTTCGCTGATTCCTTCTGTATACCTGAGAATGCTGCAGTCACATCCCGCAGTTTTCGACCGATGATGTCAACGTCATCAGCGTACGCGAGTAGCATGTGGCTTTTGTTGAATATAGTGCCACTCGTGTTTACTGCAGCTTTTCTCATTATCATCTCCATCACAATGTTGAAGAGATCGCACGATAGGCCGTCGCCTTGTTTTAGGCCTCGTCTGGTATAGAATGGCTCCGTAAGGTCCTTGCCAATCTTCACTGAAGACTTCGTGTCAGTCAGCGTCATTCCGCAAAGACGTATCAGCTTCGCTGGAATACCAAACTCAGCCATGGCTTCAAGTAATTTCTGCCGTATCGGGCTGTCGAAGGCAGCTTTAAAGTCGACAAAAAGATGGTACGTGTCGATCTGTTTCTCTTGGGTCTTTTCCAGGATTTGCCGAAGTGTAAAAAACTGGTCAGTTGTTGATTTTCCAGGTCTAAAGCCACACTGAATAGGCCCGATCAGGTTGGATAACACTGGCTTTAGTCTCTCACATAGCACACTCGACAGGACCTTATATGCGATGGGTAAAAGGCTGATCCCGCGGTAGTTGGAGCACACACTTGGATCACCTTTTTTCAGCAGAGGACATAATGCGCTTATATTCCAATCGTCGGGCATGCACTCTTTAAGCCAAACCGTGCGCAGGAGCTGGTGCATGCTCGTAATCAGCTCCTCGCCACCGGACTTGAAGAGCTCTGCGGGCAGACCGTCGGCACCGGCTGCTTTGTTGTTTTTCAGCCGCGATATTGCTCTTCTTACCTCGGCTTGACTTGGTGGTGGGCAATCTAAGCCGTCGTCGACAATTGGCGTGATAACTTCACGTGCGCTGCCTTCTGGAACCAGCAGTTGCTGGAAGTGTTCTCTCCATATGTGCAGCACACTCTGCGTATCCGTGACCAGATTTCCATCACTGCTCTTACTTTCTGGTAAAATTTTCGGGCCTCACCTCTATCCCTGTATCGCTCTATATCCTCGTTCTCCCGTTCCTTCATCTGACGTTTTTTTCGCCTAAATAGCTGTCTCGCCCGTTTTGCTTTCTCCTTATGCCGTTCCCTTACAGCACGGGTTACAATTGGCTGTAGCGTTGCCCTATTAGCAGCATCCTGTTCCTCAGACGCTATGCGACATTCTTCATCGTACCAGGATTCGTCTGAGCGCCGCTTTTCATATCCAAGCACGGTTGTTGCGGCGGTTGCCATGGAATGCGCAATATGCTGCCACTGTGTATCGGGAACGTCAGAAGTAGAGGCGTTGTGTCGTAAAAGTTGGGAGAGCTGTTTGGAGTAGGCAGTAGCTATCTCTGGGGTTTGCAGCTTCGCGATGTCCAGCTTTCTTTGTGTTTGGTCAGAAGGTACTTGTAACAAAAAATTCGTTTAATATACCAACAAGTACTTTTATTCTATCGAAAAGAACTTTTATTATTTCAAAAAGAATTTTAATTGTATCAAAAAGTACTTTGTTGTATCAAAAGACACTTTTAATAGACCAACAAGTACTTTTGTTGTATCAAAAAGTACGCTTAGTGTACCAGCATTTACTTTTAATATCAAAAAGTAATTTAATTGCATCAAAAGGTACTTTATTGTACTAAAAATAACTTTTATTGTATCACAAACTACTTGTATTGTTCTTTTATTATATTAGAAAGTACGTTTAGTATACCTAATAGTACTTTTAATGGACCAAAAATTATATTTATTTGACTAAGTTTTCCATTTATTGTACCAAAACGTACTTTTAATTTGGCAATAAGTACTTTTATTGTACCCAAAATATACTTTGTTTGTACCAAAAATTTGTTTTTGTACCAATACCTATGGTTTAGGGGTCATGTCTTCCAATGGGTAGCCCCTTTGGATTGATTGAAAAGTTTCGATATAATAAAAACTAACACTGTAAGTACGTTAAAATGACACAGAAAAACACTGAGGCACCCCAACTTAATTTTAGGCCGCAGAACACAGTCGTATACTCCGTTCTAAAATATTATGTCAACTTGAGAAAATATTTAAAATCTAAGCTATTTGTTTCTATTTATTTAAAATCTCTCTCGAAATTATATTTATTATTGTTTATTTATCGATATTTAACTCTAACAATAATGATATTCATATTTTCAATTTATATTCTCTTCAAGTCACTCTCACATTGTCTGGTCAAAGATTGCCTCGTGGGTTCTATTCTGTCGGTCCTTTTTATAGTCTTGGTCCGTTCATCAAGTACCCATCTTTTATTTATTGTACCCCAACAAGTATTCCCGCTTACTTGTGGGGGTGCCAACCACAGCCAAAATATTAAATTTTCATTATAATTAGACACCATAATTTATATCTCAATAAAGAATAACTGAAGTACCACTTGTTGTTGTTGTTGCAATATTTCTTTATGAATATTATAAAAAAAAAATCAATATTCACTTAAGATTGTTGTCCCCCGGACTTTTCAAAAGTTTTTGTCCACCCATTTGAAAATCCATCCATCCATTTAGTTGTTAATGCCGCACACGAAATATCAAAAGGATTTTAAAAATGCTGCAACAATCCTCTTACAAAAATTGTTACATGAATATTAAACACATCCTTCCAAAGTGGCAAGTTATCCCTGGAATGCCAATGAGAGAAAGTACTCATTGGCAAGAGTTCACAGGTAGAAAATAAAAATGTTGCGACACAAAATGATTTGTCGACGGCGACAAGTGTTGAGTGTGTTGTATTGCAGCATTTACTAAAGTCATGGTAGATGTTATTGTTCACAACTTTTAACAACTCAGCAGTTTGTAGAGCCTCGGGCCGTATACGGAATAAGTCTTCAATTTATGTTTACTCCCTCCACACCCAAAGAATCAAATTTGTGTCAGGAGCGCTGGCAACTGCTACACGCCCGTTTGTCAGCCAGCCTGTTTCAGTGGCTTTGTCCATATTATTGAAATACACATTCATCTTGCTGTGTCGCTAATCTTGTTGCACTGTATATGTTCACGTTCATCGTCCTGCTGCCACAAATCTCAAGCAAAGCACGGCCGCAGGTATTGTTTAACATCATAATAATGAAAGTCATTAATAATATTTTGTAAGCTAAATATAAAAGCCACTGGCAATGATAACGTCGTCGCATTTGAAAGCGTAATACAAGAAAAAAAACACAAGATTATGAAGGCTCGACGACTTTAACTTTGATTTAATAACAATTACACAGTGCATTGTAATTTGCCAAAGTTAACGCACAAATTAAAACAAAGCGGGCGAATTTTAAGAGACGCATTAAAAAAAAAAGGTCGGCTAGGGTGGTTCTTATGGCAATTTTAACAAAATAAAATAGAAAAATAAATGACATATATTCAAAATATTGCAAATTTTAAAAACATTAAAAATATTAAGAGCATTAAGAATATTAAAAATATTAAAATTTAAAAAAAAAATATTAAAACGATTAAAAATACTATAAATATTGTAAATATTAAAAATGTTTAAAATTTGAAAAATATTTTAAAAATATTAAAAATATTAAATATATTAATAATATTAAAAATATTAAAAATATTAAAAATATTAAAAATATTAAAAATATTAAAAATATTAAAAATATTAAAAATATTAGAAATATAAAAAATATAAAAAAATATTAAAAATCTAAACATACTAAAATTATTAAAAATTTAATTTAAATTAAATATATTGAAAATATTGAAAATATTAAAAATATTAAAAATATTAAAAATATTTAAAATATTTAAAATATTTAAAATATTTAAAATATTAAAAATATAAAAAATATTAAAGATATTAAAAATATGATATTGTCATAGTTCGGTTTGAGATCAGTTCTATTGGCAATTATTTATTATTGCCAATAGGTTTTAAGTCAAGAGTGTGAAATGTATTATGTTGACAGCAGGTTAGGCGTATGACGTCATTTCGACATTTACCACAATGTCTCGTCAGCGCCCTTTGCTGTGCCTTCTCCTCTATCATCGCAAACCTTAAGGGAAGAAAACATCTCAAAGCTAATGAGAACTTTTCCCAACGGTGCGAAGAAAGCATCCTCGAAGCGCACAACATGCCAACATAATACACACACAAGCACTTGCCTATGCATATGTCCATCGGACACAATTGCACAGGAGTTTGTTGTTGGCAAAGTGCCAACGCCGTTCTGCGTACCGTCAGTGTATCATCGTTCTTGAGTTTGTTTTTTGTTGATCTGTATTGAAATATGATATTGTCATAGTTCGGTTTGAGATCAGTTCTATTGGCAATTATTTATTATTGCCAATAGGTTTTAAGTCAAGAGTGTGGCACTTTGCCAACAACAAACTCCTGTGCAATTGTGTCCGATGGACATATGCATAGGCAAGTGCTTGTGTGTGTATTATGTTGGCATGTTGTGCGCTTCGAGGATGCTTTCTTCGCACCGTTGGGAAAAGTTCTCATTAGCTTTGAGATGTTTTCTTCCCTTAAGGTTTGCGATGATAGAGGAGAAGGCACAGCAAAGGGCGCTGACGAGACATTGTGGTAAATGTCGAAATGACGTCATACGCCTAACCTGCTGTCAACATAATACATTTCACACTCTTGACTTAAAACCTATTGGCAATAATAAATAATTGCCAATAGAACTGATCTCAAACCGAACTATGACAATATCATATTTAATACAGATCAACAAAAAACAAACTCAAGATATTAAAAATATTAAAAATATTAAATATATTAAAAACTAGCTGGCCCGGCAGACTTCGTCCTGCCTCCAAATTATTTCAAAAGATGTTGAGTGCAGTTGAAATCTAATAACAATTGGTTTATTACTTGGCCTCTGAAATATTTTAATTTAAAGGGCGAAGTATTCCCGGACATATTCTGTACTTCATATAAATCTAAGAGATTATTTTTGTAAGAAGTGCTAAAATTGTTCAGCAGTGTCGTCCAGGATATGATAAAAACTTACTTATTGATAGGCATATATTCTAAAACCACATTTTTAAGCCGCTTGACTGACATATAACTTTCTGCGTTGGTGTACTGGGTGATTGATACTTAAGGTATTTGGTCTGAGCGATGTACATAGTACTTTGTCCCTTTTTATTGCAAGGAGTACCAATTTCCAAAAATCCCTTCATTTGGCTCAACAACCCTATTGTCCGTTTGGTCTAGGTGAGAGCAACAGTTGTTCCCATTTTCGTGTGTGTCCCCTTAAAGTTCGAAATGCGAAAATAACTTTGTAAAACTCTCTAATTCTATAGGAATTGCACCAACATAAATGATCGCCATTCTACCCTAAGCCATTTTACGGGCTGGGTGACCATCTACAGCCCATCCTTAACTTTCACTGAAGTTTTGGGACAAATGGGGTAAACCGTTTTCACAATTAGTGGTGACATCAAAATGTACATCTTTTTTATATATTAAGACTTCTGAATAACTATGATGTTAATAAAAGTGGCTAAATGACATTCCAGAAATTAAGTGTATCATAAGCTAAACACCGGCAACTGGTTCCAAACATACATTAAAAATTTTCTCATGCCAAAAAAATCATATATTTTAAGTTTAAGTAAAATCGGACAATCGATATAAATTTTCGAAATAATTCAACCCCAGCCAAATCAACTGCGGGTCCATATATACAAAAAAAATTCTCATATTAAAACAAATATACATTCAAAATTTCAGTCAAATTGTTTAATACGTAAAAATTTTCATTATAATTCCATCCTAGCGACACCGGGTCAATTTATACAAAAAAAGTCTCTCAAGGTTCCACAAAAATAAATTCTAAATTTTAGTTAAATTGATACATGCATTCAAATTTTCAATATAAATCCACCCTAGCGCCATCAAGCGGGTCCATTTGTACATACGATTTTTTCTGATAATCAAACAAACATAGATTCTGAATTTCAGTTAAATTGGTCCTTTCGTTAAAATTTTGATTGTAAACCGACCCAAGCGCCACCTACCGGGTCCATTTGTACATAAAATGTTTTCTGATGATCAAACGAATATCCATTCTAAATTTCAGTTGAATTGGTACATGCATTAAAATTTTCGATATAAATCCACCCTAGCGCCACCTGGATTTGACAACACAAACAATCTACGGAAAATTTTGAATCGAATAAAAAAAAATCAGCCAAATCGCTCCAGCCGTTCTCAAGTGATGGTATGACATACGTGGACCATTTCATTTTTATATATATAGATATTAATAATTTTAAAAACATTAAAAATATTAACAATATTTAAAATAATAAAAATAATAAAAATATTATATTTTAATAAAAAAATTAATATATTAAAAATAAATATTTAAAGTAAATTTTAAAGATTGCTTATCAAATTTCAGTTCGATGGATTAAAATACGGCTGTAATCTGGGCTGGGCCATACCTAAAAAAGGGGCGACTCAAAATTCAACGCTGATCATTTATATATTGTTACATCTGCCACGGCTCCTTATGGGCGTTTAAAATGGAAAATTAAACTAAATATATCCTCCGGTCAGTGCGTGCGCGTGAAATTAAATTAATATATTTAATATATTTATTTATATTTAACTTTTTATTATGAAGTTAAACAAAAAGGATTTTATATTTAAAAATTACTTCATCCGTATGTGATCTTAATTAATATGAAATTTCTGCAATCATCAGCGGTTATTTTCAATAACGGCTTGAAAGGTATTTCCTAAAATGTTCTGCATTCCTTGCGTATACATTCCTTAAGTTTTCCATGAGGCCCTGTGTGACTGTTGAAATACTTTACTTTTAAAGTATGACCAAAGAAATAAGTTGATTGGACACATGGTGGCCAGTTAATGTTAACTCTCTTGGATATTGATCCAACTTATATATTAAAATATCAATTCGCGGAATTCAACTTGCGTACATAAATGACTTTTATTTCAAATTCCACTCCACACAATTCCCATGAAATATTATTAAAAAATTTCACAGAATTTGAATAACTCTCAGCCCTTTGATCATTGCAGCGTCAGTTACTAACATTTTAAATGCTACACGAGTGGCACTTGAAGGACATAAATACGCATAAAGCAGATGTGCTTGCTCAAGTAGCAATATCAATACGATTTTGTCCAACTACTGCACACTTAATACTCGTTCATAGTTCCATTATTGGCTGTCATTGGTTACATTTGCAGTGCATTAGTTAGTATAGATTATGACTACATGATGTTGATTGAGTCGAGTTGTAAATTTTCTAAGAAATATTAACAAAACTCACACAAATAAGTGTGCTACAAAATAAATAGAAGAAAGAAAAAAAGTACAAAGTAAGTATTTGTATGCAGAAATGTAATGTAATGTGTGCTTGTTGCTGCACATTTATATATGCAAATAATTTAATGGTCATATCAATAGACTTCTAAAGAAATGCAATTACATAATAATAATTGATCAAAGAAAATACATGAAACTGATAAATTTAATAGCTAACATAATATTTTTATTTATAGATTTGTTTATTCGGAACCATAGCCAACATGCTGAATATCATGGTATTAACCCGAAAGGATATGGCCAAGGCGCCCATTAATAAAATCCTTAAATGGTTGGCCGTTGCCGATATGTTCGTGATGATAGAGTATATTCCCTTTGTGTCGTACCAATACATATACATGAAACCGGGTAAGTTTAAGAAGTAGATTATATACATACATATTAATTGGTATATGTATATGACATACACATTAAAATACAAACAGCAAAGGCGAAAGGGTAAATAAATCACAAAAGTTTTTGTATGTTTACATATCTAGAAGAAATATTAAAAACCCAACCAGAAGTCAGTGGCAGTATTTACTCTAATGCTATGAATATTTACTGAAATGTGGGTGGATGGGTGGGCCACGCATATGCAACATTTTTAATTTACACGTAAACCGGGTTATGATACCGAACGTGTTATAGAACGTAGAACTTTGCACACTTTGGGTAACCCAAAACTTAAACCGATCTAAGGATGTCCGTCTGTGTTTTATACATTTGATTTATAAACAACTTAAAACATAACTTTCTGCCATTTTGTATCATCATATTCTATCATATGAGTGCTTAAAGCTGATACTCCAGTACTGAACAGCTGGCAGAAGTTGGAAAGAAACCCATATGTATAATCAAACTCTTCACTTTGTTACGATACAAGTGGATTAATTCTTGAAACTTAGGTAACAGCAAATGGTAGTAACATTACTTTGAAATTGCCGCAACACTAGTTGTTGGGTTTTAAATTAACATAGGCATTCTAGGTACTAAGTACGATGATGCAACACTGCATCTTGTTGTATGGTATGCTTAAACGAATCACTATGAAGAGCAGTGAAGGGAAACAGTCTATGCAAATGGAAAATACACCAGTAAATGGAAAAAATCATGAAAATTAGGATATTGCTAATTCATTAAATTCGTAAATTCATAAAATTCATAAAAGTCATAAAATTCATAAAATTCATAAAAGTCATAAAATTCATAAAATTCATAAAATTTATAAAATTCATAAAATTTATTAAATTTATAAAAATCATAAAATTCATTAACTTCATTAACTTCATTAAATTTATTAAATTCATTAAATTCATAAAATTCATTAAATTTATTAAATTCATTAAATTTAATGAATTAAAATTTATTAAATGTATAAAATTCATAAATTCATTAAATTCACAAAAATCATAAAATTCATAAAATTCATTAACTTCATCAAATTCATTAAATTCATTAAATTCATAAAATTCATTAACTTCATTAAATTTATTAAATTCATTAAATTCATAAAATTCATTAAATTCATAAAATTCATAAAATTCATAAAATTCATAAAATTCATAAAATTCATAAAATTCATAAAATTCATAAAATTCATAAAATTCATAAAATTCATAAAATTCATAAAATTCATAAAATTCATAAAATTCATAAAATTCATAAAATTCATAAAATTCATAAAATTCATAAAATTCATAAAATTCATAAAATTCATAAAATTCATAAAATTCATAAAATTCATAAAATTCATAAAATTCATAAAATTCATAAAATTCATAAAATTCATAAAATTCATAAAATTCATAAAATTCATAAAATTCATAAAATTCATAAAATTCATAAAATTCATAAAATTCATAAAATTCATAAAATTCATAAAATTCATAAAATTCATAAAATTCATAAAATTCATAAAATTCATAAAATTCATAAAATTCATAAAATTCATAAAATTCATAAAATTCATAAAATTCATAAAATTCATAAAATTCATAAAATTCATAAAATTCATAAAATTCATAAAATTCATAAAATTCATAAAATTCATAAAATTCATAAAATTCATAAAATTCATAAAATTCATAAAATTCATAAAATTCATAAAATTCATAAAATTCATAAAATTCATAAAATTCATAAAATTCATAAAATTCATAAAATTCATAAAATTCATAAAATTCATAAAATTCATAAAATTCATAAAATTCATAAAATTCATAAAATTCATAAAATTCATAAAATTCATAAAAGTCATAAAATTCATAAAATTCATAAAATTTATAAAATTTATAAAATTTATAAAATTCATAAAATTCATAAAATTCATAAAATTCATAAAATTCATAAAATTCATAAAATTCATAAAATTCATAAAATTCATAAAATTCATAAAATTCATATATTCATAAATTCATAAATTCATAAATTCATAAAATTCATAAAGTCATAAAAGTCATAAAATTCATAAAATTCATAAAATTCATAAAATTCATAAAATTTATAAAATTCATAAAATTCATAAAATTCATAAAATTCATAAAATTCATAAAATTCATAAAATTCATAAAATTCATAAAATTCATAAAATTCATAAAATTCATAAAATTCATATATTCATATATTCATAAATTCATAAATTCATAAATTCATAAATTCATAAATTCATAAATTCATAAATTCATAAATTCATAAATTCATAAATTCATAAATTCATAAATTCATAAATTCATAAATTCATAAATTCATAAATTCATAAATTCATAAATTCATAAATTCATAAATTCATAAATTCATTAAATTCATTAAATTCACTAAACACATTAAATTCATAAATTCTTAAATTCATAAATTTATAAATTCATAAATTCATAAATTCATAAATTCATAAATTTAGAAATTCATAGATTCATAAATTCATAAAATTTATTAAATTCAAGAAAATCATAAAATTGATTAACTTCATAAAATTCATATAATTCATAAAATTGATAAAATTCATAAAATTCATAAAAAAAATTTATTAAATTCAAGAAAATCATAAATTCATTAAAATCATTAAATTCACTAAATTAATAAATTCATAAATTCGCAAATTCATAAATTCATAAATTCAAAAATTCAAAAATTCATAAATTCATAAATTCATAAATTCATAAATTCATAAATTCATAAATTCATAAATTCATAAATTCATAAATTCATAAATTCATAAATTCATAAATTCATAAATTCATAAATTCATAAATTCATAAATTCATAAATTCATAAATTCATAAATTCATAAATTCATAAATTCATAAATTCATAAATTCATAAATTCATAAATTCATAAATTCATAAATTCATAAATTCATAAATTCATAAATTCATAAATTCATAAATTCATAAATTCATAAATTCATAAATTCATAAATTCATAAATTCATAAATTCATAAATTCATAAATTCATAAATTCATAAATTCATAAATTCATAAATTCATAAATTCATAAATTTATAAATTCATAAATTCATAAAATTCATAAAATTTATGAAATGTATAAAATTCATTCAATTCACAAAAATCATAAAATTCATTAACTTCATAAAATGCATAAATTTAATAAAATTCATATAATTTATAAAATTCATAAAATTTATAAAATTCATAAAATTCAGAAAACTTATAGAATTTATTAAATTCAAGAAAATCATAAAATTCATTAACTTCATAAAATTCATAAAATTCATAAAATTCATTAAATTCATTAAATTCATTAAATTCATTAAATTCATAAAATTCATTAAATTCATTAAATTCATTAAATTCATTAAATTCATTAACTTCATAAAATTCATAAAATTCATAAAATTCATTAAACTCATTAAATTCATAAAATTTATAAAATTTATTAAATTCATTAAATTCATTATATTCATTAAATTCATTAAATTCATTAAATTCATTAAATTCATTAAATTCATTAAATTCATTAAATTCATTAAATTCATTAAATTCATTAAATTCATTAAATTCATTAAATTCATTAAATTCATTAAATTCATTAAATTCATTAAATTCATTAAATTCATTAAATTCATTAAATTCATTAAATTTATTAAATTCATTAAATTCATTAAATTCATTAAATTCATAAAATGCATAAATTCATTAATTCAAGGGTTTTGACACCAAAATCCCAGTTTGTTACGGTTTTATTTAACAGTCTCGTTTAACTGCACTTAAGTCTTTTTTCCTCGAGACCACTGTTATACACTTACCACGTTAGCTAACCATTTTGGTACAAGTGCTATTGCATCAACATAACACTTTCACATGTTGCTCCTATTTCTTATATTTCCAGGAGAAAAGGATTTCAGTTATGCTTGGGCTGTCTACATCCTCTTTCATATGCATTTCACTCAAGTACTTCATACCATTTCCATTGGACTTACGGTGACGTTGGCAGTGTGGCGCTACGTGGCCATAAGGTAAGTCAAATGCAACAAATGCAAACGACAGTTCTTCTAGAATGGACATCCATTAGCATGTTTTGACTAATACCAAAGTATAAGTATACAATGCACGTCTTTATGCTTTGAATATCTGTGTAACCAATGCATGCTATTGATTTTTGTGAATAATCTTTGCTGATGTTGTAGTTGTATTGAATAGCTGTTAATTTTGAATATTTGCTATGCTGTACACCTGATTTATTCTTGTGTATATAAAAACTATGACTTTAACTTTAAAAAAAAATAAAGCAATAAGAGCATTTACAATTGCCCAGGTACTTTAAATGCTAATTTTTGTAATGTTTCTGTTTAAAATATAAAATTTGAAAATTCGTCTGCATATACCGACGTGATGTTATTTTTTACTTTAATTATGTAATTGTAGTCCTTATGTTTACTTTAAATAACTTTTAAATCCAAGGTCATCATTTTTTATTGTAAGCTGATGTATAGTCAAGGGGGAGCGGAATCGCTTAATTCGCTAAGGCAAATTTAGTAAAAAAAAACAACTTTGCTGATATATGTTAACACATCTAGTCCAAAATTTTAATACTACAACATTTGAATGAACATTTTCATTAGAGATGAAACCTTTAATATGTTGACTTCTACTGACTTGCTAACAATAATATGTTGTAGTTTTTAAACAGTTGCAGAATTCTTTTTTCTTATATTCGGATTCATAGGTGATATTACCTGTCATTATTAATATAACTTTTACACCAGTCATTGGTAAAATTTCCTCTGTTCATCCATTTTCGTTAGTGTACAATGACTGTTCAATTTTATTTGTTAGTTTCTGTCATTTATTTGTGTGCGCAATATCTCACCCACTGACAAAATATCTCAAATATAAATGCAATATTTCGCTTTTTTTTTCTTTATCTTCTTTTGCCACCGGAACATAGCCAAAGTCTTTGCCAATTTTTACCGTATTTTTTTTACAGACACCATCATGGCGGTTGTGCACGCTTCCTGCTGTCCCACTGCAACGAGAGCATCATCTTTTCCTTTATCTTTTCGCCCATTGTCTGTTTTCCCACATTGTTTGTGTTCAAGGTGCGTGAGGTGGTGATGAATGGCAGTGAGTCGCCGCTGTATCTCGTGGATGCCGATAAGGAAACGCAATTATTCAGGTGAGTGGAATGGCTGGGAATGGCCAGGAAAGAATGTCTTTATTAACTTTTGACACTGGGTAGGAATGCAAGCAGCTTTTCATAATGCTTTTAAACATTTAAAGAGAAGAGAGAAACTGAACTTTTTTTGTTGTAAACTATGAAAAAAACATTATTGCTCAACGACCGAAAGACCTGACAAAAATGCAATAAATTGTATATTAAAGGATTATTTTTGTCAAGAAAAAACACAATCTGTTTATTTTTTCAATGTTGGCGATTTATATTAAACTATGAACGTTTTTACATAAAAGCATCTGGTCTGAATGAGATATAATTTCAGGTTAACAAAATGTGCCAGTGATAATAAAAAAACTACAACTTTGTTTTTATAGTGAAATTTTTTACCACTGACACATTTTGTTAACATGAATATTGAGAAATTAAGAAAATTGAATCAATTGAAATTTCTTCAAATTTAAAAAATAGTGGAAACTTAGAGATTTCGAGGCAAAAAACAGACAGATGTGACAAGTAATTTATAGAACTATATATACACTGCTGTCAAAATTTCGAGATTTTTCTTTCCAAATATAGGTTTCTTTATATATTTAAAACAATTCAAAACAGATTATGCAATTATCAATATCGAAAAAAGTGTGCGCTTTTTACAGAAAATTTTACATAACACAACCTGAATGTCATATATTTTTAAATCTCAAAATTGTAAGGTCACACACGTCACAGTCTTCTAAAGGTAATTTTGAGAAGAAATCATGTAATTTTTCTCACTGGCAGTTATTAAATGTTTTTAGGGGTAACATCCTTGGAAATCGTTATCCTTGAAATAGTTACATATTTGAAAATTTTGGAATTATAACAAAAAATGTGAGTTCCACTGTCACACCAGTCACAATCAAATTACCCTACTACAACTACATCTAATTTAGTACTTTATTGTACTTACAACGAATTTGTAAAATCTTTATGAAAGTGGTTTTTAAGTTATGATTTTAAAGTTAACAAAAAGCCTTTGAGGAACTTTCGGGTACATTAAAACTACATTTTATTACAATAAAATTACATTTTCGACTAAAAGACGATATCCTGAACATCTATCATTACTTTTCGGTAAAACTAAAATATTTGTAGATATAATCAAACTGTATTTTGGTGCAATAAAAGTGCTTTCTGGTACAATCACAGTGCTTTCTTGAACAATAAAAGTACTTTCTGGGACAATGTATGTACTTTTTGGTGCAATATAAGTACTTTCTGTTATAGTAAAAGTACCTTCTGGTACAATATAAGTACTTTCTGGTATATTAAAAGTTCTTTTCGGTAAAATAAAAGTACTTTTTGGTATAATAAGAGGACTTTTTATTACAATAAAAGTACTTTTTGGGATAGTACTTTCTGGGACACTATAACTAATTTTTGGCCTAATAAAGGTATGCACAATGAAAGTATTTTTAGACACAATGAAAGTACTTTCAAGGATAGGAAGTACTTTTGGAAACAATAAGAGTACTATTTTGTACAATAATAGTACTTTTTTGAATAATAACAGTACTTATTGGTGCAATAAGATTACTTTCTAGAACACTTTAAGTACTTTTTGGTACAATAAAGTACTTTCTGGTACAATATATATATTTTAGTACAACAAGGGTACTTTGTTGGACAATATGAGTACTTTTTGGTACAATAAAAGTACTTTTTGGTACAATTAAAGTACTTTCTGATACAATAAAAGGACTTTTTGGTACAATAAAGTACTTTTGGGGTTAATGTGAGTACTTTTTAGTACAATAAGGGTACTTTCTTGGACAATATAAGTACTTTCCGATTATTTCCTGGGCAATATAAGTATTTTTTGGGGACAATTAAAGTACTTTTTAGTACAATAAAAATACTTTCTAGAACAATTAAAGTACTTTCTGGTACAATAAAAGTACTTCTTGAGTACAACAAGAACTGTATGGGTACAATAAGAGGATATTTCCAGTAAAATAAAAGTACTTTTTGATACAATAAAAATACTTCTGAGTACATTGAAAGTAATATTTGGCAGTATGATATAAAATATTCATATAATTTAATTTTGTGCTACATAAAATATTTTTAGTCTTACCCTTAGGTTAGATGGGTTTACATAAAGGATACGTATTAGACCCCAAGTATCTTTATGAATTTTTAAAACGATTAGGCAATGTCCTTCTGTTCGGCTGACTGATTGATGGGCAGGATAACTCGAGTAAACTGTTCCTTATGAAAATTTATCAGTATTAATATTTTCTAAAATTAAGTAATGGACAGAATAGCCCCACCCCTTCTAACATCTCCCAGACAAAATAACCTATTTTTGGAGACAAATGGAAATGATGATGAACTAAATCGTCTGACCCCCTCTGGTACTATCCATAAAAAATTATTTATTTTTGGAATATTAATATTTCTCCTATAATACAGACAAACAGACAACTGGAGGATATTTGATTTTGGTCAGTTAAATTGTTTGTAATACCATTTGACACCCACTTCTGGTATCTCCAATACAGATTACCGAATTTACCCTCATAGTACTTTACTTTTGGGAAGTACGTTTTTTTTTGTAACCCCATACAAAATGTCCAAATGCGCAGAAATAATAAGTTGAATTTATCAGTAAGTTTTCTTGACTGAAATTTATGTACTGTTTGAAAATATGTAATGTCTATTAGGGTGACCGCAAAAATCGATGTTGGATTTTTGTTGGTCTGATCCTCCTTAAATGATTTAATAATCAACAGTTTCGCAGTAATAAATAAGTTTATGAAAAAAAATTCGGCAAAATTGGACTAGTTGTTCTTGAGTTATGCCTTCCCAACATGGCTGTAGAAGCTTAAAAACTTTAAGCCCAAAGCGGCACGGATTAACATACTTCAATCGTGCTCAAATTTACGCTATCCCAAAATCTGTAAAGTCCTGACATTTTTGGGGTGTCAGACCGACAAAATTCTGCAACTTTTTCCCATATAACTTGCGACCACGCTAATGTCCATACTCGAAAACGAAGTATTATCAGCACATATGGATCTTCTTGTACTTTATCTGATAATATTTATTGTATTCTATTTAAATCGGCGTTTAGGCCTGAAATAACAATACTAAATAAATAAATGAGATCTCAGAAGAACTCTTACAGATCACATCTAAACAAGCTCTTCATATACCAACTTACTGTCTTTAAATTTTCGCATAATTTTAAGCCCTTTTTTACTATTTCATTACATTCTATAAAATGTATTTCTGTTTTTCAGAATAAACTTTTGGATACATTCGGTCATAATCAAGCTAATACCCTGCTGTATACTCACCATAATAAGTTTTGTGCTAGTCAAAGTATTGTGTGAGGCTTCTAAGCGTAAACAGAAACTTAAAGAGTACAGCAACCCCCGCAAGGAGGCAGAGACGCAACAATTGCAGAAAAACACATCCAGGTAAGATTGATAGAAATGATAAGATATTAAAAAACTTTAGTGTTTTATCAGCGAGAGTTGTATTACCATAATCCTTTGATCATTGCACACTCTGACTCTCTCTCTCTCTCTATCTCTATCTTTCTATCTCTCCTCACAGTCGTATGCTTAAATGTGATCGACGTACAGATCGCACGACAACACTTTTGGTGGCGGTGTTAATACTATTCCTCATCACTGAATTCCCCCAGGGCATTTTGGGTTTGCTGTCTGGTGTCCTAGAGAAATGTTTCTTTAATGCCTGCTATCCACCGTTTGGTGAAATGATGGACCTACTGGCACTCATCAATGCAGCCATTGATTTCGTATTATATGGTCTGATGTCGAAACAGTTCCGAACAACATTTAAATCGCTTTTTTTTAAAAGGCGTTTTGGTAGCATCGAATTGACGCGGGTCTCACGCCTCACCACAACCTGTGTCTGATTGATTCTGCAGCATAATGCGACAGGAACAACGACAACAACAACATTAGCCCAACACACTGTAGTTACTCAGGAGATGGCTCTGATCGGCAAACAACGGGGTGATTATTGAGATTATGTATGTAATATAATCATGTCACTCCCACACTTGGCCCGTCACTAAGTGACGTGAGTGCGAGAGAAAGAGAGAGGCAGCGCAGCTCCTGTGAGTGAGTGATTTTTTTCTATTACAATTAAGAGAAATTATACAAATTACAACTAACAAAAAAATTGCAAACAAGAAATGTGATGCGGACGGTAAATAGTGATCCAAAAAAGCCGACAGAGTGGAAAGTTTAGTTGGTGAGACTCTCACAAAATCGGTTTGAGTTCAGAACAATAGAGGAATTAAAAATTCCTATTCTAAATGTTAATTGCAAAAAAAAGGTCAACATGAAACTAGCGTATTTCAACTATAGCAGACTTACGAACAGAACGCGCGAAATGCGAAAAAGTTTACATTTGACGCGATCAAATGCAATTATGATAAGACTACCCTACATATGTGTTGCATTAGCAAATTTCTAGAAGTTTGAAATTCCGAACTGAATCTACGGTCGCCTTGGTAACATGATTTAAGTTAGCATCATGCATTTAGGCAATACGATATATTTAGCAAGATGGTAGATTGATTTTCTTCATCTCCACCCTAGCGTGTCAAATCCCCTTTCAGGTATCAAACAATTCGACTAAAGCTAAAGTTCTGGTGTTAACAAAGCCTTATGAAAATTTTTGGCAAATATGAAATTTTTTGAGGTAAAAGAATAAGGACATTGAAAAAGAAGGCTAAAACGCCATCAAGTACAAATTTAACTGCAATAACTTTTGTTTTATTATTTCTTTTAATGCCGTTGGGCAAGGGCATTGCTAAACCGGTTCTGAAATTCGGGTTTTAAAAACCGGTTCCTATAAAATGAAAAATTATTCTAGGCTTCTTTTACGAGCGTTTGTTGAAAACCCGGTTATAAAATGTTGATTTAGAATCTTTTATTTTGGAATCCTTCGATCTGTTGTATTTATGTAGTTCCACACTCATATCATAACCGATAAAACCCCGGTTTTTGGGAACCCGTTTCTAAATAAACGAACGAGTTGAAAATACAGTGAATTGTAAAATTCCGTAAAAAAATGCCAGTTATTATCAGATTTTCGAAACCGGTTCTAGGTTTTATGACCAGAACCGATTTAATTTTAAGAACATATTTGGATATTTTTTTAAGAACCGGTTTAATTGAAACATTTTGTGCATAAATTCGGTTTCTACAACATATATTATGCATAATTAAATTTCCCCTATTTATTCAGTGTCTACGAAAAAATATTGTTCTCAAACCCGGTTTTCGGCAACCGGTTTCTGAAAAACTATGATTATCCAAATTTTTGTATGTATGTAGTTTGAAAATCCGGTTATAAAATGCCTATTTAGAATCTTTTCTTTTAGGAATCCTGTTTCCAGAACCGGTTTTGTGTTTACTTTTATTTCGAAACTGATAAAAACCCGGATTTGGGAACCCGTTTATAATTAATCATTATTAAAAATAAGGTATATTAAAAAAACCGGCAAGAAAATGTCGGTTATCATGATATTTTTAAAACCGGTTCTAGGTTTTATGTCAAGCGCTGGACCCGATTCCCAAAACCGATTTTTTTGCGGTGGAATATACTTTATGTCCATATTTGAGGACCTTATTTACTTATTTCTGTTAGAATCGAAAATAAAATTAAGAAAATTTCGTTTATCATCAGATTTTCGCAACCGGTTCCAGGTTTTATGACCACCGCTGCAACCGATTCCCAAAATCGATTTCATATTTGTGGGATGCAAACAAAATGTAAGTAAATTAAATTAAAAAAAAACCGGTTATAAAATTTCGGTTATCATCGGATTTATGCAACCGGTTCCAGGTATTATGGCCAGCGCTGCAAACGATTCTCCAAACCGATTTCATTTTGTTGGGATGCATATAAAATGTCCATTGCAAAACCTGATATACATCCCAATTTAGAATGTTTTTTTTAATGGGAACCGGTTTTTTGCAACCGATTCCGAAACCCGGTTCTTTCGCTACGATTTACGTATAGACAAAATTTGCAAATTTAAATTAGAATCGAGTTTTTTAAAACTGGTGTCTATATGTTATATTGTGTATAAATGTGGTGCCACGTGTCGACATCTACGAAAAATCCGGTTCTTAAACCAAATTTTTGCGAACCGGTTTCCGAAAAATAGAGACTTCCAATCACGAGAAATTCAAAAAACCGATTATACAATTTTGTATTGGAATGGTTTTTTTGAAAATCGGTGCCCAAAACCGGTTTAATTATTAAAAAAGTTGTAAAATTTTGTTGATACTGATAAAAATCTGGTTTTGGGAAAAGATTTCTAAAATAAATGAGTTTATAAAGAACCCCTTTATATTATTTTATGTATAAATTATGTGCCACATTATTGTCGCAATCTCCGAAAAAACCGGTTCTTAAAACCAATTTTTGCAAACCGGTTTCCGAAAAAGAGTGACTTCCAATCACGAGTAATACTTAAAACTGGTTACACAAACTTTGATTCAGAATCGTTTTTTTTTTTTTTGTTGGAAACCGGTGCCCAAATGCGGGTTAATGTATTAATTATGTTATAGATGCTGGTAAAAATCGGGTTTTTTTCGAATTAATTTCTAAATTATATAAGTTTATAAAAAATATGGTTAAGAAATTTTTCTTTTTGTTAATAGATTTTTGTAAACGATTTTAGATTTTATGACAAGCGTTTCGGTTTTATTTTTGGAATCGGTTCTTAAAATAGTTATAATTTCATTTGAATATAAACACATAATTTTTAAAATTTATCTAGCAATCGGTTTTTTTTAAACCAGTTTCAACAATCAGTTTTATATACAAATAACGCATTTCTTTCAACGTCGATACGTAATGAGTATTTATACAGATTTTTGGACAATTTCTGAAATACAATGCGATCCAAATACAAATAATTTTTAAAACCGGTTATTCACATTTCGGCTGTCCAAGCGCCATACAGACAAGTTTTAATATGATTTTTTGTAAACCGGTTCCTAAAACCGGTTTTATACTTAATTTACGTTCCACATATTTGTCGACACCGTTAACATGATGATTTTGGTTATCGGGTTTTAAAAAGTGATAAGCTAAAAATACGAGTAATTTCAAACAATCGGTTATGTCATCGAATTTTTGTTACCGGTTAAAAGGTATTATGACTAGCGCATTGCTTTGTTGTCTCTTTTTTTTGTGGAATCGGTTTCCAAAACCGCTTTTATTATAATAATTTTCCAAATTAACTAAATTTATTGCAGCGATAGGCATCCCCTAGCCTCGCGAGGTTGGAAATAATAGTTTTTGTGTACTCACATTTACTGTTTTCAAGTTTAAAATATAGAAAGTCGAAAAATTTACTCATTGATAGTATTCTGTTAAGACTCTCTAATACAGTGGAACTATCCGATAGGGATATTCTGCACGACTGTATTATCTGTTCATACACAGTCTGCAATATAGAGAGAGGACGATGGTATATTGTCGTTATTAGTTGGATTCAACAAAACAAATCGCAATAAATTGAAGCAAAACCGATTAGAACCATTGGAGCACACATACATTAGCATACACAAATATCGTGTGGGGATGATCTAGGATCGAGCCCCGTCGCCACCTACAATTATTTGAGAAGAGAAACTTCCAAGTAACATAAACTGGAAAATACCTCAAACTTGGTATTTTATTGAGGGACTACTGTACACCGCTTTCATACTCCTGCTTACCACCTACACACCGTAATGTACACATTTCTTGCATCACAAAGCAGCCAAAATGTTATATTAGCGTCCAAACGCCTCAAAAATATATTTAAATTTAAACCAAAGTAAAACCATAATCATGATAATTTCTTAAGATGAATTGTTGAACGAATTGGCTGTGAGGAGGCCACTTACACATACATACATACCTACTATTAAAACTACATATATATTTATACTTGTGCATGTGTATGTAATATACAGCACAATAATTAGATTAGATAAACTTAAAATGATAACTAATTAACAATAATTTTAGCTAATTATAAACATCTAATCTAAGTAACCAAGTGCCATTTTAGAAAGATACGAGCTAATTTTAATACCAAAACAACGCAGATAATACAACAACAACAACATCAAACAAAAACACAAAAGAAATCATATAGGTCTAAGTATATACCATAATTCTAATTATAGGATAATAGTAATGCAATGTAAATATAACGACAAATATATGTATGTACGAATATTATTGTTATGTCACATGTCAAATAATACTATGTGCTGCTGTGTCTGTATATATATATGTGCAGTATTACTAAAATAACATCTCAGCTGCAGCAGTTTCTACGAAGTTGCCTTTCCACGAGCCCCGGAAATGAAACTTCACAGCTGGCTGACAATATAATATAACAACAACAACAAGAAAATAAACTGTGTTCCTTAGTTAATTTAAAAATTTTTTCGGTTCTTATTTGATACTAAGAAATAAAACTAAATTTAAATATTAATATACAATTTATGATACAGTCCTACTAAATACATATTTGACGATAAGTTACAAAGTCAATGTGCAACTAAGTGTAACAATGAAATAAAATCTAAATACACTGTAAATTTGTGTCGATAAGCTTTAATAGTATTCTGGATTATTTTAGGATAAACTGTAATGGCAAAAGTAATAATTCATTGGAAATAATGTTTTTTATTATTCAAATATTATGGATTTATATAGAAGTTACTCTAAAGAACTTTCACAGCTGGCGAAAAAATATTATAAGAAAATTGGATGCAAATAATCTTATTATTACCATGATTGAAGTTATTAACCTTTTTTGTTTTTTTTTCTATTGAAACACAAGGATTTTTTGTTCTGAGAATGGAAAATATTTTAAGATTTTGCAGGTGTAAACAAAGCCAATAACTGTTATTACCTTAATAATATCATCAGTGTTGAAAATAGTTTTGAGAAAATCACAATAAAAAATGAAAATATCTTAAATATCATTTAACGAAATTATGTTAAATGATATTTAAAATATTTTTCAGAAAATGTTTTATACTTTTTGAAAAGGATTTAGCGCAAATAAATTTACTCCATCGTACATCAGAAATGTAAAAGCGCCTAACAACAAAAAAAAAAATTCAAAATTAAGCTTTTAATTGGAAATGATACACTGCATCGAAATACATGTCACTAAGCAGCATCCTACCTACTTAAACAAAATTTATTATGAAAACACGAAGAAAAGGAAAAACCAGAACCCCCTCACCCCCCCCCCCCCCCCCCCTCCCCAAATGTTGCCGACCTCTGCAAACGATATAAGGACCACGATTTAAGGATATGCGCCTGGAATGTCCGAACTCTATACAGAGATGGTGCCTCTATCCAACTTGCGGATGTTCTCGACAAATACAAGGCTGACATCACCGCCATACAGGAAATGAGATGGACGGGACAGGGATGCACACCACGAAAGAACTGCGACACCTTTTACAGCTGCCATGCAGAAAGACACGAATTTGGATGTGGTTTTATAGTCGGCAAGAGACTTCGAAAAATAGTCTCGCGTTTTAACCCTGTAAGTGATCGTATAGCCACCTTTCGCATCCGAGCGAAATATTTTTACATTACGCTGATTTGTGTACACGCCCCGACGGAAGACAAAGACGATGACATCAAATATGCATTCTATGAGCGCCTGGAGGATATATATGACCGCTGCCATGCACATGACATTAAAATTGTTCTGGGAGATTTTAATGCTAAAATAGGAAGGGAAGATGCTCTTGGTTCAGCAGTCGGAAAATTCAGTCTACACAACAACACCTCCGATAACGGATTCAGACTGGTAAGTTTTGCGCCGGCAAGAAACATGGTTGTGAGTGGAACCAAATTCCCGCAAAAAGATATCCACAAGGCAACCTGGATATCTCCAGGCATGTCTTAAGCGTTATGGACGTGCGTGTGATGCGCGGTGCAAATACCGATTCGGATCACCACCTGCTGCAGCCAAGATAGGCACAAGATTAAGTAGTGCTAAAAACACTCGTAATCAAACGCAAAGGAAGCTAGACATCACAAAGCTGCAGACCACTGTGATAGCCAATGCCTACTCTAACCAACTCTCTAAATTACTCCATACAAATCCCCCTAGTTCTGATGTTCCCGACATGCAGTGGCAGAATATTGCGAATTCTATCACCATTGCCGCAACAACCGTACTGGGTTATGAAAAACCACGCTCTGACAAGCCCTGGTACGATGACGAATGTCGCGAAATGTCTGAGGAAATGGATGCTGCATACAAGGCAAAACTGCAGCCAATGGCGACGCGTGCGGTGACGGAGCGTTATAAAAAGAAAAGGAGGGAGATGAAACGCCTGCTCAGACGGAAAAAGCGTATGTGGAAGAAAAGAGAGAGCCAGGATATCGAAAACTACAGAGATAGAGGTGAGGCCCGAAAGTTATACCAAAAGGAAAAAGAAAAGGTTTTGGAACAGGGATCCCCACCTGTAATGACAGAGAGGGGAATCGTGTCACGGACACTCAGAGTGTGCTGCAAATATGAAGGGAACACTTTCAATCTCTTCTCGTTCCCGAAGGCAGCATAAGTGACCAAATCGCACCAATCATCGACGATGGAGTAGACTGTCCACCACCGAGCCAAAACGAGATCAGGACGGCAATTGCGCGGCTTAAAAATAATAAAGCTGCGGGAGCCGATGGACTGCCGGCAGAGCTTTTTAAAGCCGGCGGCGATGACTTGGTAACATGGTGAACACGGTTTGGCTCAGGAAGTGCATGCCCGATGATTTGAATCTAAGTGTCCTATGTCCCGTGCTTAAGAAAGGCGATCCTAGTGTGTGTACCAACTACCGCGGGATTAGCCTTTTACCCATCGCATACAAGGTCCTGTCTGGTGTGTCATGTGAAAGACTAAAGCCCCTTCTGGCGAACCTGATTGGGCCTTATCAGTGTGGCTTAAGACCTGGTAAATCCACCACCGACCAGATATTCACGTTACGACAGTCCGATACGACAGAAATTGTTGGATGCTATGGCTGAGTTTGGTATCCCCGCAAAGTTAATTCGACTCTGCGGAATGACACTGACTGACTCGAAGTCTTCAGTGAAAATTGGTAAAAATCTTTAACATCGTAATGGAGATGATCATGCGGAAAGCAGCAGTTAAGAGGAATGGCACCATATTTAACAAAAGCCACATGATGCTCGCGTATGCTGATGATATAGATATTATTGGACGTAGATTGCGAGATTTTACTGCGGCTTTTTCGAGCATAGAAAAGCAGTCGGCTGAAGTGGGTCTGGTGATAAATGAGGACAAATCCAAGCCAAAATAATAATATAAGCCTCGAACTCAAAAGACGAGTATTGATCGCTAACCGCTGCTACTATGCGCTAAGCAAGCGATTTAATGACAGAAAGCACTCTCTCAAAGAACAATAATCCAGCTCTACCAGACTCTGATCCTACCTGTCTTGCTCTACAGCGCAGAATCCTGGGTAATGACACAAGCGGATCAATCTATTCTGGGAATCTTCGAGAGAAAAATACTCCGCAAAATATTTGGACCCATCATCGTGAACGGCGAGTTCCGTCGTCGAATGAATCATGAGCTGTACAACGACATCGACGTGGTCAAGCGCGTTCAAATAGACCGAATGGCTGGCTTGGACACGTTGTACGATTGGACGAAAATGCTCCGGCTCGAAAAGTCTTCGGCAATAAACTCGATGGTCGGCGCAGGAGGGGGCGACCAAAACTTCGATGGATGGGCCAGGTGACGGAAATGTTAAGTATGCTTGGTATGACGAACTATCTACGGAGCGCAAAAGACCGAAGCGCTTGGAATGCTTTTCTACGTGTGGCTACTGATAGATGCATTTCTGTTGTTGCTGCCAGTAAAGAAGAAGAAGAAAAAGCAGCATCCTACGATCAAAAATAACGAATTTATTTAAGAAAAATCGTTGTTGTACCTTTAATATTATTCCTGTAACATTTTGCATTTCTGATGACGATATACTATATATTTTAGGGTAGGCCACATTGTTTGAGTGTGAAAAATGACGAAAGGCGTATAGGAAAAACGAAATCTACGCTTAATGCTAAGAAAATTATTCTAAGAAACGACTGGTCAAAAATTAGAACTTGGCTCTCCTGAGAGCTATAAAGATTTTAGTTTGAAGTATTTGAAAAATAAAACTGGATATTAGATCGGTCTTTTCATACCATTACCCTTAGAAATGATTGTATATACAATTTTAAACTTATATAGAAGACCTGTTGGATCCCAAGTATGATGAGACCAAATTTGTGTTAGAACTCTTTAGGACAATTGAGACATGTCCGTCTGTATGGCTGGCCGAATGGCTGGGCTGGGTAGGACAACTCGAGTCAACCGTAACCGATCCTTATGAAAATTTACCAGTATTATTTTCCAAAATGTTGTAAATGGGCAGAATAGCCCCATCCCTTCTGGTACCTCCCATGCAAAATTACATATTTTTCGGAAATTTATATTTCTTCCATAACTTTTACACGGACATCTGAAGGATGTTTGAACTTGGTCAGTTTAATTATATTGTAATAGTAGGCCAATCCCCAGAAAAACGACACCATGCCACACCCCTTCTGGTACCTCAAATACAAATGACCCAATTTACCCTCATAGTTATACATTAGAGTGGGTCAATTTTTTTTTTCGACCTAGCTGTTATCGGAACCGTAATCTACAATATATTCCAAGAAAATTTGACCAAGAAACCGTGGGTCTAAAACATAGACGTCCAAAAGTAGCACAATTGTGCTTGATCAATTTGCACGTATTGTTTTTCTCACTCACTTAGTCCCATTATGTTTCAGTACACACTAAATTTTTTTAATGCAGTCTGTCTCGCTTTCACATATAGCAACTCATTTATTTGAACGTCTATGGTCCAATATCACAATCCAGCACGAGAAACTTCATATTAAGTTTGCGATAGTGTTGTATGGAGATCCGCAGTAACAAGATTTGGATACGGTTCACTAGACGAAAAAAAATTCCAAAGTCAAGGGGAAAAATTTAAGACTACCTCGAGCCAACTAGAAAAAAATAAATTTTTTTCCCCAAAAAAAACAGCTCAAATCGTTTTTTTATCGCTGCTTTTTGTTTGTTTGTGGCTCAATCGTAACATACAAGATATGGTTGTCTTGGTCTCAACGAGTACTACATTTGTCCTATAGATGTCGCTGACGTATGACATCATTTTCTAATAATATAATCGTCTTCAAAAGTGGTGGAGAAGGGGAATATATCCACAACAAGTCCCGCAACTGTCTCGCATACCTGCCCCCGTCTTCACCCCCTCCCATACAAAATCCAAATTTTAATAAAATTTGCTACCACCGCTCTTAAGATGCCCCAGAGGAGTAAAATGTATGACCGATCCCCAGTGTTTTTGCAACCCCAAATGTTTCTCAGATCATATCTACTTTTTTATTTTTTGTTTATATTTTTTTATGAAATCAGCTCCTGCCGCTGCAATAGTGCCTCCTAGTGACTGGGGCTCGGTCATACATTTTACCCTTCTATGTGCGACTTCGGGGCATGTTGTGGATTTTTTCACCTTTCCACCACGACACGCAGCCATTTGAACCCTTTGATTACTCAGCACTCAATATGAACTATGTCAGCCGATCCCTTCTGCTACATTAAATACAAATTTACCTTTTTTGGCAAATTAATATATCTCCCAAACTTCCAAACGGACAACTGAAGGATATTGGGTTTTCTTCTTCTTGTAAGGCAGAAATATCAGAAATTGATCCATCAGTAGCCACACGTAGAAAATAATTCCAAGTGCTTCAGTCTTTTGCGCTACTTAGTTTGTTTCACAACAAATTTATTAGAGAACACCTCTTTTACCTTTTCCAACAACAAAGTATTGGTCGCGCCGTCCTGTGCCGCTCATCGAGCTTGTTGACGAATACCTTTCGAGTTAGAACATTATCATCCATTCGTACTACGCTTCCAAGCCAGAGCTTGACTACGTCCATGGTTCATGGTTCATTCGACGACGGTACTCGCCGTTAACGATGTTGGGTCCAAATATTGCGCCATGTATTTTCTCTCTCGAAGATTCCCAGAATAACATATGTTGATCCGCGTGTGTCATTAACCAAGATTCTGCGCTGTAGAGCAAGAACAAATTTAATGTTAGTGGCAGTCCTTGCGGACCTTGTACCTCGTATAAGGGCAACGGAGTATTAATGTCCTAGATTTTGTCTTCCATCGGGGCGTATACACAAATCAGCGTAATGTAAGAATATTTCGCTTTGATATGTATAGTAGCTTTTCGGGCCGACTGTGAATCTACTATATCCAAATTCGTGTTTTTCTGAATGGCAGCTGTAACAGATTTTACAGATCTTTCGTCGTGCGCATCCCTGTCCCGACCATCACATTTCGTGTATGGCGGCGGTCAGTCTTGTATTTGTTGAAGGCATCCGCCAATTGCATAGTGGCAACTTCTCAATAGGGACTTCATTTCTTAAGTCATTGGTAGGGATCGTCCACACTATGAGCTGCTTGGGGACCTTCAAAGTGAAATGCTGGTTATTTTCAAATCAGTAATGACCAGAAAACTCAAATTAGAAAATCCTCCATTCTCTAGTAATTCCAGTTACCACCAGAAAAAAAAGTCTAATAATAAAAATATTCAAAAACTGTAAAATGCAACGAACTATGATGACATTTGATAAATGTCATTACAATATAGATTACAATTTCAAAAGTTGAAATATTATTCTATTTACAACGATATCAGACTAGTTTTACATAAATATTATAATTCAAAAAAAAAAAATAACTTAATGGTATGCAAACAGTTTTGATTTCGTTTAATTTAAAGTTCACTAATTGCATGAATACATGTTTGAATGTAAACTATAGTGACACCACGTGCTGCAGTATATATAATGTGTGGGTGCCCTTTATGTTATTATTTATATTGTAATAATTGAATTTCACAATTTTTGTTTTTTTTTTGGGTCTTTTATAACACCAACACATAACAAATCACATCTAGAGGCTATAACAGGATGTAAATATTTAATAATTAAAACAAAATATATGAAAATTTAATCTAAAACAAGTTTTAGATTATAAACCAGTTATAACTTTTGTTTTATGTATATCCTAAGTGGCATATTTAATATAACAAAGACATGTATTGTATTGTAAATCCACACGCAAAACAAGAGTTTAAATTAAATTGAGTTGTTGTAAATATTACAAAAAAAAAATTATAAACGCAATAAGAGTAAATATTTCAAAATGCTAGTGTAAAATTTAAATCACTTGTAAGCAAGCCAAACCCCGACACCCCCTTATCTATTGAAGCAATAGACTAACCGAGAAAAGTTGCTTATATTATTTTCTTCGAAATTCCATTTCCAAGAGCCCCGGAAATGGAACTTCAACCTAAGCCAGAAATACAACTACATACGTAGATAAGCTATAAAAATCACAAATGTTTTTGTATCATGATGATGACCTCCACCTACATTTATATCATAACTATAAAGTATTATCTAATATTTAATATATAAAATGTAAGATTTAATTAAAAGTTTATTTGTAAGTTTTTTACAAATACAATTATACGTGAGGTATTGTTACGCATAGAGTTGTAAGTATGTACATATGTATAGGCACTTGAATATTCAAAAAAAAACAAAAACTAAAATGTATATACAAATGCTACACTGTCGAAATCTTTCTGTACAATTGTGAATAAATAAATGTTCATTTTTTTTTAAAACTGTAACCAGATTAGTGATTTTTTTTTAGGGGTGGTAAGAGAAGGTTAATAATACCTCAGCTCAATATACATATATTTTATTACTTAAGTTACTCAAGGTAAGTATCTTAACTTAATCCCTGCAAGAATATCAATTTCGTGTTATCAATAATTTTTTGTATTTTTTGTTCGGTTTTTCTCCTTTTCTTAGCTTATCCTCTCTCATCTCTTTGTTGCAAACAACGTGCCAAAAGATTATGCATTATGCGTGTAGCTTCCTTTATGTAAGTGTTTGTAAGTATTATTTAGGATTTTCTATTTGAATGTATTTATTACGAAAAGGATATTCACAATCAATCAATCAATTATGTGTATGTCAATCTCAGAGATATAAAATCGGTTCTGGGAACCGGTTTTCAAAACAACTATCAATGGTTCTAAAAATCCGCTGATTAATTACAAAATTTGTAACAGGTGGTTTTTTTTTGATTAACCGTAACTAAAACTTAACATTTTTAAGATAACTGTTTCAGAAACCGACTATGGGAACCAGTTATTTGGCGGCAACCGCAAACTCTGGTGCTTTATTAAACTGCTAAGTTTGGAAACCGGTTTTAAATAAAATTATAAGCAAGGCCCTCACTGATGAATTCTAGAACCGGCTCCAGAATATTAAGTGTGGAAACCGGTTTCCAAAAAGAAAAAAAAAATACGCTTTAGAATTCTAAATTAAACCGAAATTTTCTCCCCAATATTTTCTGTATTACCCTTTATTTATCTTTTTTTAGAAGCCGTTTCCCAAAACCGGTTTTTTTCTCAGCATAGACAAATTGTTTACCATAATTTAATCAAAAAATAATTAGAGAGACCTGTTTTCAAAAAAGCAAAGCACTCGCTATTGAAATCTAGAACCGGTGACTAAAATTCGAAATTTTATAACAGCCCAGTAGGAAGTATCGTCATACACGACTTTGTCGTCAACGCTGTCCTCAGGACAAAATGTGAAAAATGTATGTACTTGTCGTCAGAACGCTCGGTTGACGACAAGCTGACCGACAAAATACTAATGTTATCGTGCATCAAACAAAAAAGTTCAATGTCACGAAACAATATCGACATCGAATTGAAGAGAGGAAAGTAGAAGTAAAAAATTTTTAGTTTGTTGGAAACAGCAGTGCGAGACGGTTCATGTATCGCACGTTTTCAATAAAACTACAGTGAAACTTCGATATAACGAATCTAGAGGGGACCGAAAAATACTTCGTTATAGCTATTGATTCGTTATACATATGCATTGTGAAACCTTGGTATAACGAAATTTAAAGAAATACGAAAGAAATTCGTTATAACTATAGTTTATTTTTGTCCGAATTCTATTTTACACGAAAATACTAGTATAATAATAAAAATTAACTATTTAAGAGGTAAATAAAAAATTAAGTTTTTATTATTTTTTTATTTTATTACATTTTAGTAAAATATTGTGTAATTTTTGTTTGTTTTTTCTCATATAGAAATTGATTTACGCTTTAATACACTCATTTTGACAAAGAACCAAAACAGAACTGACTATGTAATTTGTGGCGCTTTACATATTAACCTGCAAAGACATTGTCCTTTCGTTGGTTTTAAAAGGGAATTCCCCGTTTTGCTTAAAATTTAATTTTGCTTTATGCTTTATTCTCACTTCGTTGTATGGAGGCTATAGTTCAAGACTTCGTTATGTAGAGGCTTTTGATAATGACTTACACACTTAAAATGTTATATGTATGTATTACTCAATTATAATTTCGTTGTATAGAGGCTTTTGAAAATATACTTCGCTATATAGAGGCTTTATAGATCAGAATTTTCGTTATAGCTATAGAGCATTTTTGTATGAAAAACTTTGCAATAAAAAGGTTTTTTCAAGGGTCTCAGCTAAAAATTCGTTATATTGAGTTTTTCGTTATAACGAAGTTCGTAATATCGAAGTTTCACTGTACTTCAATTTGTTATTTTAAATTTTTTAGCACTGCTAGCGACAATTTGACCGACATTGTCGGTCATTATGTCGTGCGGTTCTTAAACCCGGTTTTTGCTAAATTCTGTTTCAAGCTGAAAATCTTGGAACAATATTTTTACTAACCCTTACATTGAACCCTTACCCTGAACTAATGATATTTTTAAGAAAACCGTACTCAAAAGCGTTTTTTATATCCGATTTCTTTATTGGCGTTGACAAAGTGTGGAATTCATTATATGTATAAAAGAACAGACTTAGTGACCATTTTTCAATAAAAAAAACATTGGGAAACCTCTTGCTATAGAAGTCCAGAAGCGGTTCCTAAAATTGTGTTTTTGGATGCGGTTCTCAATTTAATAACGAGAGCTAATTGTTTTGCAAAATTGGATTTGTATAAATTGAGTGCCACAACATGTCAATGTCAATAAAATTCGGTTCTTAAAACCGGTTTTGAGAACCGGTTTCCAAAAAAAACATAAGCTTTGCATTTGCTATTAAATTCGGTGTTTATGAAACGATTCTTTTTAATCGGTGTTAAACTTAATTCTTATAAAATCTTTTATGGATTCAGGTAAAACCCCGATTTTGAAAACAAACTTTTATCGCTTGCAAACCGGTTCCGAAAACCATGGCTTTTACGCAAGTCAACAAAACTTTTAATAGGAATTAAGTTAAACACTTTCTTAAAACCGTTTAAAAGCAATCGTATCATAAACCCGGTTTTGAAACTGAATTTTTATCGACTTTGACACAATTGTAAAATTATAAAATTTTTTATAAAATTTACATACCCATATGTTCATGATTCCCTTCCCTATCCTCGAAAAAAAAAACAAAGTTCATTTTCTCTTCTTTTCTCTTTCTTTCTTCCAGCAGATTGCATATATAAGTGATATTAAAGCAAACCACAACAATTATGTAATTAACATGTTGTAATTTGATAAAGGATTATAAATAATGATTTCCATATAAATTCCCTAGTACAATAGTTTTTCATATATTATTTTAAGTATCGAAAGAAATAAACACTTAATTGAAAATATCAGAAATTCCAATTGCTTGATTGATTTCGAAGGAATAACAAACTGTATTGAATATTACATTTACCGCATATCAAAAGAAATTGCTTTCAAGTTAATGATTACTTAATGTCACATGAACAGCATATCCTGTGAGGCTAATTGCAGAAAAAATCCGACCAGAAAATCAAATTAATCGATTTGGTTGAAATTGTTGCTGTTCTTATAAAACCGATGCTTTTCATGTAAAATTTGTTTACTAATTGCGTAAAAGTAACACTCTCGATTTTGTGAATACAATCTCATTGTTCATTCATTACATACATATGTATGTAGGTAATATATTGATTGTTGCTTACAACGAGTTTGTAATTTACAGTCATGAATTGGTGTTTGCTTTGTAAATATTCAATTCATGGTCATTTATACACACAAATAAATTAGTGTAAAATGAGTAGCATAGCTTTTATTAGGTTTACGAAAATAAAAATTGTTGCATATTTGTGAAATGCCTAGAACCTAATTGTGATCAAATTACCACAAATAGGAGCATATTAGATTTTTATAATAAGCGTAAATTATTTCTGTCGGCCATGTTGGGCTTCAAATTACTATAACAAGCGCAAAATAACTTTGAATTTGTAACTAATACTGCAGTAACTAATTTAAGGACATTCGCCACACAATATGTCCTGAAAATCATCGATTGTGGGTAATATGACCATGATCATAATACATTTCTATTTAATGTTATATTTTGTTTGAAAGACATAGACTGCTGAAATATAGTCGTTTGAGTATTATAAAGTAGTTAATTTATCGTTTTTGTTTAGAAATCAGCATAATAAAGACATTTAAAAGTCGAAAGAAATCTGGTCGAATTTTAGCTTTATTCAATTTATATCAAAATGGGTTCGACCACGATAGGCACAAGTCATATCAAATTATTACATTTTCAAAGCACTATCTAAAAACAAAGCACTTACGGCGAAATTCCGACAAAAATATTTTTGTGCAAAAAAATATATGGGTTAACCCCTTGCCAAAATTTGCATTTTTTATAAAAATTTTCTTTTGTTTTGAATGCCTTAGACTGCTAAAACATGATCAGCTGAGTACTATAGAATAGTTCGTTTTTTGTTTTTGTTAAGAAATCGCCATAATAAAGACATTAAAAACTGGTCGAATTTTCTCTTTATTCAATTTATATCAAAACGGGTTTGACCACGATAGGCAAAAGTCATATCAGATTATTTCATTTTCAAAGCACTATCTAAAAACAAAGCCGTTACGGCGAAATTCAGACAAAAATATTTTTGTGCCAAAATTTGGATTTTTTTATAAAAAGTTTCTTTTATGTTTAATGCCTTAGACTGTTAAAACATGATCAGCTGAGTACTATAGAGTAGTTCGTTTTTTGTTTTTGTTAAGAAATCAGCATAATAAAGACGTTCAAAAGTGATTAAAAACTGGTCGAATTTTCGCTTTATTCAATTTATATCACAACGGGTTTGACCACGACAGGCAAAAGTCATATCAGATTTTTACATTTTTAAAGCACTATCTAAAAACAAAGCCGTTACGGCGAAATTCAGACAAAAATATTTTTGTGCCAAAATTTGGATTTTTTTATAAAAATTTTCTTTTGTGTTTAATGCCTTAGACTGTTAAAACATGATCAGCTGAGTACTATAGAATAGTTCGTTTTTTGTTTTTGTTAAGAAATCAGCATAATAAAGACGTTCAAAAGACATTAAAAACTGGTCGAATTTTCGCTTTATTCAATTTATATCACAACGGGTTTGACCACGACAGGCAAAAGTCATATCAGATTTTTACATTTTTAAAGCACTATCTAAAAACAAAGCCGTTACGGCGAAATTCAGACAAAAATATTTTTGTGCCAAAATTTGGATTTTTTTATAAAAATTTTCTTTTGTGTTTAATGCCTTAGACTGTTAAAACATGATCAGCTGAGTACTATAGAGTAGTTCGTTTTTTGTTTTTGTTAAGAAATCAGCATAATAAAGACGTTCAAAAGTGATTAAAAACTGGTCGAATTTTCGTAACCTCTTGCCAAAATTTGGATTTTTTTTATAAAAATTTACTTTTGTTTTGAGTGCCTTAGACTGCTAAAAAATGATCAGTTGAGGACTATAGAATAGTTCGTTTTTTGTTTTTGTTAAGAAATCAGCATAATAAAGACGTTCAAAAGTCATTAAAAACTGGTCGAATTTTCGCTTTATTCAATTTATATCAAAACGGGTTTGACCACGATTGGCAAAAGTCATATCAAATTATTACATTTTCAAAGCACTATCTAAATACAGAGCCGATACGGCGAAATTCAGACAAAAACGTTATTGTGCAAAAAAATGTATAGGTTAACCCCTTGCAAAATTAGGATTTTTTTATAAAAATTTTCTTTTGTTTTAAATGCCTTAGACTGCTAAAACAGGATCAGTTGAGTACTATAGAATAGTTCGTTTTTTGTTTTTGTTAAGATATCAGGATAATAAAGATGTTCAAAAGTCATTAAAAACTGGTCGAATTTTCGCTTTATTCAATTTATATCAAAACGGGTTTGACCACGACAGGCAAAAGTTATATCAGATTATAAAATTTTTAAAGCACTATCTAAAAACAAAACCGCTACGGCGAAATTCAGACAAAAATATTTTTGTGCCAAAATTTGGATTTTTTTATAAAAATTTTCTTTTGTTTTGAATGCCTTAGACTGCTAAAACATGATCAGCTGAGTTCTATAGAGTAGTTCGTTTTTTGTTTTTGTTAAGAAATCAGCATAATAAAGACGTTCAAAAGTCATTAAAAACTGGTCGAATTTTCACTTTATTCAATTTATAGCAAAACGGGTTTGACCACGATGGGCAAAAGTCATATCAAATTATTACATTTTCAAAGCACTATCTAAAAACAAAGCCGCTACGGCGAAATTCAGACAAAAATATTTTTGTGCAAAAAAATATATGGGTTAACCCCTTGCCAAAATTTGGAATTTTTTTATAAAAATTTTCTTTTGTTTTGAATGCCTTAGACTGCTAAAACATGATCAGCTGAATACTATAGAGTAGTTCGTTTTTTGTTTTGTTAAGAAATCAGCATAATAAAGACGGTCAAAAGTCATTAAAAACTGGTCGAATTTTCACTTTATTCAATTTATATCAAAACGGGTTTGACCACGACAGGCAAAAGTCATATCAGATTATTAAATTTTTAAAGCACTATCTAAAAACAAAGCCGCTACGGCGAAATTCAGACAAAAATATTTTTGTGCCAAAATTTGGATTTTTTTATAAAAATTTTCTTTTGTGTTTAATGCCTTAGACCGCTAAAACATGATCAGCTGAGTACTATAGAATAGTTCGTTTTTTGTTTTTGTTAAGAAATCAGCATAATAAAGACGTTCAAAAGACATTAAAAACTGGTCGAATTTTCGCTTAATTCAATTTATATCACAATGGGTTTGACCACGATGGGCAAAAGTCATATCAGATTATTACATTTTCAAAGCACTATCTAAAAACAAAGCCGCTACGGCGAAATTCAGACAAAAATATTTTTGTGCAAAAAAATATATGGGTTAACCCCTTGCCAAAATTTTGATTTTTTTATAAAAATAAAAATGCCTTAGATTGCTAAAATTTGATCAGTTGAGTAATACAAAGTAGTTCATTTTTCGTTTTTGTCAAGATATCAGCATAATAAAGACATTAAAAACTGGTCGATTTTCGCTTTATTCCATTTATATCAAAACGGGTTTGACCACGACAGGCAAAAGTCATATCAGATTATTACATTTTTAAAGCACTATCTAAAAACAAAGCCGCTACGGCGAAATTCAGACAAAAAAATTTTTGTGCAAAAAAATATATGGGTTAACCCCTTGCCAAAATTTGGATTTTTTTTATAAAAATTTTCTTTTGTTTTGAATGCCTTAGACTGCTAAAACATGATCAGCTGAGTACTATAGAGTAGTTCGTTTTTTGTTTTTGTTAAGAAATCAGCATAATAAAGACGTTCAAAAGACATTAAAAACTGGTCGAATTTTCGCTTTATTCAATTTATATCACAATGGGTTTGACCACGACAGGCAAAAGTCATATCAGATTATTTAATTTTCAAAGCACTATCTAAAAACAAAGCCGTTACGGCGAAATTCAGACAAAAAAATTTTTGTGCAAAAAAATATATGGGTTAACTAACCCCTTGCCAAAATTTGGATTTTTTTTATAAAAATTTTCTTTTGTTTTGAATGCCTTAGACTGCTAAAACATGATCAGCTGAGTACTATAGAGTAGTTCGTTTTTTGTTTTTGTTAAGAAATCAGCATAATAAAGACGTTCAAAAGACATTAAAAACTGGTCGAATTTTCGCTTTATTCAATTTATATCACAATGGGTTTGACCACGATGGGCAAAAGTCATATCAGATTATTACATTTTCAAAGCACTATCTAAAAACAAAGCCGTTACGGCGAAATTCAGACAAAAATATTTTTGTACAAAAAAATATATGGGTTAACCCCTTGCCAAAATTTTGATTTTTTTTTTTATAAAAATATTTATTTGTTTAAAATGTCATAGACTGTTAAGACATATTCGTCTGATTATAATGATGTAGTTAATTTATCGTTTTTGTCATGAAACCGGCATAATCAAGACATTTAAAATAAATGAAAACTGGTCGAATTTCCGCTTTATTCAATTTATATCAAAACGGGTGGGACCACGACAGGCAAAAGTCATATCAGACTTATACATTTTCAAAGAACTATCTAGAAACAAAGCCGCTACGGCGAAAGTCAGACAAAAATATTTTTGTGCAAAAAAATATATGGGTTAACCCCTTGCAAAATTTGGATTTTTTTTTATAAAAATTTTCTTTTGTGTTTAATGCCTTAGACTGCTAAAACATGATCAGCTGAGTACTATAGAGTAGTTCGTTTTTTGTTTTAGTTACGAAATCAGCATAATAAAGACGTTCAAAAGTCATTAAAAACTGGTCGAATTTTCGCTTTATTCAATTTATATCACAACGGGTTTGACCACGACAGGCAAAAGTCATATCAGATTATTTAATTTTCAAAGCACTATCTAAAAACAAAGCCGCTACGGCGAAAGTCAGACAAAAATATTTTTGTGCAAAAAAAAAGTATAGGTTAACCCCTTGCCAAAATTTGGATTTTTTATAAAAATCTTCGTATGTCTTAAATGGCTTGGACTGCTGAAATGTGATCATTTGAGTATTATAAAGTAGTTCATTTTTCGTGTTTGTCAAAAAATCATCATAATAAAGACATTCGACAGTCAATGAAAACTGGTCGAAATTTCGCTGTTTCGTAGTTTCCCATATTGATTATGAACACTTGTGTAATATTAAACGTTTTAGGAAAGTTTAGTGTATACTAGGGTGATCAATTATTCGGGTTTTTGCGAAAACCGGTTTTCGAATTATTCGAAAAATGGCATTTGAAAAAAAACCGGTTGCTTTTTTTGAAATTCACAAAAAACCGGATAATCCGGTTTTCAAATGTAAGCCAAACAACAAATTAAAACACAATTTTTGACAAAAAAAAATTTCATTGAAAAATAACAGAAAATAATTCAAATATACTTATGTTTTTTTACAATGCAAAACATTACTGAGATCAGAGACAAACAAAACATAACAATTCATTTGTAAGTACTTGATTATATAAAAATGTATTTAATTTAATCTTTAGTTTTAGTAACATTTAAGAAATAAGATACAATTTAAGTGCTTGAGTGTATAATTATCATATAAATTTTCTGATAATTGGTGTTGAACATTTTGCTTTCGAGATTAAGTGTTCGCACCTTAACATTTATGTATTTTATGTAAGATATATCCGACCATTCATCGACCACAATTGAGAAGCGCTGGTTTTTCTGCTTTAAGTAAATCAATTTTTTCTTTAACTTATCTTTTTTGGATAGATAGAAATCATATATTTTCTCCCATATTGTATTCTCAGAAGCCGGCAGAATCTGAAAAAACATGTACGAGTACACATTTAACACAATTATGAATGAATTTAAATAAAAAGGATCGAAGGCCAAAAAACCGACATTCGACAAAAAAATAACCGGATTATTCGATATTCGAAAAACAGGGATTTAAAAAAAACCGACGGTTTTTATGAGTGAAAAAAACCGAGTATCCGGTTTCTGAAAACCGAACTGATCACCCTAGTGTATACCCTATTACAGACCATACAAAACTATTGACAATTCTTATACAATTACCGACTACTTTGCTTTATATGCAGATTACAAGTTTATTATATATTCATTATTTTATTGTTCGACTAACTTACCAGATAATTGAAGAATATCTTCCACATTCAACATACCTACTAATTCAAACGATCAATTATCTTTACTCTAGCAAATGCTGATTTCTTACTAAATAATAACAGTGGAAATAATTATTTATATTTCGTTTATTTATCTTGTTTTCATTTCAAATTATAAATTACAGTTAATTTAAACATTTAGGGTTGTTGTCATTATTTATTTTATTAACTATGTAAATATCGACAAATCGCGTCCCGTTCTTAAATGCAAATAAATAAAATACTATAAAAATTTTTTGTGTTTTCGATTTTCTTTTTTAAATTCTTAGCATAGACATTAATGTGTACATTGTAGTTATATAATTCCAAATATTTCTTAGTTCACACTGATTAATATTTCACTAAAAAGCTAAAATTAAAAAAATGCAACCAATTTTTTTTATTTATAAAGCTTTTGTTTGATGGTCTTGCGAAGGCGTCGACGTTTCTTTCACCAACATTCAACAGCAACGGCCAAAATCGAGAGACATACATACGAGTGAGCCCCCAAACATTGCAGCATTAGAGCTCCCGAATAGCCAGTTGGTATAAGACGCGGCCCATACATTCTGTATGCGCCGACCATTGGTCCATATATGTAGCTGACCAGGCAGTGATTCACACATTGCCGGGTATCGGTGACCATTTGATGCATTTGATGCAGCCCGCGCCGTTACAGCGTAAACAGTGTGAACTGGTGGTGGGTGGAAAACCTGAGAGAGAAAAGAGAAAACAAAAAGGAAAAAATAAGTTAAATTTATTAAAAAAATAATTAAATTTAATAAAAGCAAATAACAATATTTTACGAAATAAATAAAAATACGATATCTCATAAGTTTGTTTTCTTTGAAACAAAGTACGAAAGATTTCCCATAAAGATTGTAGTTGGTAAGTAGTGATTTTTTTTAAAGAAATATTACAACTTCATTAAATTCTGTATGTTATATTAATAAACTTGGTTATGTTTATTACTAATTAAACTGACAATTCCATTTCAACATCCCCGGGAACTTCTCCATTTTTACCTAAACAATTATATAATTCTGTAGCAAAAGTAAATATCTTACTTCTTTAAAGAATCTGAAAGACTATAAATGTGTCAGCATGGTCGTGGTCATTAGGCCGTAGAAATCTCACTTTCAAATGTGTTGGAAACCATCAATATTCCTATGAAAAATTTACAGTGCAGTTATCTGCTTAACTAAGTGTTCAATCGTAAAAAGGAGCTTAGTTTGTGAACACCATACAATAGTTCGGTAATCGCTAAGATACAGTCTGAATTTCTTTAAATACGTTGTAATCTCACCTATAAATGGGTTAAAATCCATCAATATTCATATGAAAACCTTGAAGTGCAGTTATCTCCTCAACTAAGTGAGAAATCGGTAAAATTGGCTTAATTTATCGTCAATTATAGTTGATAGTTGGGAAACCAATCACAAAAAGGTTAATTTGTAATCATATTCATACGTTTTCATATTTACACATATTTAATTTTACAATAAGTTTGTATTTTACAATTTCCGAAAAACTGGGCAATACCAGTTTACTCGGTTTTATTACTGAATCAGCTATTCCAGTTGTTGGAAAAAGGTATTTTTCGAATAAAACCGAAACATGTTTTCTGAAAACGTCAAGTATTTGAGCACTATAGTAGCGTCCTATACCAATGCATCGGCTCTTTAGTTGCCATATATGTTTCATGTCCTGGAACCCATGGGAGGGTAACCGTCGGGTGTCTCACTATTGTTGCATATGAAGTAAGACTTCCGACGAGATATTCCTTATAAATCTCGAAAACAGGTTCCGGTACATTGTAATCCGTGTGACATCTTTGGTCGAGACCGCGCAATGTGCGGCAAGTGGCATACTGAAAAGCGTCATTTCAAAGCGGTTATTTGTAACAATGTCGTTGTCTAGAGAGGTGTTTAATGTTTCTATACGAAAATTGCGTTCCAATTTTTCGAAAGAAATTTTTTTATATTTTTCAGTTTTTTTTATATTTTTATATTTTTTAATTTTTATATATTTATATTTTTATATTTTTGTATTTTTATATTTTTATATTAATATATTTTAATACTTTTATATTTTTATATTTTTATATTTTTATATTTTTATATTTTTATATTTTTATATTTTTATATTTTTATATTTTTATATTTTTATATTTTTATATTTTTATATTTTTATATTTTTATATTTTTATGTTTTTATATTTTTATATTTTTATATTTTTATATTTTTATATTTTTATATTTTTATATTTTTATATTTTTATATTTTTATCATTTTATATTTTTATACTTTTATATTTTTATATTTTTTATATTTTTATCATTTTATATTTTTATATTTTTATATTTTTATATTTTTATATTTTTATGGTTGGTTGGTTGGTTGGTATGCAGGCATCTCCTTCTTCAAAGGAGAACACTTAGGTCCCTATGGACCCATTGTGACACCCGTTGGGCATTTGTGCCATCCCTTCAACCTATGCTATCAGCGCGTGTGCTGACTGATCGCGTTGCCAGTTGTCGATTGGGAATCCGGAGTTTCGATCCAATCCGTCCAGTTGATAATTTTGCAAAAGTTGTTAATCCTTGCGATGTCCAACGATGCAAGTTCTTCTACACCATTTAAAAAGGGTTTCCCCAGGGTTTCCAGTCTCCTTCTGTATAGCGCTGGGCAATCACAAATAATGTGGTCGGTGGATGGTTCACTGCTACTGTTTCCGCAGTAGTAGCATTCGCTTTTCGTTGCGAATCCCATTCTTTTCGCATGCTTGCCTATGGGTCCATGTCCCGTCAGGAAGGCAATAATCTTCCTTATCTGGTCCCTCTCAAGACTTACCAGGTACGATGCACGTTTCGCGTTGTATTCTGGCCAAGTCATTTTGGCCTTTCTACAGGTTTCTTCATTCTTCCATCTGTCGTTTGCAATTCTAAACGTTAGATTTTCAATGGTACTTTTACAGGTGGATATAGGGCGAAGTGCTACGTGTTCAACGTCGCTTTCCAGCAGGGCTGAGCCCTGTCTGGCCTCTTCATCCGCTCTGCAGTTGCCCTCGATTCCGCTGTGTCCGGGAATCCACGTAACCAGAACTCTGTTGTTCCTGGATATCTCGTTAAGAGATTTCCGGCAGGCACTGACCACTTTCGATTTGACGTCACAGGACTTCAACGAGTTTACCGCCGCTAGACTATCCGTGAACAGGAGAATATCCTCCTGTGATATCTTCCTCACGTTGATCACGTCCGCGGCTCGTTTAATAGCAAGTATTTCCGCTTGGAAAACGCTGCAGAAATCTGGAATTCTTGATCTTATATTTAGGCCCAGATCCGCGGAGTAGATACCGTAGCCGACCTTGTCATCCAGTTTGGACCCATCGGTAAATATGTTCATTGGTCCATACATTGCGTTCTCATTCTCTGCCCACTCCTTTCTGGAGGGCGTTCTAGTTCCGTATAGAACGTTTGATTTCCGTGTGTTTAGCACGTAGTCAGTTTCGAGTGAGATGTTGATGTGGTTCAGGATCTTTGAATGTCCGATGGAACGATCCCAATGATCAATCTCGTTTAGTCGAATAGCCGATTTGAGAGCAGAGCATTTGCAGCTCAGATCAGGTGGTAGTAGATTGAGTATCGTGTAGAGAGCCTTAGAGGGGGTCGATCTCATACATCCGGTTATCAGGAGACAAGAGGACCGTTGAACACGATCCAGTCGTTTGAATTTGCTCTTCTTGTCGAGCGCGTACCACCAAACTATAGAGCCGTATTGTAGTATTGGCTTCACTATAGCATTGTAAATCCAGAGTGTTACCTTGGGTTTAAATCCCCATGTTTTCCCGATAGCTTTACGACATGTATATAAAGCTATGAGTGCTTTGCTGGATCTGCTTTCAATATTCTGTCTCCAATTAAGCTTCCTGTCTAATATAAGGCCCAGGTAGTTCGCCGTATCGGAGAAGTTGAGTTGTTTGTTGCCCAGATAGATGTTGGATGTAGCGGGCGATTTCTGTTTCCGACTGAAAAGTACCAGTTCTGTTTTGTCCGGGTTCGCATTGAGCCCTCTACTGGCACACCAGTTTGCCAGGATGTTGATATAGTCCTGCATCCTTTGTTCGAGACAAGATAAACTTCCCCCAGAGACGCAGAGTGCTATATCGTCTGCATACGCTACTACTGTACATCCTTCCGACTCCAACCGTTTGAGAACGTCGTTGACGGCAAAATTCCATAATAGCGGCGATAATACTCCCCCTTGAGGGGTGCCTCTAGTCACTCTTCTAGTGAGGGTGTGATTTCCCAGCTTTGAGGTAATAGTTCTCTTTAATAGCATGTTGCGAATCAGCTTGCTAATATGTGAGTTGATATTTAGGCTGTTGAGCTCTGTCATGATGCAGAGGGGTTCGATGTTGTTGAAAGCTCCCTCTATGTCCATAAAGGCAACCAGAGAAAATTCTTTCTTGTCCAGCGATTTCTCTATGGGATACAATAGTGCATGGAGTGCGGATTCTGTCGATTTCCCCTTTGTGTAAGCATGCTGAGCATTCGAAAGGAGATCCGGGCCAATTGAATTTTTGATGATGTCGTCCATGATTCGCTCAAGGGTTTTCAAAAGGAATGAAGTAAGACTTATAGGTCTGAAGTCCTTCGCTTTGGTGTGTGATGGCTTTCCCGCCTTTGGGATGAAGACCACCTTTGCCGTTCTCCATCGTATTGGTAGGTAGGATAATTTCACACAGCCGTTAAAAATAGCCTCCAGCCATGGCAATAGTATCTCCAGTGACTGTTGAAGTTCGGCGGGTATGATGTCGTCCGGACCGGGTGATTTGTAGGGATCAAAGTCGTTGATGGCGTCTTTGATCATGTTCCTTTCAATTACCGGTATTCTGTCGCATAAGTCGGTAGGTGCGACGGTTATGGAGTTGGACTCTCCCCTGGGGAAGTGGGTATCCGATAGGATTTCCAAGGTTTCCTTTGAGGATTCAGTCCAGGTACCATCATTTTTCATTATGTATGCCGGGGCGCTGGTTGTCGAGGATAATACTTTCCTAAGTCTACTTACCTCTGCGGTTTTTTCGACATCGTTGGTGTATGTCCTCCATGAAGATCCTTTCGCCTTCTTTAGTAGTTTCTTGAAGAGTCTTAGATTCTCCTTGTACTCCTCCCATTGGCCTGTTCTCTTGGCCTTGTTGAAGGATTTTCTGGTGGAAGCACGGGATCTAGAGATATCGTCGTTCCACCATGGAGGCTTCTGCTTTTTCCCATCTTTTCGTCTTGGGCAGGATTTCCTGGTGCATAAGGCCAAGGCTTTTGTAACTTTACCTACCATGCTGTCCAACTTTTGTGGGCTGTCAATGGTGAGATCAGTTGTATTCGGTAGGAGTCTTGCAAGGTGTTCCCTGTAGACGTCCCATTTCATCCGTCTCTTGTTGAAGGTTACTATCGGCTTCGTTATTTGAGCAGATATTTCAAAGGAAATGTATTGGTGGTCGGAGAAGGAGTGAACATCCTCCACCCGCCAGTTTGATATCAAGTCGTTTTTGGCATTAGAAATTGTCAGGTCTATGACCTGCTCAGTGATCGAGTTAATAAAGGTGGGCGTATCTCCCTGGTTATGCACTACTAAGTTCCTACTTAGAATATAATCAAAGAGTAACTCACCTCGTTTGTTGATCGTTTTACCTCCCCACAGCGTGTGGTGTGCGTTTGCATCCATTCCGACAATGAGGGTGGTCTTGTTGTGTTCCGCCGTTAGTACTGCTTTCTTCAGTTCCTCTGATGGGGGGTTTTGGTCTTCGTAAGGAAGATATGCCGAAGCTATCCATAGGGTTGATTGTTTCATTTCTAAACCTATAATTGTAAGATCTTCGTTACCGAAAGTATTTAGCAGGAATGCGTCAAGCTGTTTCCGTACTAGGATACACGCTCGTATTTTAGCATTTACCTTACCTTGGTAGAGTCTATAATTTTTGTGGTTTAATCCACAGACTCTGTTTTGATTTATCCAGGGCTCCTGGATGAGAAGTACGTCCTCCTGGAGCTCGGAGAGACGTACCTGAAGTGCTGCTGAAGCACTCTTAGAGTGGTGGAGGTTTATCTGTACCACCCGAAGAATGCTCAATGACGGTGTTGTTGGCGTCGTCGTCATCGCTCATCAGTAGGTCATCCTCATCGGCCTCCTGGAAAAGCCCTCCTAAGCTGACCATGGTAGATGCCATGGATTCAGCATCTGAGCAGTGCTCTTCATCTGCCGGATTGTTGCTTGGCGCTGCGAGGTTGTCCTCAGCGGGAGCTGCGGTTATTGGTGTCGGAGCGACGGATGGTGCTGTAGCTGCGGGAGTTACAGTTGTTGATGTAGCTGCGGGAGTTGCAGTTATTGGTGTCAGAGCGACAGATGGTGCTGTAGCTGTGGGTGGCACGTCTGCGGTTACAGTCTGTGTGGCATGTTTTGTTTTATATATCCACATCATTGTTTCGGTGAAGCCGCAGAATATTAGGTTGTTCATTTCCTTTATAAGGTCACTGCTTTCATCGGTGATGAGGAGGGTGACGTGAACGAAGGTGTCCCGTGATTCCGATACCTTCAAGATTTTCCAGTTTTCCACATCGAGGCTGGGGTTGGAAATTTGCAGAAGCTCAAGGATTGCCTTTCGGTTACTAGCCATTATATCTGGGATTTTTATACGACCTCTAGGCCTGTTGGGGATATCGCACTGCTCTACCAGACAGAGTTTAGCCCCTGGCCATACTTCGCCAATGACCGTTAGAGCCTTTTCGAATAACTCTAACGAGCGTTGGTCGTGGAATGCCATGAGCTTTACTCTGTTCAGATGCCAGCCTGCGTCAGTACATCTTGCTGGAGTGCCAGGATTGTCCCTTATTACACTAGCGTACGCAACAAGCAGCTTAGCGTTAGCTTTCCTCCAGTTCTCAAACGAGATGCTACCGCTGGGATGTGAGTTGTCTACGACGGCGCGTGTGAGACTGTTCCTGGCTATGTCGCTGTACCGGACTCTTTCTTGGATCTTTGATCTTTTATGTGAACTGGCAATGCCAGGCTCATCAGCGGATCGCTGACGTTTTATGTTAGCAGTCCCTTGTGGGGTCTGAGATTGGTTCAGTAGGTTTTTGGCCTTTTGAACCAATTGGTTTTGCTCCGTGGATCTTTGAACCTCAGGGATTTTGCCAACAGTTGAAAGGATGTAGTTGGCCCTTCGACGGTCACGGTAGCGTCGATCATGAGGTCGTACCCGTTTAGCTGGCTTGCCAGCGCGAGGTGGGGAGGCATTGCCCGGCGTCGGCTTGCTGGTCCCCGAAGTAGATGCTGCCGTATCCCCATTAGGGGGGGCTTCTTCTGCCGCGTTCTTCCTGAAGAAGGAAGATAGGGTACTAGTATTGTGCCTCTTGGCTTCTTGTGACAATTTAGTCGAGCCGAGAGGTCTGCCTCTTTTCGAGGGAGTTGGGGTGGAGGGTCCGTTACCAGACTTCTCCGAAGTTGTTGTTTGTTGTGGTTTTGTTTGTTTAGTTTGTGTATTTGAGTTCATGTTTATGGTTCGGTCCTTAGGCCGCCTTAGAAGCCGTCGGGACCTAATGAGATGAAGAGGGACAAAAACGGTCACTTACGCCAGAGCCCTTTAGCGCAAGAAGGCATTGGATTGAAACAGGTGTGCGCCCTCACCTGAGTTTGACATAGTAACGACTAATATGTAACCCCTATAGCCATACATCCCTCGGCCTATGCAGCCCACCTTGGATTGGGGGGTTTTGTTTAAAGAGAGTCTCTTTCCCTCCCGCAGAAACGCACTTTCCACCGTCCCAAAATTGAGGCCAATGCCAGAGACATGACCGTAACATTAACCTCTCATTTAGGCCGGTATCCAGTTCCTACACTGGGAAGTCCTAGGGTAGGAGGCGTTCTGCGTGCTTCTCAGGTTTTTATTCCCCGATCGGCAACTGGAACTAGGTTGGTTCGCGAGCGGGCTTTTACCGAAGCTATGACCCGCTTCACCACGGAAGATAGCCGTGGCTTTCACTATCCACCACCTGTGACGCGCCCGAATAAATATATTTTTATATTTTTATATTTTTATATTTTTATATTTTTATATTTTTATATTTTTATATTTTTATATTTTTATATTTTTATATTTTTATATTTTTATATTTTCATATATTTATATTTTTATATTTTTATATTTAAATATTTTTATATTTTTATATTTTTATATTTTTATTTTTATATATTTTTATATTTTTATTTTTATATTAATCTTTATCTTTATTTTATTCTACTACAGCATTTCTCCTTTTTTTTTTTTTGCTTCAGCTAAAATATTAGTCAGTAATTTAACAATGGATATAATCTTCAACATAGTCTTTAACGTCATCTTAACTTACGCTTAAGATTCTATTTAAATCCCAAACATCGAGATAAACTTTTGCCATGACTTAATATAGAATAACTCGACAAGGCACTTCTATATTGATAACAAACATACAATACAAGTATACCATGGTACTTTAAACATTTGCGTCATCATAACAGTGTAAATACGAGGGCTGCTATATATATTTCTGGCCTAGGCAACAATAAGTGTTGCCAGGTGCAATCTGATATTTCCATTGGAAATGTTGACATTTTTTAGCATAACATCACTCAGAACGTGTTGTCATTTAATCGTGAATTGTTAAACTTACAGAGCTTTGAACACTTCAATTCCGTTAAAAAAATGGAATTGACACGTGAGCATTTTCGTGCGATCATTTTTCACAACTTTCGACGTGGATTATCCAGACAAGAGTGCATCGATGAACTTAAGTCTTTGTATGGTGATCAAGCACCATCATATAGCACTGTGAAAAACTGGTATAACGAATTTAATCGTGGTCGCAGTTCGCTCAACGACGAATTCCGTGAAGGTCGTCCAAAAACGTCCGTTGTGCCAGAGAACATTGATGCCGTGCGTGAACTAATAATGCAAGATCGTCATGTGACATACCGGGAGATAGAGGCATCCTTGGGCATTTCTCCCACCAGCATACATTCGATATTACATAAACACCTGACCGTAAAAAAGGTTTGTTGTCGTTGGATCCCGCACAATTTGACAATCGCTCAAAAAAGGCTCGTGTCGATTGGTGCAAAGAAATGTTGAAAAAATACGATCGCGGTGCTTCAAAAGATGTTCATAAGATCGTCACAGGTGACGAATCTTGGATCTATGCGTATGAGCCCGAAACAAAACAACAATCGACCGTGTGGGTCTTCGAAGACGAGCCAAATCCAACGAAAGTTGTTCGTGGAAGAAGCACTTCGAAGCAAATGGTCGCCTGTTTCTTCGGCAAAACTGGTCATGTGGCGACTGTTCCGCTTGAGCAACGAAGGACAGTCAATTCTGAGTGGTACACCACAATTTGTTTGCCTGAAGTCTTCGGAGAAATTCGAAAAACAAACAAGAGAAGACGAATCATTCTTCACCATGACAACGCGAGCTCTCACACATCGGCTCAAACCAGCGCCATTTTGACCGGCCAAAACGTCGAATTGATGGGTCATCCGCCGTACAGCCCTGACTTGGCACCCAATGACTTCTTTTTATTCCCGCACATCAAGAAAAAAATGCGGGGTCAACGATTTTCGTGCCCAGAAGATGCTGTTGAAGCGTTCAAAAACCATGTTTTGGAAGTGTCTCAATCGGAGTGGAAAAAGTGCTTCGACAATTGGTTTGAGCGCATGCAAAAGTGTATAAATCAGGCTGAAGAATACTTTGAAAAACAATAAAACAATTTTTGATGATAAATATTCGCATTTTCATTATTAGGCCAGAAATATATATAGCAGCCCTCGTAGTAGTAGCCCACTACTGCATAAGCTCTTCAAACCAGCACACAGTAAAACAAGTTCCTCCGCCAGGCGTTTGTGCTCCTGCTCGGTTCAGTTATGTCATCCATAAATGTTGTTCACAATTCAGACAAAATCAATTATTCGCTTGTAATTCACACCAACCATAAATGTAGTGTGTGTGTGAGTGCGCGTGCAGGCTGCTGTGCTCATGTTAGACGTGATCCAAATATTTGATGCTATGCAATTTGGCCAACGTTTTCAAAAAACACTTAAAAATCAATTTTCTCTAAAAGGTCTCTGTTTGTGTCGTAGTCGTCGTCGTCGTCAGCCAAATGTCGGTGCACACCACAACCAGCTTAATTAATGCTATGACATTGTTTACACGCTGTTTACTCCAACCAATTGTGGGGCCACATATATCCAACATTATCGGCCAAGCGCCACAATTCACTCAAATTTCCGAATGTTAATGTAAATGTGATGCTTACAGACAAACTTTGCCTTAACAATCTTTTCTTAAGTGGCAACTAATTGTAATGGAAGGAGGTCCCATTGAAATTCCAGCAGTGACAAAGATTAAGTTTAACAACAACTGCCACTATATATATATAATTGATAATCCAAATCTGTCGGTTATGTACTGATGCTGCAATAAAAGACTGTTGGTAATACATACATTTGTTTGTATGTATGAACTTGTAAATGTGTATTTCCTGTACAAATATTTAATTCATGGTCATTTATCATTGACAGCGCAAATTATTTATGTATGTATAAGCAAATGTCCAACAAATGTAAAATGAGTTGCGTAATGTTTATTAAAATCAGGAGAAAAATCATTATAAATACATGCGACAAACACAATATGATCAAATTCGCACAAATATTATAAAATTTGATAATGATTGTATATAATTTACTACAAATGGTCGTAGGTCGTCCAAATTGCATTAATTAATAATAAGTGAGAATTTTAAAATATCAATGGATTTAATAACAAAAAAAAAAAAAATACCGGGAATTTTCGAAACAGGAAGAATTTTATACAAAAAATTTATGCAAATTAATGGGAAAACCACATCTTTGGTTGGCGTTGGGTGTGACGGATTTTGATTAAACAGCATGTTCCTGAAAGAAACGATTTTATGCGAAAACCCATATTGGGTTGTATGGCGATTTTGATGAAACTCGGTATGCATCATTTTTTTTCATAGAAAGTATATATCCATATTTGCTTGGATAGGCATAATTTTATGCGAAAATGTCAATTGAGATTGTATCAGCGGTAGAAGGAGGGCGTGGTCGATTTTTATGAAATTAAAAGTTTTTTTTTAATTTAACCTCTATAACTAAACGAAGTTATTAGTTTCTATAAACAAAAAATCTACTCTTTTGGGAAACTTCGTGAACGTTAACAACTATAATTTCAAGGTGGTACCACCCTGCCATTAATAAGAAAAATGACGTCAAACCCGAAATCCGAAGAAAAATCCTGCTTGTTAAAAAATTCCACTATGGACTAAGCAAACTATTTAATGACAGAATCCTCTCTCGACGTACAAAAATTCAATTATACCAAATACTGGTTCTACATGTCTTTATATATAGTTCAGAGTTCTGGGTCATGACACAAGTGGATGAATCGGTTCTGGCAGCATTCGAGAGGAAAATACTCCGTAAAATATAAGGGCTTATTATCGTTAAAGGAGAGTATCGACGTCGTATGAATCATGAGCTGTACACTGACATTGAGGTGGTCGGACGCAATAAGGTGTAGCGATTGCTTTGGTTAAGTCATGTGGTACGCTTGGACGAAAATGTTCCAGCTCGAAAAATCTTCGATAATAAAATCGATGAATGGCGCAGACGAGGGCGACAAAAAACTCCGTTGGACAAAAAACCCCGTATGTGCGGCATGTAATCCCATAGGATTGCAAAGTAGTACCAGCTTGGAAAGTAAGTAATCTATATATAATATCTGTGTCAACTTTCAGTGATCTCGGACCACTATTTATAGTTTTTGTACAAAAATTTATAAAACGATCCCACTGTGCGGCGTGTTAAAACCATATTTTAGCCTTAGAACAATTAAAAATTTGGTACACTCGGTACTTCAGGTTCAAATTTTCAGGCGAAAAGTACAATTTACATATTTTGTACCAAAAAGTAAAATTTACATTTATTGTACCAAAAGTACAATTTAATGTAGGAAAAAGTAAAATTTTATGTACCAAAAAATGCAATTTAATGTACCAAAAAATAAAATTTTACTATACCAAAGATTTTCTTAATTGTACCCATTACATTAATAGTACCAAAAAGCTGAATTTACAATGTTGTACCAAAAGGACAATTTAATAGACTAAAAAGTACAATTAACTAATACTACATAAAATGTAGTTCTATTGTACACAAAGAGTTAAATTTATTATAACAAAACGTACAATTTACTGTTCCAAAGATTACCTTTATTGTACCAATTACATTAATAGTACCAAAAAGTACAGTTTACAATAACTGTACCAATAACACAATTTAAAGTACCATAAAGTACAATTTAACCACTACCAACAAAAAGTACTATTGTACACAATGCGTAAAATTTTTTGTAATAAAAAGTACAATTTATTGTACCAAAGATTACCTTTATTGTGCCAATTTAATTGATAGCACCAAAAAGTACAATTTACAACTATTGTACCAAGAGTACAGCTTAAAAAGTACAAGTACAATTTAACCACTATCAAAAAGTAGTTCTATTATACACAAAGAGTACAATTTATTGTACCGAAAAGTACAATTTGCCGTACCAAAGATAACCTTTATTGTACCAATTACACTAAATGTACCAAAAAGTACAATTAAATTATTGAACTAATGTACATTTAAATATTCCTAAAAGTACAATTAAAATATTACCAAAAAGTAGTTATAGTGTACACGAAGGATACAGTTTATTGTATCAAAATGTACAATTTACTGCACCAAAGATTACCTTTATTGTACCAAAAAGTACAATTCTTTGTTTAAAAAAGGACTTTTATTGTACACAAAGAGTAACATTTTTTGTACACATAAAGTAAAATTTATTGTAGTAAAAAAAGTAAAGAGTGCGATTAATTGTAACAAACAGTACAATTAAGTGTACCAAACAGTACAATTTAATGTACTTAAAAGTACTTTTATTTAATACAGAGTATAACTTGTTATACAAAATAATATAACTTACTGTCCAAAGATAATTTTTTTTTTTTTGTAACAATAAGTACAATTTGTCTTACCAAAAAGTACTTTTAACTCATGAGTACAATTTAGTGTATTAAAAATTATTTTTACTAAACCAAAAAGTAGAATTTATTGTACCAAAAAGTACTATTATTGTTCCAAAGTGTATAAAACAACAAAATCAGAAATGTACCTAAAAGTACTTTTACTGTACACAAACAGTACAACTTATTGTGCAAACAAATATAAATTATGGTAACAAAAAGTACAATTTGTTTTACCAAAAAGTATTTTTATTATATACAAAAAGTACAATTGATTGTACACAAAATGTACATTTAAAAGTACTATTTGGTATATAAAAATTACACTATTGTACAATAAAAGTACTTTTTGGAACAATAAAAGCTCTTTTCGGTAAAATAAAATTAATTTTTGATACAACTAAAGTTCTTTTTTGTACAATACTTTTATTGTAACGAAAAAGTATTTACAGATAAAATCATAGTACCATTTGAAATAGTAAAAGTACAAAAAGTAAGTTTTGGTACGTTTGAAGTACTTTTTGTTACAATAAAGGAAATTTTCGGTAAAATTACTTATCGGTACAATAGAAGTTCTTTTTTGTAAAAGAAAAGCACTATCTGGTACATAAATAATAAAAGTACTTTTTATAACATAAAAAATTTTGCTTGGTACATTTAAATAAAAATTTTCTACAATAAAAGTACTTTATGAAATCAAAAAATTTCTTTCCGGCAAAATAAAAGTACTTTTCGGTACAATAAATGAACTTTGTGGTATACTAAAAGTACTTTCTGTCACAATAAAAGTACTTTTTGGGGCAATAAATAGAACTTTTGGGAACAATAAAAGTAAATTTTGGCACAGCTAAAGTACTTTTGATACCATAAAAGTACTATTTGTTATATGAAAAGTACTTTGTGGCACAACAAAAGTACTTTTTGGCAAACTCAATTACTTTTTGATACAAGTAAAGTACTTTTAAGTAATGAAACGACCTTTTTATTTTACATTTTAGTACGACGAAAATACATTTAAGCACTACAAAAGTACTTTTGGTACCATTTATATAAGATACTAAATAAAGTACTTTTGGTACCACAAAAGTACATTTTAGTATATTAAAAGAACTTTTTGGTACAATAAAATAACTTTTCGGCAAATTTAATTACTTTTAGATACAGCTAAAGTACTTTTCAGTAATAAAAAGTACTTTTTTATTTTACTTATAAAAATAATAAAAGTACTTTTTTATTCCTCCAAATATTATAAAAGTACTTTTTAAAACAACAAAATTACGGTTTGCTATAATAAAAACACTTGTTGGTACAACTAAATTAATTTTTGTATAATAAAATTCATTTCATTTTTTGTACTTTTTGTACTTTTCTAATGTCAAAAATGTACTTTTTGACACTTATTTGCACAATTTTTTTTTTTACTTTTCTTGTGTCAAAAAGGTTCTTTTTGACACTTATTTGCACCATATGAGTACTTTTGGGTACTATAAAAGTAATTTAAGCTAAAAAAAATACTTTTTGGTACAAGAAAATTACTTTTTGGTACAATAAAAATATTTTTGTGCATCAACAAATACTTTTTGGTAAAATCAAATAAATTTTTCAATTTTAATTTAATTTTCTTATAATCTGAACTATGCTTTTTTTATTTTTTATTATATGGAAAAAAAAATTGGGGTATTTTTCATACCTGCAAATTTGGGTCATTTTGCATATGAAAAATGATCCAAAATTAGAAAAAGAAATGAAAAGTTCCCCAAAATCTATGGGGGATTTTTCATATGAAAAATTCCCCAATTTTGTATCGAATTTTTTTTGGGGCATTTTGCATTTGGGGCATTTAAAAGTGATTGGTTGATAAAAAAAACTCTTCGATTAAATTATGCTGACAACTTTATACAGAGTTCTATTTATCTGTGACAGCTCTTTCCATTAGTGTATACTCTTTGCATGTCAAACACATCAATGTGCGGTTGCCTGCATTTTCTGAAAATTTTACCGCCCCCATCTAGAATAAGTTTTACCTGGAAATTGTTTTACATATTAAAATTCTATGTAAAGTGCGAACACATCAAAAAAGTTGTGTAGGATATTTGCATTGTATGTATGCATATTTGCAAGCATATTTTTATTTGTATGTGCTTGTATTGTATCTTTATTTTTTTTTAACTTTTAATCATATTCTTCACCACTATTGCTAATGGCAACGTTCTTGCCCCTTAAAAATTAGTAGTAGGGTTGCTACGAACATTCCATGTTAAAGTGTTGCTACGGGCAACGTTGTAAAACTTAAATAAAAACACCAGTAAAGAATGTCAATACACCTAACGAAGTACACACGCTCAACAAATATTGTAGGAAAAACTTGTAATAATTTACAAAATTTACCCATAAGCTCCAGCCGCACAACTAATCGCCTGATAGCTATCACTGCTGCTTGATGGCCACAGGATCAGAGGTTGTGTGCAATGGACGGTCAGTGGCATTACCTACACTGGAAGTTGCCAAAACAAGTAAGTATGATTTGTGAATAATTCCCTACAACCACCTTAGCACTTATTGTGAACCTCCTTCCACCGCCCAATTATCTACAGTACCCACAATGTCGGCTGGCACCAATATCGATTGGTTGCTCCACATCCATTTTGCACGACGTGATTTTGGACGCTGCAAAGGCTTAATCGAGCGTGAATTGTACAGGCACTTAAATCCGGAATACTTGTACTTTGTTAAGGTTCGTAATTGGCAGCAGATGAAGCTGCCATCGTCGTCATAAATGTATATTTTTGTGTTTTATTTTCACCCAGGGTTTAATTGACCGCGAGGAAGGCAACAACATCGAAGCCATGAGGAATTTACAAAAAGCTCTGGATTTAAATTCAAAGAATATTGAAATATACAAAGAAATTGGAAAAACTCTGTAAGTTATAAGGAATTTTATGTGACCGCAGCATAACTTTTGAAATTCAATGAGATTTAATTGCGGTCGGTCATGAACTTGACAAATGCTTTGCATGAAAATTCAATAGAATTCTGGCAACTCAAAGTTAAGATATGAATAACTGGGAATTCGTCTTCGTGAGAAATTATTGATAAAAAGGTTATTGAGAAGATTTTAATGTGCGACATTAAGTGATTTCGATTTTCAAGAATCTGTAGTTCACCGCAATAAACAGTAAGTTACGGAAGGACGAAGGAAGAAATTGGGTACTGAAGATTTACAGTGAAAATTTTGTATGGCAACATGATAACGAAACAGGTGGTTCATAGTTTTTGCCATTACAAAGTACTTTTGGGAATAGTAAAAGTACTTTTTGGTATAACTAATGTACTTTTTTAAAATAAAATCACTTTTTGGCACAATCAAAGTAGTTATTGTGCACAAAAAAGATACTTTTTCGCACAATTTTAGTACAAAGAAAAAGTAATTTTTGTTACAATAAAGTACTTTTCCGGACAATAAAAGTATTTTTTTGCAGAATAAAAGTACTTTTTGTTACAATAAAATCATTTTTCGACACAATAAAAGTACTAATTGTTGAAATTAAAAGTACTCTCTCGTACGATAAAAGCAATTTTTGGTATCATAAAAATACTTTTTGTAAAATTAAAATCACTTTTCGGCACAATACAAATACTTTTTGTTGCAATAAAAATACTTGCTGGTGTAATAAAAGTACTTTTTGTTACAATAAATGTACATTTGGGAACAAAAAAGTAATTTTTTGAAGAATAAAAGTACTCTCTCGTAAAATAAAAGTAATTTTTTGCAGAATAAAAGTACTTTTTGTTACAATAAAATCATTTTTCGACACAATAAAAGTACTAATTGTTGAAATGAAAAGTACTCTCTCGTACGATAACAGCAATTTTTGGTATCATAAAAATACTTTTTGTAAAATTAAAATCACTTTTCGGCACAATACAAATACTTTTTGTTGCAATAAAAGTACTTGCTAGTGCAATAAAAGTACTTTTTGTTACAATAAAATCACTTTTCGGCACAAAAAAAGTACTTTTTGTTACAATAAAAGTACTTTTTGACACAATCAAGGTTTTTTTTGTACAATAAAAGTAATTTTACAATAACATTTATTTTTGGTACAATAAAATTATTTTTTAGCACAATGTACTAAAAGTACTTTTTGGTACTTTTTGTTACAAAAAAGTACTATTCGTTGCAATTAAAATACTTTTTGGAGCAATAAAAGTAATTTCTCGTAAAATAAAAGTAATTTTTGGTACATTAAATGTAATGCTTGTTGCAATAAAAGTAATTTTTGTAACAAAAAAAATTATTTTTGGTACAACTAAAGAAATTTTTGGCATAATAAAAGTACTTTTGTTGCAATAAAATTAATTTTTAGCACAATGAAATTACTGTTCCTTGCAATAAAAGTACTTTTTGGTACAATAATACTTGTTGCCAACATAAAAGTACTTTTAGGCACAATAAAAGTACTTTTGGTAAATAAAAGTAATTATTGTTCCCATGAAATTACCTTTTGGTACAAAAAAAGTACTTTTTGAAAAAATTAAAATAAATATTGGCACAATAGTAGTACTTTTTGTTACAATGAAACGTTTTTTTTTTTTGCCACAATAAAAATATTTTTTGTACATTAAAATTATTTTTTTTAAAACTTAACCCTTTAATGACGAGAGCGAAATAATGGGAATTTTTTAAAGATTTTGTCAGTACTACATATAAATTATGTTGAATATAGCACTATTGTTTTGCCCAATAGTGTACTTATAATATTCTATTTTTTTGTCTCCCAACGGTCACCAAACATACTGTCGTTGAACACACGTTCATACAAGCATACGTATGTACGTACTTATGTGCGTTGACCGCCGACTCATATAATGTTTATTTTTTCATATTCTCTTTTATGCTTCTTCCCGCTAGTCGTTGGTCATTACCATCGATCAGTGGGAAGAAGCGATCAATATACAAACATTACATACATTACATACATAATTGCAATGTTTTGGTAAATTCTTTTGTTCTTCTTCCCGCTAATCTCAGCTTGCAGGCAGTGGTTATTGGGAAGAAGAAAACAGTCCGATTTAAACATTAGAAACGAAAAGTTCATTCCCCGCGAATTGTGTGTGAAAGAATTGAAAGTGGTAACAGTGAACCACAAAAGTGCGCGAACACAAGTTTACATTAAACAATAAAACAAAGTCTTGAACATTTAAAGTAAATTACGTTACAAATCAATTAAAACTAACTCAAAATAAACAAAATATACATTGAATTTATACACTAAATAACACAAATTGTACTCTAAACACAAACATTGAAAATACAAAATATCAATAAATCACATAGAATAAAAAATTACAAAACACAAACTAAACACTTTTCTTTGGACAAAAAAACATCACAGAATCAGCGTAAGTGCTCAACATTTGGTCCTTCAGAGCCGAATTAGTGATTTTGTGAAATTTTACAAAATACTTATACGCCGGACAATCAACAAGTGTAAGTGTGAAAGTTAATAAAACTTACAAAACTTTATTACGAAAACCATTGTGACCCATTCTTCATAAATACGAGTGACCCTAACAAAAACCAAAAAATTGCAAAAATTTAACATAACAATAATTAAAACAAATTTGTGGAAAAATTGAAACAAAAAATCTATCGCGACATACACCTAACCGAAAGAACATTGAACATTTGAAAACATATTGGACAGTGCACATAAAAATTTACAAAACACAAAATTTTTAGACAATTTACAAAAACAAAAAATTGTCTAAAATTTAAATTTTGTGAAAAATTTGTGCAAAGTGGCCCGTTACAAACGGGAACTTGTTTACCAAAAAATAACAACAGCGCAGTCAACGAAGCAGAAACGGGAGTCCACAGCAACAACAGCCAGAGCGGAGCAGAATTTGGACGGCAGCTACAACAACAAAGGGGCAAAGAAGACAACAGCGAGCAGTAAACAACAACAAATCAAAAACAGGAAGTACCAATAAATGGAAAAGCAGTAAGTACACAGCCAAGCACATAGAACGGGCAAAATAAAAAAGGTGCTGCAGTTAATTATGAAAAATATCTAAAACCTTTTGCTTAACGTACTTCAACAACTGCAATACACTTCCATATGACCCTGTATGATATTTTACTCGTTGTTTGTACTTCAAACAAGTAGAATTGTTGTGTTTTATACAATTATAAAAATTTGTGGACCCAAATTTCGACCCAAAAATTATTTTTGCTATAAAATTTGAAAATTATTACCGAAAATTTAACATTTTTGCTGGACATTTAAAATTCTTTGAAACTACTCATACACTCGAAGAAAAATTTTCGTTAATTTTTTGGAAACAACATTAAAACACCATTGAAATTTTTGTTGACCCAATTTCGAAACTTTTCGCCACATTTTGACTCCCTATTAAAAAATAAATCTTCCACCAATCGTTTCCACACTCAAAAAAAAAAAACAAATTAAACAAAAATCAAAATGTCGTTGGATCAATTTGTAAAGCAAACAAATGATCTTTTGGATTTTGAGATTCTGCATGCCCAAGGGTCGGCACCAGATACTGTTCATGCGATAGAATCTCTTCGAGTGGAACTTAACTCACTTTGGGATGAGGCAAAAAACACATACCTAGAATGTCGTGATCATAAACCTGAAGAGGGAGAAACACCTATTGATAAAGCAAAATTACGAAGCTTTTTCAAAGAGGGTCTGTCCGCGTACAAAGCCTGCTTAGGATCATTAAACGATCAAATTCTTACATTATCGGAACGCGAAGAAAAACTTAGACTTGAAAAAGAAAAATTAAACCTCGAAGAAGAAAAGTCGAAGTCTGAATGTGAATTGACCCTTAACACACGCGTACCACCACTCGACACTGAAACTTTTCACGGTGATTACAATACTTGGCCATCCTTTCGAGATTTATTCTCAGCTATCTACATTCGAAATTCGAAAATCAGCAATGTCGAAAAATTATTTTATTTGACTCAAAAAACATCCGGGGAGGCTCGTGAAATAATTAGCAACATTCCATTAACAAACGATGGTTTCGACATTGCTTGGAGAAATCTTGTAGATCGATACGAAAACAAAAGAATGCAAGTTAATGAACAAATTAAGACCCTTCTTAATTTACCACAAGTCGCGAAAGATAATGGAACGTCTTTGAAAAAACTGCAACGCACAGTAAACACTTGTATCGATATTTTGAACACATTACAAATAAAAACTGGAGAATGGGACCCACTTTTAGTATACCTCAGTTCAATGAAACTACCTCGAAACTTTCTAGAAGAATTCGAAGATTCTCTAGATGACCGCACTAGAATTCCAACTTGGGGTGAATTTAACACTTTTCTAAACAACAAATTCAAAACCCTAGAACAAGTCGGAAACATTCAAGCGATTCAACCGAAAAATTTTCAGCCTAGATCTGACAAAAATTTTTCAAAGGATAAACGCGTAAACTCTTTTCGAATCAATACGACACAACAAAAATCGGGAATGAACCAAAAACAAAATTCGAAATCGCACTTAGGGACCCGCAATAAAAACGAACAGAGTTGCCAACTTTGTAAAAGCAATCATTTTTTGCGTGAGTGCCCAAAATTCATTGAAAAGAGTATTAACGATCGAATTCACCTTGTCAAAACTTCAAACCTTTGTTATAATTGCCTATCATCTAACCATGGGGTACGGGACTGCAAAAGTAGATACAACTGTAGGGAGTGCAGTCAAAGACACAACACTTTACTGCACAAGGGTAATGCGACCCAACCTACAGAATCGAATCAAACCAGAGATGACGCGCGCCCTAGTATCAGCGCTGCATCCCTAAATACATACATACAGTTCACTCCTAGTTGCAATCCTGCCTGCGTTAATAGATTGACCCTACATGAGAGCAATTTGCCTTGTCTAAACCAACAAAATCGAGAAACCTTGCTTTTTACGGCCATCGTACAGATCGAGTCACGTGGACAACGGTACGATGCAAGAGCGATTATCGACTCAGGATCTCAGTCATCCTTCATATCGGAGAAACTGAAAAATCGCTTGAAGTTGCCTACAAAACAGAACTTAGTTCATGTAACGGGTTTGAATCAATCTGTTTCTGAAACATCGACCCAAGCTTGTATTTTTACAATTTGTTCGCGCATGGACCCATCTTTCAAATTAGAAGTTTGGGCACCCGTTCTTAAGACACTTCCATCCAGTTTGCCGCCAAAAACTTTCAACAAAGCACTTATCAATACCGTCGATCTAGAGCTGGCTGACCCACATCTTTACACCAGTCGACCAGTGGATCTTCTAATTGGTTTGGATCTAGGACCGTTAATATACGACATGGAGGCTCCTATGCGTTCATTTGGAACTCTTCTTGCACAAAAAACAGTATTTGGCTGGGTTTTAGGAGGACCAGTTACAGAAGTTTACAACAAAGAGACCCGAGTCTCTCTTTGCAACACCGTTTCCTTAGAGAAAGCCATCACACGCTTTTGGGAGGTGGAGGAGACCCCAAAAAAAGTTTTGAGGTCGAAAGACGATATATTTTGTGAAGAAATCTTCAGAAATACAACACGACGCAATGAATCGGGAAGATACATTGTTAAGCTGCCCTTCAAACCTTGCGAAGAACTAGGCAGTTCCCGAAATATTGCCCTTGCACAATTCCATCGCATGGAAAAGAAATTGGAAAGGACCCCAGAAGTCAAAAACCAATACGACCAAGTACTTCGTGAATATTTGGAACTGGGACACATGAGGAAAATATCTCCCACGGATGTCAGCAAGACTCCGAACTATTACCTGCCGCATCACGCAGTAATCAAACCAGATCGAGTAACAACTAAAATGAGAATCGTATTTAATGCATCGAGCCCATCGTCGAACAAAAAGAGCCTCAACGACATCTTATATCCGGGACCCATACTTCAGCAAGATCTAGTATTGCAAATATTGAAGTGGAGATTTTTCAAATTTGTCTTCAATGCCGACGTTACAAAAATGTATCGCCAGATACTTCTAGACCCATCTCAAACAAACTATCAAAGAATTTTGTACAGATTTTCGCCAAATGACCCCGTCGAGGACTACGAGCTTCTCACAGTCACCTTTGGATTAAATTGCGCCCCGTTTTTGGCCCTTCGTGTCTTACAACAACTTGAGGAAGATGTGAAGAAAAAATATCCCTTAGCAGCAAACATCATCAATCAAAATCTTTATGTCGACGACGTCCTAGCTGGAGGTCACACTTTGGATGATGCTTTGAAATCTCGCAACGAACTTATTTCAGCCTTTGCATCGGCAGGGTTTGAGTTAATGAAATGGACATCAAACGACCCACTTGTTCTTCAACACTTGCCCCCAGACTCACTTCTTCATGAAGATTTGTTAAGTCTCTCTGAGGGCGTTTCTACAAAGACTTTGGGAATTAGATGGAACATATCTCTAGACTCTTTTACCTTCAAAGCCCCTGAAATCAATGCGAGATCTACATACACAAAAAGAGAAGTTCTTTCAACAATCGCAAAATTCTTTGACCCTTGCGGATGGTTAGCGCCAGTTATCGTTGTAGCAAAACTCATCATGCAACAACTTTGGCTAGATAAAATCAACTGGGACGACTCTTTGAAATTCCTTACTGAAAAAACTTGGCTGAATTTTGTCAAAAATTGTCCTTCAATCGACACGATTACAATACCACGATGGATTAAATATGACCCATCGAGCCTTGTGGAAATCCACGGATTCTGTGACGCATCAGAAAAAGCTTATGCGGCGACCCTGTATGTTCGTGTTTGCAACTCTGACAACAGTGTTTACACTTACCTGTTGGCTGCCAAAACTCGTGTTGCACCTATTGCGAAAAAATCTTTACCCAGACTCGAACTATGTGGAGCTGCTTTGCTGTCGGACTTAGCTGCATCTGAACTACCCAAACTTCAGGTGGAAAATCTTTCGACTCAATTTTGGACAGACTCCACCATTGTATTGGCCTGGCTAAAAAAACCACCTTGTACATGGAGCACGTTTGTGGGCAACAGGGTATCACACATTTTAGAAAACGTTGGAATAGACTGCTGGAAACATGTCGACTCAGCCCAAAATCCAGCTGATATTGGAAGCCGAGGTTGTACACCCACTGAATTAAAAGACAGCAATTTATGGTGGCATGGACCCACTTGGCTAAAATTACCTAAAAATCAATGGCCGTCTTCCAAAATTGCTGAAGACACAACTCTAGAAGCAAAACCCATTAAGGTTTATACAACGACGACTTTTGAAGACCCTTTAGCAAGATTTTCATCGTTTTCTCGCGCATTGAAAGTTTTGGCTCAATTACTTAGATGGCGAAAAATATGTGTTGGAAAAAGGAATAATCTTAGTTATCCAACAGGCCCAATAACAGCAGAAGAACTTAAAGATGTCAGAACTCGTCTCATAGTATTGACCCAAAAACATAACTATTTTGATGAATATCAATCTTTGTCGCAAAAACGTCAAATCTCTCACAGTAGCAGCCTGTTAACGTTAAATCCATTTTTAGACCCACAAGGAATAATTCGAGCCAACGGTCGCCTTGTACAATCCACGTCTTTGTCATACAATGAGCGACACCCGGTGATTTTGCCATACGGTTCAAAACTTTCTGAACTTATCGTAGAATTTACTCATCTGTTCACAATTCACGGTGGAAATCGTCTGGTAATACGAGCTTTACGAATGGGATTTTGGATATTCAGAGTAAAAGTCTTAGTCAAAAAAGTAATAAATAATTGCAAAACTTGCATTTTATATAAACGTCAGACCCAAAGTCAAATTATGTCTTCATTGCCGCCTGAGAGAACTTTCTTATCGAGACCCTTTACAAATACAGGAGTTGACTTCGCAGGATCCTTTTCCATCAAAAGAGAAGCTGGGCGAACATGTTCTTATAGTAAAGGATATGTTTGCGTCTTCGTATGCTTTGCAACAAAGGCCGTCCACCTAGAAGCCACGAGTGATCTTTCGACCGAAGCCTTTCTTGCTGCCTTGGCACGATTTATTGGAAGACGCGGTTGTCCAACTTGCATTTTCTCAGATAACGGAACAAATTTCACAGGCGCACAAAAGATGTTGAAGAAAGACCGTCTAGCGTTCATAAAGACACTACAAACAAACATGACTCATCGATACAGCCATCAAGAACTACAATGGAAATTTATCCCTCCCGGTGCTCCACATATGGGTGGACTTTGGGAAGCGGGTGTAAAATCCTTTAAAACACATCTTCGAAAGCACATGCCAGTTATGTCATTCACGTTTGAGGAGCTGTCTACAATTCTAGTACGGATTGAAGCTTGCCTAAACTCTAGACCCTTAAGCCCTGCCAGCGATGACCCGAACGATTTAAACCCCTTGACCCCAGGACACTTTCTCATCGGGACCCCTCTACTGGCACCTCCTGAACCTGAGTTACCTGACGACAATCTACAGCTCGTCAATCGATGGAAACGATTGAAAATCGTTTCTCAACACTTTTGTCAACGTTGGAAATCAGAATATCTTGCTGAGTTACACCGTCGATACAAATGGAAATATTAACAAGAAAATGTTAATGTCAACGATTTGGTGGTCATCAAAGACGAAAGTCTGCCTCCAAACGAATGGAAATTGGGCCGAATCACGAAAACTTATCTTGGCCCAGATCAAAATACCAGAGTTGTCGAGATAAAAACGTCTAACGGCATCATCAGTAGACCAATTACAAAAATCGTCAAATTATTCTCAGCCTAAATTTTATTTGACAATAACATGTTCATCAAATTTGCTTTAGACAATTGCTTAATCTTTCGTATATTTGCAGAAACGATACACGAAGATCATGCCTTTCAATCTTACAGGCCTATACAAAGCAAATTTGCGCATATCACCATGAATGAAGACCCGACACCCTACATTTACCAACAATACAGGACGTAGACCCGAGATGAAACTTCAACTTGAAACAGTACTGCAACCGTATGCCTAGGCCAGCATTCATCATCACTGGTGTCGGATCAAATGAAGTCCAAACTGCTGTCTGTGCACAAGATGCCTTGATGGTTTATATAACAAATGTTTATCACTTGAATTAGAATTGTTAAAAAATTTAAAAATTTGCCCTGGAAAATAACTTGCTAAAAATTATATTATACTAATCGTAAAAACATTGAATATAATTGTATTTCATATAGCATTTTGATAAAGTTTTGAATCCAATTTGAATAACATTTAAAACTTAAAATTTATTTTCAAACATGAAATGTTTTTGTAATCTACATATCAATCATATTCAATGTTTCATAAATTTACATTTCATTCTCATCTAAATCGTTTTTGCTCAAGTTTTAAATTACCATCAAATTGCATTATTTGTCTTAAATTTGTAAAAGATTTGTAATTTTTGTAAACTTTATGTTCATGCACAACGAAATCATTACATTCGTAATAATTATCATTTTCATTCGACCCTTTGTTAAAAAAGTATGACATATTTCACACCTATTCACGGGGGGGCAGAATGTTGAATATAGCACTATTGTTTTGCCCAATAGTGTACTTATAATATTCTATTTTTTTGTCTCCCAACGGTCACCAAACATACTGTCGTTGAACACACGTTCATACAAGCATACGTATGTACGTACTTATGTGCGTTGACCGCCGACTCATATAATGTTTATTTTTTCATATTCTCTTTTATGCTTCTTCCCGCTAGTCGTTGGTCATTACCATCGATCAGTGGGAAGAAGCGATCAATATACAAACATTACATACATTACATACATAATTGCAATGTTTTGGTAAATTCTTTTGTTCTTCTTCCCGCTAATCTCAGCTTGCAGGCAGTGGTTATTGGGAAGAAGAAAACAGTCCGATTTAAACATTAGAAACGAAAAGTTCATTCCCCGCGAATTGTGTGTGAAAGAATTGAAAGTGGTAACAGTGAACCACAAAAGTGCGCGAACACAAGTTTACATTAAACAATAAAACAAAGTCTTGAACATTTAAAGTAAATTACGTTACAAATCAATTAAAACTAACTCAAAATAAACAAAATATACATTGAATTTATACACTAAATAACACAAATTGTACTCTAAACACAAACATTGAAAATACAAAATATCAATAAATCACATAGAATAAAAAATTACAAAACACAAACTAAACACTTTTCTTTGGACAAAAAAACATCACAGAATCAGCGTAAGTGCTCAACAAATTAGTTAAAAAACAAATTTTACATAAAAAAAGTAGGACGAAAAATTATAGCAAAATATCCATTTTTTCTGGTGTTATGCCGATTGTGACCATAACAGCTTTAAAACAGGTAAATAAAAAGAACCAAGTACATAATTATTCATGCAATACGTTTTTATGATATTTCATATTCTTCTCAAAAACCAAAAACTAAAAGTCTTTATAATATCAGTCTTTAAGCAGCCAAAAAATATTCTTGATATGGAGTGACTTTTTATATCCCTCCATATTGCTGTTTTGCGCACATGTAAAAAATACTTATTTTCAATGATCCCCCATGCTCGCTACTGACGTCTGATCACATAGCGGTAAATCAACAATGAAAGATCAAAGCATGCTTTAATGAAATCAAAAAAGAAAATTCTTGACATTTATTTGTATCTTTATTTTATTGCGTGCAATATCTAACGCTGTTGACGTTACCATATGGTAACAGTCGTCACTAATGGGTTAAGGTACTTTTTGTTCAAATCAAAGTCAAAGTATTTTTGTCCTCATTACTTATATAACGAGCGATTACTTCGTAAAATTTTTGGTATATTGTGATTATAAAAATGTGCATTTATATGAAAAAAAAAACTCTTACAAAAACTTACTGTAAAAAGAAAAATTTCGGCGATTTTTGTAATTTTAGGACTATCATACTCCAATTTTTTTTTTTAATTATAATATTTATTGCTGTTGCATAGTGTTATTCACAATTTAGGAAATTTTAATAATTTGTTACTAGAACTTCCCTGGCGATTTGATTTTATTAATAACACTATGACACAATTTGAGGGTCATTGTCCCGGGGGTGAACCAAACCAATATCAAACGATAGCATTTGACCTCAGTAACAAAACCCTAAACTCCATTTTGCTCCACTACGTCACAAATTTGTTTTACAGTGGTTTGAATTTAGAAAATTTTGATCAAAATTCGAATCAAAAAATATGAAAAATAATCTGTAAAAATACATTTGGGGTATTTCATATCTTCGGAAACCTATATTAAAACAATCAGGGAAATATTTTTTCGGAACATTTTAACCCTCTAGCTCCCACCTGTACGGGACATTATTGGCCCAATTTTGAAAAACTGTGTAAATATCAACTTTGGATGAAGGTAAAGGCATAGAATCTCCAAAAACAAATAACCTCTACGAGTCAAAGGTTATAAAATAAAATCAAAATGAAATGTTAAGAAGGACATTTTTGAGCAAAGAGTGCAACAAGCTTTTTCGGGAGTGAACCAAACCAATATCAAGCGGTAGCATTTGACCTCATTAATAAAACCTTAAACTCCAATTTGCTCCACTACGTCACAAGTTTTTTTACAGTGACTTGAAATTTGATTTTTTTTTTTGGTAAAAAGTCGAATCAAAGAATTTGAAAAATCATGTGTAAAAAATCATTTGGGATAGTTCATGTCTTCGGACACATACATTTAAATTTTCTGGGGAATATTTCATTAGAACATTTAAACCCACTAAATGTCACCAGAATGGGACATCTTAGGAAGAATTTTGAAAAAAGCTTAAAAGTAATATTTTCTCAAAATGTTCAATATGGGTGACAGATAGAGGGTTAAAATATTCCGAGGAAATATTCCCTGGAAAATTTTAATGTAGGTCTCCGTACACATGAACTATCCCAAATCTATTTTTACACAGGATTTTTAATTTTGTTTTCTTTGACATTTGATCAAAAAAATCAAACTTTAAACCGCTGTAAACAAAAATTGTGACGTAGTGAAGCAAAATGGAGTTTAGGGTTTTGTTACTGAGGTCAAATGCTATCGTTTGATATTGGTTTGGTTCTCTCCCGAAAAAATGTGTCGCACTGTGTAATTCAATGTCCTACAATTTTTTTACTGAAATTCAATTGAAAATTAAAAATTCATTGCTTCAAGGAGAGACTTTTAAACACATTGTAGAACTTTTTCAAAATTTTTATAGCGGAATAAATTTTAAGTACATTATCCTCTTCGATGCGTTTTGAAATTTTTTCCAAAATTTTCATGGCGGTTAACATTTTTCAATACCAAAAATGAGAATATTGGTTAAACTTCAAAAAAGATATTACGGACTGAACTTTTTTTTGTCTTATCATGGACTTTTGTCCTAAAGAATGTTTTATTTTTTCATATTTTACGACAGTTGATATACTTTAATGATACATTAATAAAAATGTCAAAATTTGTCTTTAATTTTAATAAAAAAATCCAAATTTTGCATGTGTAGATTTAAAAGTTTCATTTGCTGACACCACTTTTTTCATAATATACTAAAATACAAAGAGGGATCTTTTGTCAAACTTAAATAAAACAATTTTTTTACTTTTTCTCGTTAAGATTTTGTCACCTTTCAATATAAATTTTCTATTGCATCATATATGTATTTATAAAGCGAAACACAATATAGGGCAATTCAGCATAAGGTTACACCAGTCATAGTCTTCTAGTGGCCATTTTGTGCAGAAATAATTTTTTTTCTGTTGCTACCAGTTATCAAACGTATTTAAGATTAACATCCTTGGGAATCGCAGACTTTTTTTTAATAATAAATTTTATATTTTTGAATTATATGTAACACGGTCACACCAGTAATCTTTCCAGAAAAAAAAAATTAATTCTTTTTGGAGGAAGTGATGTTTTCCTATTTTAAGAAGCTTTTCAATGTCCTTGAAATTTTTCCATAATTTTAAAATGCTATCAGATATGACAAACTTGAATACGGAATTGTGATTTATTTACAAAAATTAACAATTTATTTTCAATGTGCTTGTTTCAATAGTTTCATATTGTTACATACTCAATGTTTAAAGTGAGATGGATATCTAAGAAATTTTACGTAATAAAATTAAATATGTTATTAGTTTACTGACTTTATACTGCAATTTTATTTATATTTATTCCATTACAAGTAAGACCATTGTCATTTCACTTACTTTTTTTTATTCCCCCCTAAAGTTACATGATGGGTCGCTACAATCAATCCCTTGCCATATTTCGTGACGCCGAAGAGCTCTCAACACGGTTGGATCATGAAATTTTCCATTTCATAGGAGAATTGTTATTGCGCTCGGCAGCATCACGCAATCAAGTGGAATTGGCCCGACAAGAGGAACAAGAGGCAAAGGTATATTTCCAGAAAGCCGTACAAACAGGAAAGAAAATCGAAAGTTTTCAACGTTTGGCCGAAATACTGCGCAAAGAGAAGCAGTACAATAAAGCCATAGAAGTGTTGGAGGGTTGTCTATTGTAAGTACTGGGTGTATGATGAGGGAATTGCTATAACTTTTTTAAAACAAAAAATTAATTATACTAAAAAAGAAAACAAACTTTATGTGCTTAAATATTAAGTTCTAGTTTAAAAAGGGAAATATAAAAATATAAAACAAATTTCAGTTCAAATTCTAAAAATGTATAACCTTATGACTTTTTGTACATTTCACTCTTTTTATATCGCACAAGGCATATTTGACAAATTTGAGCAATCTGTAATTTGTTGATCAGTGTTATTAGTCTCCGTTTTTTATACTCTCATTTTCTTTTTTCTTTAGATTATCGCCCGAAAATACTGATGTCTTAACGGAAATTGGTGTTTTATATCTAAAACAGAATGAAACGCAAAAAGCATTCGATCGTCTACTGGAAGTAATACAATTCGATAAGAATTGTCTGCGCGGCTTAATGGCCTTCGGGGCCATACTACAGGTAAGACATGCTAGCATTGCCAGAGAAATTAAATAAAATGTGTATTCTGTTACAGTCTCGCAATGACATTGATGGTGCCTTGGGAAAATATAAAGAAATAGCGGCCCTACAGCCAGACATTACGGAGTTGTGGAACAACATCGGTTTGTGTTTCTTCAAGAAGCAAAAATTTATTGTGGTAAGTATTGGTTTTATTTTCTTGAAATTACTATTATGCTTGGGGTGACATAAAATATAATAAATTCGACAGTAGTATAAATATGTAATATATATAAATTCTAATATATAAAATTCTCATGTCACGGGGTGCGTGATTGAACTCATCCGAAACGGCTTGACCGATCCTCATGAAATTTTGTGAGCATATCGAGTAGGTCTGAGAATTTTTTTCTAAAAGTGGGCGGTGCCACGCCCCCTTCTCAAAAACCGCTTTTCCAATAGACCGATTGGTACGAAAATTTTACCAAGTGGTTCTATAGACCTGTTGATAGTCCCTGGCTATCTTTGGTTGTGATTGGATAAAGGGGCGTGGCACCGCCCATACAACTTGAAAATCAAAAGGGCTATATCTCATGAACTATCAGAGGTATGAAGATGAGATTTGGTATATATGTTGTTGGAGCAGTATTAATTACAGACAGGGTGGAAGTGGGAATGCCACGCCCCCTTTTCGAAAATCGCTCTGACGGCTTTTCCAATAGACAGACTGATACGAAAATGTTATCAAGTGGTACAGTTGACCTGTTGATAGTCCATGGCTATATTTGGTTGTGACTGGATAAAGAGACGTGGAATTAGTCTGATACGCTAGAAGTGGTATGAAGATGTGATTTGTTACCTATACTGTTGTTGCAGTATGAATTACAGTAAGGGTGGAAGTGGGTTGTGCCACACCCCTTTTTTAAATAAACAACTAAAGGGTGTCCCAACAAAAACGCAATTTTTAAATCTGGCAACATTCGAAGTGTCATTGTTTGACATTTGAACAATTGTTATTGTTTGCTAGTAGAAGGTACGAGGTTAGTAAAAATGGAGCGCTACACGAATGAACAACGCATTCTCATTGTGAAATTGTTTTACCAAAATGGTGAAAGTTTTGCGGCTACAGTTCGCAAATTGCGATCAATTTGGGGCCACAATAATGCTCCAAAAGAGTCAACTGTAAAGAGATTAATGGATAAATTTGTCGAAACTGGGTCTGTTAGTGATGTAAAGACAACAACGCGCCATCGACCAGGTCGATCGACCGAAAATGTCGCAGCTGTACGTGATGATGTCGCATGAGGCAGGTCAAGCGCAAACAATCAATGGTGTTCGGTATCGTGAAATGATAACCAGTTTTTTCTTGCCTCGAATTGAAGAAATGAATATGGAGGGCATGTGGTGCCAACAAGACGGTGCCACATGTTATACAGCCAGAGAAACAATTCAATTGCTGCATCAGTAATTTCCCGGTCGTGTTATTTCGCGTTTTGGAGATCAGAATTGGCCGCCTAGATCGTGCGATTTAGCACCATTAGATTTTTTCCTTTGTGGTTTTTTGAAGTCGATGGTTTACGCGAATAAGCCGACGACGACTCAAGCCTTAAAAGAGGAAATTGGACGCTGCATTAATAAAATACCGCAGCATTTATGCGAAACGGTCATTGATTTCAATGAAATTTCATTAAAAGATCGCGTGCATGCCAGCAGATGCCAGCGGCGGCCATCAGCACGATATATTGTTCCATACATAACCTCATTCTGTCTACTTTATGATAAAATACAGTTTCACGATTTTTTTTTAAATATCTGTGTTTTATTTAAAATTTAAAAATTGCGCTCTTGTTGGGACACCCTTTATAAATATGTAATATATATAAATAATCTATATATATAAAACAGGATGTGTGTATATATGTAACGTCTGGACTTGAAAACGGCTGGACCGATTTTGATGAAATTTTCAGGGAATCTTCCGAATAACCCCGTGAGTAACATAGGCTACACATTGTTTGGATTTTTCTAAATTTAGGGGGTGAAAATGGCAATATTCGATAACACAAGGTATTCCGCGCTTACAAGAAGTTAAAAATAATATATTATCAATCGATGATAAACAACTTTGTGTACTCTTTTAAGATACCTGCGTACGTCCGTGGGAAAACCTTTAAAAAAATTCTTTAAATAACTCTCTGTATTCCAATATAACAGGACATCCAATATAACGGGATATGCAATAGCGAAGCATTGCCGGGCCCACTAGTATATAAATATAAATAGTGTTATAAAAAATTCTAATTTATTCCTGTTTTTTACAATATTTGCAAATGATAAGATCAAACGTTTTTTCTTTTCTACTTCAGAGCATCTCTTCGTTGCGCAAGGCACTGTGGCTATCACCTTTAAACTACAACACGCTATACAATCTAAGTTTAATTTATATAACAGGTGAGTTTTAGCAATTTTAAAATCAATCAATTTTTTTTCCAAAACTTTATCCAGAATTTGGTCACGATCCCATTGGGTGTATTGATATTATTAGTCGATTTCTAAAGTTCATTAACGTAAGTAAGTTTTGGAAAAAATATTACCCCATGCAAAGTTTTAATACATTTGGTTGCGTCTTTCGTTAGTTATCGTGTGTACCAGCCGGACAGACAGACGGACATGGCTCAAACGACTTAAAAAGTCATGAAACGAATTTGGTTCAAAAAACTTAGGGTCTATAGTGACTTCTTTTATGTGTTACATTTTTGGGTCGTATCAAATGATATATATCCATTACCCGTAAGGGAAAGGGTATTAATACGTATTTCAAAAAATTCCTCTATATGGAACTAGTTTTATCCGTTTTACCAGCCATATTACCCCTAAAAGTACCAATTTCGAAAAATTCCTTCGTGTAGAACAACTACCCTAAAAAATAAACACGCCTGTAGGCGTTGCGTTAGGCGATAGTACCAGATTTTACTTTCGTCACGGAGAGGCTGGGGAGGCACCAGAGAAACATAAAAATATGATGAAAATATGAAAATGTTATAACAATCGGTCCATTAATATGACCGGTATAACGATTTAAAAGGGGCGTGGCACTACCCATAAAATCTATTCTTCATATCTCGAATGCATAGTGAGATATGATCAATTGAAATTTTAGTTTGTGTGTACGGTGCCGCGCCCCTTTGACTTATTATGATTTCATATAGCCCATTATTGACCGACATAACTATTTAGTTAAAAAAAGGGCGTGGCACCGCCCACCTTCCACAAAAAACAATGTTAGATAGGCTAATCATATTTTTAAACTCAATGGTTGGTTTACTTAGAAAACCGAGAACTTTTGCCTTATCCCTTCTGGTACCTCCTGTACAAATTGCCGAATTGTCACCCACTGTTTTATATACTCGTACATATATTTCTTGTAAGTACACTGAATTTAGGAATTTAGTCATATTTTGCGCAAGATTTACGTTTGTTTAATTATAGTCGAAAATGAATACGGACTGTAGCGACAGACGCCTTCTGTCACGCCCCCCGTACCAAATGACTGATTTGTCTAGAATTTCCCGAAATTTAATATCTCAGGACGATGAAAATAGCTTAAAATTGTGTTTATAGGTAAAACTTAAGAAACTAAATTCATTACAAATTACACAGTACAACATTTTTCAGTTCATTGATTTGGGACTCAATTCTGAGAACTGCACATGAAAGTAGCCCCAAAAAGAAGAAGTTCTACATCATTCGTATTGTCAAATAACATGCCATAATAATTTAATATCGATTTGAAGTTAGTAAATATCGTATAGGGGAATTTGTTACGTTTAAGGCTCTTTTAATTGACATAACTTGAGAACCACTAAACCGATTTAGCTGAAACAAATTAAAAAAAAATTTGAAATTACAATTCCTTTAATCTGTTCATATAACGTTTCCCTACATTAGCAACAGTTTTACTTTTCCATTGATCAAATGATTTTGAACTCAAGTTTATTTTGTAGCAATTACAATAAAACTGTTGTAGTCCGTGGCGTATGATTTGCGTGGAATATTACTTATGATAATCATACGCCACCATATAACAATATAACAAAAGAGCCTTAAACGTGACAAATTCCCCTATACGATACTTATTAACTTCAAATCGAAATTAAATTATTATGGCATGAACTTGACAAAACGAAAGATGCAGAACGTCTTCTTTTTGGGGCTATTTTCTCATGCAGTTCTCATAATTGAGTCCCAAAATCATGTGTTGTACTATGTTCTGATTTCTTTAGAGATTTGTGTTCGAATAAATAAGAGACTTTATCTCAGTTCAAGATTTCCATTTGTCCAAGATATAAAATTGAATTTTGTACATTTGTTGACGAATTTATTAAAGCTTTTTACAATGTTACCTTTTTAGAGTGTTACTACATAGCCTCTGCTCTTCAATTGAAAGTCCTTTCTCCAACCATTTACGCTCCACTAGCTGCAAAATTATAATACATAATTAATTTTTATTAAATATCGTATAGTTTTAATAATTCGAGTGTTAAACAATAACATACGAGTACATAATGTTAAGGTACTTTATAGTCAGTTCACCTGACTGAAGTTTCTGTACTGGCTTATTGATTTGTTGTTTATGACTTTACTATATAGCGTTAAGTGGAAAATTTAAAAAATTTAAATCTGCACTTAAAACATGCCAACATGTTTATCACTACGGGGAAAGTGTTAAACTTAATGTCAACACAAAGATATACATCTGACATTCTCCACACGTGTCAGCAATTAATTAGCTAGCAGTTAAATATAAAACGCATCTGTTTTGTTGTACCTATATATAGAACACCTAGCACATATCAATCGCCCATCAGTATCTGTTTGTACCTCGATATTAGTTAAAAAAGACCACCGCACTGGCGACAATGAATAGAATTCATCGGTTTCTAGTGCCACTATTGCTGCTTCTACCACTGCTCATTTTTGGTCAGACCTTTAATGACGAAGTGAGTATATTCTGCTCCCACTAAGGCATTAATATTTTCTATATATGCATAAATCTCTCTCGGCTCGTTTCAGCCCAACTGGACATATGAATTGATAAGGATTGTTGTGGAAAATCAAACTCCCGACATTTTGACCTTTGAACTGCACAAAACTCGTATATCACGCGGCCTTTATGCTGTCAGTGGTCAGGTTGAGATCAAACAGGATCTTACAGACGATGTGAGCATCGAGGTTGTTGTGTTCACAAGTCGCACGGGCAGAAGTGATGATTATGTGAAGACACCATTTCATGTGGCCCCAAGTTCCCTATCGCAATTTGTTAACAAACAGTATAAAAACTATTTAATGGAAGGTATGGCCAACTGCAGCGATAATTCACCTCAATTTGAGACAACAATGCCAATGCCCTTGACCAAACGTGTGGTAACATTTACCAATTGTGTGCTGACAACTGAGCCTTATCCCTCACACCTGACACCAGGATATTATCGTGTAATGATTCGTTATTCGAATCAGGCTAAAGGCTTTATAGCGTTTGAAAGTCATGTGGAGACAAAGTATTAAGGGCACTTTGTAAGATTGTTTTATCAGTTTATCAACTAAAAAGGTTTTTGAGCTTCAAATAAACCACTACTACTAGCGTCAGATGTCAGATTTTTGACATTAAAATGTATTTCTATATGCCTAGAAAATAATTTAGTAGCATTTTGTAGCAGTTACAATAAAAATGTTGTACTCCGATTTATTTACATAAAATATTACTTATGACACTCATACGCCAACATACTTACTCACTTACTTAAGTGGCCAATTACAATTTACGAAACGTAAATGTAGTAATAAAGAATTCCACACGCTTCGGTCTTCTGCGAGTGTTCTCCAGTTAGTCGCCTACCACTTGGTCCTTCCAACTGAGTTTGGGTCTCCCTGCTCTGCGCCGTCCTTCAGGTTCGCCTTCAAACACCTTTCTCGCTGGAGCATTTACATCCATCCTGGCAACATGTCCCAGCCATCGAAGTCGTTGGATTCTGACTCTTTACTCGCTACGTCGATGTCGTGGTAAAGCTCATACAGCTCATGGTTCATCCGATGGCGAAACTCGCCTTCGACACAGATAGGTCAATATATTTTTCGGAGTACTTTTCTCTCGAACACTCCCAGGTTTTGTATGCCCATTGTAGTAAGTACCCATGATTCGGCAGCATACAACAAACAAGGTAAGAAAAGCACCTGGTATAGCTGTTTCTTAGTATTCCGAGATAAGGTGGTGTTACTAAAGTGCTGTAGAAGTCCGTAGAAACATCTATTGGCTAGCACTATTCTCCGTTTAATTTCTTGGCTGACATTATTTTTCTTGTTGACGGAATATCCGAGGTAGGTAAACGCATCGACTACCTCAAAACAATAATTGTCAACATTCACGGTGCGTCCCCATCGAGAGGACTCTTTGTTCGACGAAATCATTATTTTTGTTTTGTCCTCGTTGACCGCTAAACCTATTTTTGCTGACTCCTTTTCTAGTGAAGAGAAAATTGCAGTAACATCCCGCAGATTTCGGCCAATGATGTCTATATCGTCGGCATGGGCTAGTGGCATGTGGCTCTTGTGGAATATGGTGCCAGACATGTTGACACCAGCCTTTCTCATCACATTAACTATATTAAATAATTTAAATAGTGTACAGGACAGGCTATCGCCCTCCCTGTGTTGAATGGTTCAGACTGATCTTTACCAATCTTACCGAGGATTTGGTGTTGTCCAAGGTACATCTGCGAAGTCGAATCAGCTTTGCAGAAATACCAAACTCAGACATGGCCTCATAAAGCCTATTCCTTATCGGAGAGTCGAAGGCAGCTTTGTAGTCGACAAAGAGGTGGTAGGTGTCGATCTGCTTTTCATGGGTTTTTTCCAGGATTTGTCGTAAGGTGAACATTTGATCCGTCGTAGATTTGCCAGGTCTAAAGCCGCACTGATATGGTCCAATTAGTTTTTCTACAATTGGCTTTAGACGTTCACACAATATGCTTGAAAGGACCTTGTACGCAATTGGTAATAGGCTTAGTCCACGGTAGTTCTTACATTCACTACGATGTCCTTTCTTGTATATGGGACATAACAGACTGAGACTTCAAGCCCCGGGCATGCTCTCCTCTAGCCAGATGTTCTCCATGAGCTGATGCATGCTCCTAATCAGCTTCTCCCCGCCAGCCTTAAACAATTCAGCAATTCTCGCTCTGGCTCGGAGGCGGACAATAAACACCATCGTCATGGATTGGAGCGGGGTCTTCTGGAGTGGTGTCTGCATCCAATAAATTTTTAAAAAGATCTCTCCATATCCTCAGAACGTTATCCGGGTCCGTCACTAGCTGACCATCGCTGTCCTTGCAGGAGGGTAACCCTGTTCCACGCATTCTCGCCTTAACTTCTTCCTGTGCCGTTCACGAACAGCTCGCGTTGCCATTGGCTGCAGTTTCGCTCTCTCGCATCCGTCTCTCTCGTGGCATTGCGACATTCATCATCGTACCAGGCATCTTCTTGAGACGGCTTTGAGTACTCAAGTACGCTTCTCGCAGCCTGTTCTAAGGAGTCGGCTATATTTTGCCACTGCGAGGATATATTATCAGGGGTTGGAGCATTCCGCAGAAGTTGAGTTAGATGGTTGGAGTTGGCGTCCGCTACCTCTGTGGTCCGCAGTTTACCGATGTCCAGCTTTCGTTGTGCCTGGTTACGTACGTTTTTTGCCATGTTTAGCCTTGTGCGTACATTAACTGCGGTAAGCAAGTGATCGGAGTCAATGTTCGCACGATGCCTGCCTTCCATCAACTACCACGTGATCAATCTGATTCCTCGTCAATTGATCTGGAGATAACCATGTTACCTTATGAATATTTTTATGGTCAAATCTAGTGCTGCTAACTAGCATATTTCTTGCCGCAGAGAAATCAATCAGTCTGATACCATTGTTCGACGTTTCGGTGTGCAGACTGAATTTTCCGATGGTAGGCTCAAATGCGGTTTCCCTGCCTATTTTAGCATAGAACCGCCTAGTATAATTTTAACGTCACGGCTCGGGCTTTGGTCATATACATTTTCAAGGCTCTCGTAGAACTCGTCTTTGTCCTCATCGCTTTTCTCTTCTGTCGGAGCATGGGCACATATATGTAAGTGTTATGTGGAAAAACTTTGTTTTGACTCTTATGGTGGCTATACGTTCACACACCGGGTTGAACCTTGAGACTAGCTGTCGTAGTCTCTTGCCAACCACAAATCCACATCCAAACTCGTGATTGTCCACATGGCCACTATAGTAGATGTCGCACGTCTTCATGCGCGAGCACCCGTGTCCCGTCCACCGGATTTCCTGTAAAGCGGTTATGTCAGCCTTGTATTCTTCGAGGACTTCCGCCAGTTGGATGGAGGCACCTAGTCTATACAGTGTTCTAACATTTCAGGTGCATGTCCTTAAATCATGGTCCTTAATTCGTTTGCGGTGGTCGTCAACATTTAGGTAGGTCCATTTTATCCTTTTCGGTTTGTATTTTGTCAAAAAGCAAAAATTTATTGTGGTAGGTATTACTTTTATTTTCTTGAAAATGCTTTATTAGCAGTTACAATAAAAATGATAATCATACGCCAACATATAACAATATAACAAACGAGTATAAAACGTGACAAATTCTCATATACGATACTAACTAACTTTAAATCGATATTAAATTTTTATGGCATGTAACTTGACAAAACGAATGATGCAGAACTTCTTCTATTTGGGGCGACTTTCACGTGCTGTTCTCAGAATTGAGTCCCAAATCAATGAGCTGAAAATGTTTTACTGTGTTATTTGCCATACAAAGAGATACGGGCTAGGGTTAGTGTTATTTTCAACTTATGTGGTACCGTAACACTTATGCAGTCAATTCAAGCTTAAAAGTTGAATAAGTTAAAGAATGTCGCTAGAAATATTTTAAAATTTTTTCTAATATTCTTTTTGATTCAACTTCATTATATTGATAAAGAAAAAAAAAACACGAAAAAGTTCCTGGCCGTCAACTAGTGTAGTCACTTGAGATTTTGCATTATAATGAACTTTAATAATTTTGTTCATCAGGTAATGAAGTCAATAACTTTTGAGTTATGCCGCACATGGCAATGACACTTTAACACCCTGAGGAATTTGATGCCATGAACTTCAGCATAGTAATATTAAATTTGAATTGGCATTTGCTGTAACGTAATTGATTGTCTTTATGCCATATGAAAAATCCATACACAGCATGGCCATGGCCATCACTTTTGCATTGCAACAAAATTAAAGAATGTACTTTTGAGTGGACGACAAAATTGAGTACAGTATAGTCTGGAATTGATAGCTTTTCATTGTCCAGTAGATAATCAAATTGATTAAAGTTGAATATTTTGATTTTTTTACTAACCCATTGGGATAAGGGCATGGTTTTTCGTGCAGATCAGACAGACATGGTATGCAATTTGGATATTTTGGACGAAGAAGTTATTCAATTTAAAATATGGAATATGTGTTGCAATTGAATGAACATGGTGTCCGTGTGTCGTACATTTGTTCATTCATTTTAAATCCCATATTATTTTCCTTTGCTGTTATAACACAATAGTCTATTGAAGTAAACAAAATTTTGTGTGCATATGACATTGAAGCCAACAATTTTCATTACTATTGAGACATCAATTCTCAGAAAGGATTCAATCTGGCAACAGATTGACTATCTTAAAATATGATGTAGTCCATATGCAATGGTAATTCATAAGTAGGAGAAATATAAAATTCTATGAAAAATATGTTAAACACACAATAAGAACATAATTGAAATATATGCTAAGTCCAACTATTTGCACTTCATAATGAATGTTTAGGAAGTCCATATAAATGGATAAAACAATTTAAATGTTAGTAAATACTTAAATCAAGTATAGAAAAGTTTAACCCTTATGTGAGTGAACCTAACGCTACATTCTTTGATTTTCACCAGAGATTCAGGGGTAGCATGAGTCCATATATTTAGAATGGCACACCGTGCTATACCTGACGTGGTGTTCAATGTCCCACTAACACTAATCAAAGCTTATCTTTAAAATTTTTTCAAGGAACTCACAAAGTATTTCTCTTGGAGGAACATCCACCATACTATTACGATACCATAGAAAAGTATTTTTTTGTGGTCAATCAGTTTATAATTTTTTCAGGGGCATAAAATTTTTTTTTAATTGTTATATTACGGTTTGAGGTTTCGACTACATTTAACATAACAGATAATACAGATGAGATCAAATGAAATTTGTTGTCACACCAGAATCCAATTGATTTAGGTACTACCACTTCAATTTGAAAATATTATTTAACAAGTATAAGGGTTGGAAGTCAATTAGAAAAAATGATATTTACATATACAAGCAATCCTTAAATATCCGGTTCGACATGGGCTTCTAAAGCTATATAACCGTTGGCTTGATTTTTATAGCGTATCAGCAATCGATAGTATCCAGCCATTAAGTATGGTGGTAAATTATCCCTCGACAGCACACAGTTGTGCAATATTACAGTGCGTTTGGTCAATGGCATCTCTACTTTATCCTGGAATTGCGGTGAGTTCTCGCTGCAGTTGGCCAAAGTTTCCATAAATATTTGCTTGTAGAATTTGTTAAAGAAATCGGAGAGCTTACAATCCGGTATATGGAATGGAGACCTTACATAGCTTTTGCTGCCTGTACGACTTACGAACACTTCTGCCTCGACGCGCAATTCATCGGTAAGATCGTGTTTAAATCTTAACTCACCGTTAACAGCGTACAAGCCTTGATCTAAGCGGGTTTTAGTCATGATGATTTCTAAAATGTCAGGCTGTTCGTTTACAGTATCGACGCCAAGAAACTCGAATGTCCAATAGACCTGAAATAATGTGAGTGTGCTGGAGTTTGATGTGGTTTGATTTTAAATTGGGAGTATACAAACTTTTTTGTCAGCCATTAGAGGGCTTAAATCGAGGGTTAACAGCAACAGAACAATTTTATAAAAATGCTTCATTGTTTGATTATTTTAGATGGGAATTCCATAAAAAGTAACAGTTATTTATTTATACATTTCTGTCAGTAGCAAATTTCGTGTTGCTAAAAAGCTTAGTGGCGACTATTAGAACCTAACTTGTTGATATTTATCTTGTTAACGTGCCAATGTGTAATATTTGTAGCTTGGTGTTATTTAAGAGTGTAATATAGTACTGTTACCCAAGGGTACGGGTAAGATTGATATACTTCGATAGCCTTACAAAAAAATCCATAACAGCTTATGAATACAGCTGTGCTCTATCTGAATACACTTGTTTAGAAAATGATTAAAGTTGCATGACGTTTAAATAAAAAAAATTGTTTTATGTTTATTACGGTCCCATATCCTGTAAAATCACAAAATAATAATTTGGTTTGGGTTCCCATATACAAATTAAAAAGTTATAAAATTTGTTCCCATTTCTCTCTCTAACTGCCACAAAGTTGCACCTATATCAATCAAATGTATGACCGACCTCCAATATATTTGCAAGCCCAACAGTTTTTCAAAACTTAAGTTGGTGTCCATCAATTTTTTTCTATTTTTTATAATTTTTTTTATGATAACAGCCCCTGTCGTCCCATGAGCCTTCTAGAGGGTTTAAATTTATGACCGTCCCTCAAAAATTTTTCCCTCCTTACATCTTTTCCGAAGTCAAAATATTATAAAATTTGTTGAGGTTCAAGATGGAACTAAGGAATAACATAAAATTAAGGTGAACGTTGTATTTATGAATCAGGTCACGGAACTTGTTTTTTTTAATTGTTTTTTTTTTTAATAAGAGTTACAAATTGCTGAGATTAATATATTAAGTATAAAATATATCGTTTTATTGTACTTTATTTTACTTTTTTACAACCAAAAAGTACTTTAATTGTACAGCAAAACATTATTAGTGTACCAAAATGTACTTTTATTGTACCAAAAGGTACTTTACTTGTACCAAAATGTAGGTTACTTGTTTTGAAAAGTACGTTAAGTGTACCAAAAGTACCTTTTTTTGGAATCAAAAAGTACTTTATTTGTACCAAAAATTAATTTTATTAGGCCTGAAAGTACTTTAGTTGTACGAAAAATACTTTAACTGTACCAAAAAGTACTTTAATTGTTTCAAAAAGAATAGATATTGTACTAAAAAGTTATATAATTTGATCAAAAAGAAATATATTTTTGCTTAAAAGTACTTTTTGTACCAAAATGTACATTTATTGTACCATAAAGTGTTTTATTTATACCTAAAAGTACTATAATTGTACAAATAAGTACTGATATTCTACAGAGGAGTACATAAATTGTACCGGAAAGTACATAAAAGTACTTCAATTGTTCCGAAACAACTTTTATTGTACCGAAAAAGTACTTTTATTCTGTCCGAAAGTACTTTATTTGTATCAAACAGTACACTTATTGTATCAAACACTACTATAATTGTACCAAAAAGTACATTACTTGTACCATTAGATTATTACGCCTAAATGCACTTTAATTGTACGAAAAAGTACTTAAAAGTTTTTTAATTGTTATATAATTGTATCAAAAAGTACTTTTTTGTGCCAAAAAGCTCTTTTATTGTACCAAAAAATACTTTTATTGTACCAAAAGGTACTTTCATTGTATCATAAAGAATTTTTTTCGCAAAACTAATATCCTGTATAATTCTGTACAAAATAGTACTTTAATTGTACCCAAAAAGTACTAAATGTACTTAAATGTTTTTATAGTTTACAGAAAATTTAACCTTACAGTACTTAACTTTTAACAAAAAGTACTTTAATTATACCAAAAAGTACAATAATTAATTCAAAAAGTATCACAGTTGTACCAAAAAGTACTTTTATTTTACCACAAAGTACTTATATTCTGCAGAAAAGTACTTTAGTTGTACTTAAAAGTATTTTTTTTTGTACCAAAAAGTTCTTTATTTGTTCCAAAAAATACATTTATTGTGCCAAAAAAACATTTATTGTACCAAAAAGTACTTTAATTTTACCAAAACGTACTTTTATTTTACCAAAAAGTACTTATATTTTGCAGAAAAGTTCTTTAGTTATACTTAAAAGTACTGTTTTTGTAGCAAAAAGTTCTTTAATTGTTCCAAAAAATACATTCATTGTACCAAAAAGTACTTTTATTGTACCAAAAAGTACTTTTATTGTACCAAAAAGTGTTTTTCATTGTACCATAAAGAATTTTTTTCGCAAAACTTCTTTTCTGTATAATTATGTACAAAATATTACTTTAGTTGCCCCAAAAAGTACTAACTGTACTTAAATATACTTATAGTTTACAGCAAATTAAACCTTACAGTACTTAACTTTTAACAAAAAGTACTTTAATTATACCAAAAAGTACAATAATTGATTCAAAAAGTATCACAATTGTAGCAAAATGTACTTTAATTTTACCAAAAAGTACTTATAGTCTGCAAAAAAGTACTTTAGTTGTACTTAAAAGTACTTTTTTTGTACCAAAAAGTTCTTTACTTGTTCCAAAAAATACATTTATTTTACCAAAAAGTACTTTAATTTTACCAAAAAGTATAAGCAAAAAGTACTTTAATTTTACCAAAAAGTACTTATACTCTGCAAAAAAGTTTTATATGAAAGCACTTAAATCGTACCAAAATCTACTTTAATTGTATCAAAAAAGTACTTTTATTTAGGCAAAAAGTACTTTAATTGTATCAAAAAGTACTATAATTGTACCAAAATATACTTTAATTGCACCAAAATTATATTTTCTTGTGCCAAAAAGTACTTTAATAGTAGCAAAAATTACTTTTATTGTTCCTTAAAGTATTTCGCAAAACTTATATTGTACAGAATAGTACTTTAATTGTACCTAAAAGTACTTTAATTGCCCCAAAAAGCATAATATTTGTACTAAAATGTACTTATATTCTACAGAAAATTGCACTTTACTTTCACTAAAAAGTGCTATAATTGTATCAAAAAGTACCATATTTATACCAAATAGTACTTAAATTTTACCAAAACGTACTTTTATTGTACCAAAAAGTACTTTTATTCTGCAGAAAAGTACTATTATTGTTCCTTAAAGTAATTAACTTGTACCAAAAATTTAATTTATTGTACCAAAAAGTACTTTAATTGCACCAAAAGTCCATAAATTGAAACAAAACTACTTTAATTGTATAACAAAGTACTATAATTGTACCAAAAAGTACATTATTTGTTTAAAAAAGTACTTATATTCTAAAGAAAAGTACAGAAATTGTTGCAAAAAAAATTGTAATTACAATATAAAGAAAAATATTTTTTATTCTGCAAAAAATTAAAATTTTCAATAATGAATTTTAATGTGGGGCACCCATTAACTTACAAAACATACCATAGACACACAGCAAATTGTTTTTAGACATGATAACCCCGACCTTGTTATGACAACCTCCCAACACCTAATAATTTGGCTCTACGTGGACATTAAACGATAGCCAGCCTTCAGCCTGATTCGAATAACGCACAATAATGCGATAATATCCCGGTATCAGATGTGAGGGATAAGGTTCGGTCGTCAGGTAACAATTAGTTACTGTTATATTTCGTTTACTTAAGGGCATATCCATAGTGGTCTCAAATTGTGGTGAATTTTCGGTGCAGTTGGCCACATCTTTCATTAAATAGCTTTTGTATTGTTTGTTGGCAAATGGCGATAATCTTGTCTTGGGCATATTAAATGGTGATTTCACATAATCGTCACTTCTGCCAGTTCGACTTAAATACACAGTGGCCTCAATGAGCAGATCGTTGGTAAGATCCTGCTTGATCTCAATCTCCCCACTGATGGCATAGACACCACGTGAAATGCGAGTTTTACGCAATGCAAAGGTAATTATGTCGGGAGTTTGATTTTCTACAAAAATTCCATCCAATTCATATGTCCAGGTGGGCTGAAATAAGTTTTGGGGGGCATTTTCAGATATTGGAAGTCATGTGTGGAGTAGAATATACATATATGTACTTACTTCGCCATGTAAGCTGAAGACAGGAATTACCAAGGGTGCCAGCAAGAGTATTAGAAACTGATGGAAATTTTGCATTGTAGCCAATGTGTTGTTGGGGTTTCCTGATGTCACGCTACAACAGAAACTAAGGGTCAGTTGATGATTTGGCCTATATATAGGTTGAACAAACATCTCACATTCATTATCTGTTGAATTGCTTACTCATGTCAGCAGTGTTAGATATGTATCTTATTGTTAACATACGATTTAACACTTTCGTTACATGGTGAACATGATGGCGTGCTTTAAATGGTGATTCAAACATATTTATCTCAAATTAAACATTTTAAATGATCAATGTCGTCATTATCAACAAATCTAATAAAAAAATTTAAATATATTATAAAATACAAAATAAAACATTCGACCATCCAGCGGAGAGGACGTCATTCAAGCTTCCCTTTTCCAGGCCTATTAGAAGCATGCCTTTTAGGCCATGGATTTCCCTGCTGGCTTGGTTTATAGAGTGAGTGGCGCCATGTGATTCAGAATCGATTTCCAATAGACAATAACACAGAACAACACATGATTTTGGGACCCAATTCTGAGATCTGCACGAGAAAGAAGGACCAAAAAGAAGAAGTTCTGCATCATTCGTATTGTCAAGTAACATGAAATAATAATTTTATATCGATTTGAAGTTAGTAAGTATCGTCTAGGGAAATTTGGTTTATGATTCTCATGAATAATATATAATCATACGCCACGGAGTGCAACAGTTTTATTGTAACTGCTACAAAATAAATCCAGTTCAAAATCATTTGATGAATGGAAAAGTGAAACTGTTGCTTATGTAGGGAAACGCTATATGAACAGATTAAAGGAATTTTAATTCTTAATCAGCTAAATCGGACTAGTGGTTCTCGAGTTATGTCAAACAAAAGAGCCTAAAATGTGACAAATTACCGTAAACGATACGTACTAACTTAAAATCGATATTAAATTATTATGGCATGTTACTTAACCAAACGAATGATGCAGAATATGTTCTTTTTGGGGCTACTTTCATGTGCAGTTCTCAGAATTGAGTCCCAAATCAATGGGCCGAAAAATGTTTCTTCCCAAAAAAATTGTTTAGGCTATCGCAACATATTAATCTTATCAAGTCGTCATTGTATAATAGTAATATTTCACACATTCAATTACCACATTGCAGCAATTATTACACTTTGGCACGATAACAAGATACATATCAACAAGTTAGTTTTAAGCTAACAGTCAAGGCTTAGGTAATTAGCAACAATCGGCAGCACGAATGTTTTCCGCTGACAAAAATCTATATAAAAATGGACGTTATTTGTATATAAGTCCTATCTAATATAACCAAGCAATGAAGACCGTTTATAGAATCGCTCTATGGCTAATAACTCTGAACATATGCCGTCTAATGGCCGACAAGAAAGTTTGTATCACATCCTCTCCCTCATTATAACCCCTTATAGTTTTACCACCAACAACACTCGCTCTCATCCCTACAGGCCTCTTGGACATTCGAGTTCCTTGGCGCCGAAACTGTCAATGAACAACCGGACATTGTTGAAATCATCATGACGAAAACACGCATAGATCGGGGCATTTATGCCCTCAATGGTGAGTTAAGACTTAAACATGATCTCACCGATGAAATGCGTGTCGAAGTAGAAGTGTTTGTAAGTCGCACAGGCAGCAACAACTATGTAAGGTCTCCATTCCATATACCAGATTGTAAGCTCTCCGATTTCTTTAACAAATTCTACAAAGATGTATTTATGGAAACTTTGGCTAACTGCAGTGAGAACTCACCGCAATTCCAGGACAAAGTGGAAATGCCGTTGAGCAAACGTACTGTCATACTGCACGACTGCCTACTGTCGAGGGACAATTTGCCATCACATTTGACGCCTGGCTATTATCGATTGCGGATACTTTATAAACATCAAGCCAATGGTTACCTCTCTTTTGATGCCCATGTTGAACCGGAGTTGTGAGAGTTGCTTATGTGTGTTGATGTGATTTCGGTATTTTTGGTGGAGTCGAAAATCAAATTTATAAGAATAATTTTACACCTTAAAAAATAATAAAATATTAAAATTAATCAGAGGTTTATGACCTGATAAAATCTCCAGTTTTAACCAGTGCCAGGCACTTCATAACCTCGCGAGGCCGGCAACGATATTTACTTTTACTTAGGCACGATCGTCCATTCGCATGTACGCGATGTTATGTTGGAGCACTGTCCGTCTGTCTCTGCGATTACAGCTGTAATTTAAGACCTATTGAGTTTATGTTTTTAGGTGAGCAAGGTCCCTTGTTTGGGTGTGTCCGTCTGCCTGTCCCCTGTATTCTAAGAGCAATCGAAATGAAATTTGGTATGCAAGCCAAGGTTAAGTTCTAAGATGAGCATGACCGAACAAAAACTGCTGCCACTTCCCATACAAACTCCCCCCTTTTAGGGTGAACGTCTGCCTATTCCCACGATTACAGCCAAATTTGGTATAAAATCTTCTATCGACTAAGTGCAAGATGAGCAAATTCAGACAAATTCGCATCTTCCATACAAACTTCCCCTTTTTGGGGGGGTGTTCGTCTGTCTGCCCCCCCTAGATCGAACAAAATCGACTTCCTCTCGACTACTGCCACAGTGTTAGATCTAACAAGCTGTAATTCGGAATGCAAGCAAGATCCTCTATCCTCTTAACAGAGGTAAAGTTCTCAGATGGGCAAATACAAATTCCTCCTTTTTGGCGTAAGGCCTTGCGATTATAGCCGTAGTTTGTGAACTATCGACCTGAATTTTGATATGCAAGCTTCTTAGTTATGTTCTTAGATGAGCAAGACCGGTAAAAAAATATTCCCACCTCCAATATAAACTGCTTATTATAAGGAATCTGGCCCTGAGATTACAGCCATAGTTAAAGAACTACAAACTCCCCCTATTTGGATGTGTCCGTCTGTCCGTCCCCACTAATACAGCCGTAATTTAAGAGTTATCTAGGGAAATTTGGCATGCAAGGTTCTATTCTCTAAGCAAAGATGAGCACGATCGTACAATTTTTTTTTTGTAATGTCACCTCATGAAGTTTCAAAATGAAAAAACTTTGCATGGCAGAAGGTCTACCACTATATAAATTCTGCCACTGTATGGTAATATGTAAACCAATTTGATGAATAGTGTTATCTGGTATTGGACATTTCAACTCTTATTGACAACGATGTGGCCAACGATGCTACAACTATTACTATTTCGAAGGAAATAAATTTGCATGCAATCAACTGTGACAATTGGCTTGTACCATCACTCGCAATTATTACAAGGGCTGTCATATTTTGAGATTGGAAAACGTGTTTTGCATGAGAAGGTGGAAATATAAAGTACAATGTTTTTTCGTTTGTTTTTTTTTTTCGCTCCACGCACAATTTTCTATTTGGCTGATTCCTCTGCTAACAAAATTGCAACTAGAGTAAATTTGTGGATTCGCCCACACTTTATGAAGCCTGCACAACTCTTTGCATATTCCCATGAAGATAAAGAATAATAAATGATACTAATAGTACCGCTGCTCCGTCAGAATATCAGATTGTTTACCATCATTTCTATTTTAGAAGATTTATAACGACAACTTGACAGTGTTATTCAACATTTATGTATTTCATTCAATATTGTATATGTATTTTTGTATATGTATTTTTGTTGCTCTTGCTGTTGTTATTGTACGCCACTTTCCCACAAATACATAAACACACATACATAAGACCACATGCAACATGTCTGCATCCTGGCTCATAACCCCAATGGGGACTTCATGAGAATTCCATTCTATTTCATTTCGTTGTTTAGGGACAGTGTTTTATGTTCAAATTCGAAACCGATCAACCGGTTTTAGGTCATATTTGTTTTATATATTTTTATATTTTATATTTTTTTATCATATTATATTTTTATATTTTTATATTTTTATATTTTTATATTTTTATATTTTTATATTTTTATATTTTTATATTTTTACCCACGGTGGGGTACGCTATCGAACTCTTTTCTATAATCAATATAAGCAACACTTAAGTTTCGTTGGTGGCAAATAGAATTTCTTGTGATTATAGCATCGATTGTAACCAATTCCTTACAGCCTCTTGAATTTCTTGCACATCCCCTTTGCTCTAATGGTAGTAAGTTGTTTGTAGTACAATGGTTGTAAATTTTTTCTGATATGATACTAGTTAGTAGTTTATATAAAGTTGGTAAACAAGTAATAGGACGATAGTTTTCAGGGTTATTTGTATCACCGTTTTTATGCAGAAGATAAGTTCTGCCAGCTGTTAGGAAAGATTGAATTACCGCTTTCCCACTCAATATCTTATTCAGATGTAATACCAGATATGGGTGAGTACAAGTAAGATGTTTCAGCCCATTAATTTGTATTCCGTCAACTCCCTGTCCTTTCCAATTTTTCGTTTTGCGTAAAACCAGTTGCAGGTCCGATTCAGTGATGGAACTAGAATGCATACGTTCTGGTTGCATCGCTTCAGTCCATATTTGGTTTTCGGTGTATGTAGGGTCTGATTCCCACAATCCTCCCCAAAATGATTCTAAATCTTCCTGACCCGGAGTCGGTAAGTTGTTGGCCTGATCTTGGTTTTCTTTCTTAAGTTCGCGATAAAATTTGCGCTGGTTAACCGTAAAAAGTCGATTCTCATCTCGTCTAATCTTGCTTGTCAGGTATCGTCGTAGTCTACTACTAACTGCCTGTAGTATCTGCGTTTTACGGTCAATTAAATCATCGAGGGTTCTGGGTGTTAATACCTCCATAGCTTCTGATCCTAGCATACGACTGACCATTCGAATTAGATGTTGTGAACGGACCCCTCGTTTGTACTGAGTCAGTCGTCCAATTTCCGCTCGCAGTCTGGTCTTTCTGCTTTCAAGGCGTCTTTGCCAAGGCGGTTTGTTGCATCTGCTCCGATTGCCACTATGGGCCACTCCGATTCTCACGCCACACATTTTGCACACAGTTAATGCTGCACAATATATTGCGCTGTGAACAGATTCAAATCTATCATGTTCGCTTAGGAGATTATCCAAGATGTTATTAATATAAACCAAGTAGTTTTTTGCCTTTCCATTAATCTGGATTTTCGGTATTTGGGGTCTACAAATGGGATCCAGCATTCCATATTCTAAAATGGTTTCCTCGAATTTGTCTAGAATTGTTTGGAATTGTATGTCATCTTGACGATTTAAGGATCCTGTAACTTGGACATCGTTGACTACTGGTTGGTCCTGAATTTGTGCTTGGTGGGACAATGAATCACTATTTTGGGCACTTCTCACTGCAACATTATTAGAAGCTTGGCTTAACCCCAAAATGTTTCCACTCATAGAAGACCTCATCAAGCTTATACGATTGGATGATCTTATTTCCTCCTGTATCTCCCTCGATATTTCCGTAAGTTCAACCTGAGATATCATATGGTTAATTGTGATATTTCTGACCCTGGTTGCTATACTTTGCTCGTTCAGCCGATGTTGTAGGTGTGTGTATAGGGAAATGAAATACGTATACTGTCTACTTCGATAACCTATTGGATTGGTTCCACATCTAGTGGCTTTATAATGACAACGCATAATATCCTTATTCATTTCATCAGTCCATCTTATGCGCTGTCTAGGTTGGCCTGCTCTTGTGGTCGAAGACAATGAAGCCCTCGAAACAGTAGGAGCTGGTTCGGGTCTCACTGACGTTATGTCATTGTGAACTTGCAGACTATGGTTTGTTCGGGTTTCCCCGGTGGGCAATGTCTGCAGAACTGCTCCACCACTACCGGCTCGTATGCTGCTCCCTCCAGCGGTAGCTCCAGAGTTCGCCCGGGCGCCCCCGGATGGCGACAGTTGAACAATTCTATTTCTTAATCTCCTCTCCATTGATGGGTTGGTTTATAGTTTTCCTTCTAAGTTGTGAATTGATCCTGGTTTCGCTGCTCATTTTGGGCCTTACCAGTATGGGTGTCCCTGCCGATACATAAAGTACCACTGGCATCGCCCCAAAACTCCTTGCAGTTACTCAGCCCCCCCACCACATCAAGGTGTCAATTCCCGGGGGGGTTATTTTTATATTATATTTTTATATTTTTATATTTTTATATTTTTATATTTTTATATTTTTATATTTTTATATTTTTACATTTTTATATTTCTATATTTTTATATTTTTATATGTTTGTATTTTTATATTTTTATATTTTTATATTTTTATATTTTATATTTTTTTATTATTAATTTCTTTAAATTTTTATATTTTATACTGTTACATTCACTGAATATTCGTTTATGTTAACTAAATGCATTCATCACATTTCCCCTGAGTATAGGTTTCTTAATATTTTTATGAAAGGTGAAACTTAATCCGAAAACCGCTGGAAATGTAAACCTCAAGTTCTTCTAATTCTCTAATGGATACACAAAAACAATTACGCACTCACACATCCAACAAATCAAAATCTATGTCACAAGCCACAGTTGTGTGAAAGTTGTTCGGTGAATTGTTTAACATACATCTCGGGTTGCACCACAGCAACGATGAAGCTAGGAAGCAAACTAGTTGGTTATTAAATGAAATTGTTCTTGGATTTATATATAGATTTAAATCAAATACTCTCAATGGAGCTGGAATTATGTATATTCTACTTTAAATGAATTATGTGTATATATGCATATACATCATACATAAATGTAAATTGTATTAAAACATTAACTAGTACATACAATAACATATAATGCTTGTTCTCTCATATACGCATCAGCATGTACTCATGCATCATTTAAAAGCACAAAGGATTTGTTACCCTTAAAACGAAACAACAAAAAAGGTGAACCATTTTCTACTTGTCTCTTTGTAATTCATTAACTTTCGTTGTGAGGGACCAAAAACTGAGTGTATTTATTTATTTTTGCATGAAAAGAAATTTCTCGAAAATCATTATTCATATTACAGTAGCAGCATGTTCCTTTTGGAGTAAAGGCAACCTGAATGGTACATACAGTTGTGTGCGAATGCGAAGCATATTTGGTTTGAAATACAACATGTGCTGAGGTGAAAGGCTTTCAGATAGTTGGTATTAGGCAAAAAAAAAAATACTTTTTGAACCATAATTACCACATGAAATTTAACAAACTTGGGCCCTGAACAAAAGCATTTGCTTTTCTAAGACATCAACAGCCTTATTGCGACCATAATTAAAGTTTAACATTAATGCGATAAGAAACAAAAAGTGCATTGCTAATGTTACTAAAAACGCATCTTAGCCACGATAATCTTTATTCTCTCAAAATCAAAACAATAATAACTAGCTGCTATATCAATAACTGCAACAAATCATTTGAATGTTTTGAAATTTGAATTTTCTTATTTTGCTAGAATAGAGCGAAGAAGCGAAGAAATTTCTACAAAAAATATTAATAGAAATATTATTTTGTGGAGCATTTTTGTGTGTTTGGCCGCTTTAAGTGCAATTTGTATGGCAGCCCCCATAGGGGTAGTTATGTACGGGAAAGATGTTAGAAGGGAAATACTAGTGGAGGTCGGTCAGCAGCTGATTCATAAAACAAAACAACAACAAAAATTCTATGGGGACCACTTTAAGGGTTGAAGATAGAGGGTAGATATGATCTGAAAAACTCTTAAAAAAATCTTGGGGCTGGTCATACATTTGACTCCTCTAGGGACGACTCCGGGGCAGTAAGAGCGTTGAAAGCAAATTTTATAAAAAAAAAAATTTCTGCATAGGAGATCCCTTAAGGGGGTGAAGATTGGGAGTAAGTATGTTTGGGAAAAATTTTAGAAAAAAAATTCTATGGGGACCACTTTAAGGGTTAAAGATAGAGGGTAGATATGATCTGAAAAACTCTTAAAAAAATGTTGGGTCTGGTCATACATTTGACTCCTCTAAGGACGTATGCGGGGTAGTAAGCGCGGTGGAAGCAAATTTTATAAAAATAATATAGAAGCCCTCTTAAGGGGGTGAAGAATGGGAGAAGGTATGTTTGGGAAAAATGAAAAAAATTACTGGAAGTCGGTCATGCATTTACACCCTCTAGGGGCGATTCCGGGGCAGTTGTGAGCCTTGTTGTGGTTTTTCCCCTATTTAAACAAATTTCTCGTTAAAAAATGGTTTCTTGGGAATATTCTTATAGAATTCTTTGTATATTTTGATAACCGCTTGGTGCATTTTTTTACTCCGTAAAAATTGACCCATTCTAATAAAGACACTTTACGATTTTATAAATAATTTTTTTGCACGATTAAAGGTCTTTTTGATACAATAGATGTACTTTTGGCACAAAAAAAGTACTATTTGGTGCAATAAATTGAGTTTTTGGTACAACAAAAGTACTTAGTACTTTCTGGTACAGTAAAAGTACCATTTGGTACACTAAAACTAAATTTTGGTACAACAAAAGTACTTTTTGGTACAATAAATGTAGTTTTTGGTACAATAAAAGTTCCATTTGGTACAATAAAAATGTACTTTTTGGTACAGTACAAGTAATTTGGGAAAATTACGGCACAATCAATTGTAAAATGTATTTGCTGCAATAAAAGTACTATTTTGGTATAATAAATTGTATTAGTTCGTACAATAAAAATACTTTTTGGTACAACAAAAGTACTTCTTGGGACAATAAAATAAGAAAACAATAAATTTTAATATTTTGTACAAAAAATCACTTTTTGGTACAATAAATGTACTTTTTGATAAATATATTTTTACATTCGGTTAAATTTCAGCACAGTAAATTGTTCTATTTGGCACAATATAAGTACTTTTTGATACATAAAAGTACTTTTTTGTGCAACAAAAGAACTTTTTTTTGGTGAATTGTACTATTTGTTAGAAAAGATGTACATTTTGGTACATTATATGTACTTTTTGGCACAATAATTGTACTTTTTGGTACGATACAATAAATTTTGATAAATTTTCGCACAATAAATTTTACTATTGGGCACAATAAAAGTACTTTTTATTACAAAAAAATACTTTTTGTTAGAAAAAAACTACTTTAGGGTACAATAAATTGTATTATTTGGTACAAAAAAGTACCTTTGGTTACAATAAATGTACTCTTTGGTACAATGAAAGTACTTTTAAGAACAAAAAATTTTACTTTTCGTAAAAGTACTTGTTGATACAATAAATGTACTTTTTGGTGCAAATGCTTTTGGAAAAATTTCTGCATTGAGAAATAACTAATTGACGCAATAAAAGTACTTTTTAGTATAATAACATCAGTACAAAAGTACTTGATGGTACAATAAAATTACTTAGGGATACAATACATTTTACTCTTTGATACAATAAGGTACATTTCGGTGCAATAAATGTACTTTTTGTTACAATAAATGTCCTTTTTGTTACAGAAAATGTACGTTTTGGTCCAATAAAATTACTTTACGGTAAAATAATTTGTAATATTTGATACAAAAAAGTACCTTTTGGTACATGTACTTTATCTTAAATTTAGGCACTGAAAATGTTTATTATTAGGCGCAATAAAAGTACTTTTTGGTGCAATAAAAGAACTTTTTTGTACAAATTTTTATCTTTTTATATATTTATATTTTTATATATTTATATTTTTATATTTTTATATTTTTATATTTTTATATTTTTATATTTTTATATTTTTATATTTTTATATTTTTATATTTTTATATTTTTATATTTTTATATTTTTATATTTTTATATTTTTATATTTTTATATTTTTATATTTTTATATTTTTATATTTTTATATTTTTATATTTTTATATTTTTATATTTTTATATTTTTATATTTTTATATTTTTATATTTTTATATTATTATATTTTTATATTTTTATATTTTTATATTTTTATATTTTTATATTTTTATATTTTTATATTTTTATATATTTATATTTTTATATTTTTATATGTTTATATTTTTATATGTTTATATTTTTATATTTTTATATTTTTTATATTTTTATATTTTTATATTTTTATATTTTTATATTTTTGTATTTTTATATTTTTATAGTATTATATTTTAATTTTTTTATATTATTATATTTTTATATTTTTTTTATTTTTATATTTTTATATTTTTATATTTTTATATTTTTATATTTTTATATTTTTATATTTTTATATTTTTATATTTTTATATTTTTATATTTTTATATTTTTACATTTTTATATTTTTATAGTATTATATTTTTATATTTTAATATTTTAATGTTTTTTTATATTTTTATATTTTTACATTTTTATATTTTTACATTTTTATATTTTTATATTTTTATATTTTTATATTTTTATATTTTTATATTTTTATATTTTTATATTTTTATATTTTTATATTTTTATATTTTTATATTTTTAAATTTTTATATTTTTATATTTTTATATTTTTATATCTTTATATTTTTATATATATATATTGTAATATTTGATACAAAAAAAAGTACTTTTTGGTACATTTTGTTTTTGTTAATTTTCGGCACTGGAAATGTTATTATTAGGCGCAATAAAAGTACTTTTTGTCGCAATAATAGTACTTTTTGGTACAATAAAAGTACTTTTTCACACAAAAAAGTATTTTTTGGCACGAAAAAGTACTTTTTGGTACAACTTGGTAGTATTTTGTAGAATTAAAGATCTTTTTGGTACAAACTCATTTGATACAAAAGTGTTACGCATTTAAAAACAAGTTCGTTTCAGAACCTTTTAAGACGATTGAGCAGAGTGAAAAGCTCAGGTAAAACCTAACTGATCGTTATAAAAATTTACCAGTATTAATACTAATTTTTGTTTAATATTTCCTCCATAACTTCCAAACGGACAACTGGAGGACATTAAAATTTTGTCATTTTATTTACTTGCAATAACACACAAACGCTCAGAAAACCTAAACCTTATTCACTTACGTTCTGAAACCTTCCTTACAAATGACCCAATTCACCCTCATAGAGCAACATACATTTTTTTTGTAAGTACCCTTAATTCAGTCAAACATTGCGGAAAATATACCCTTATGAAACTCTGACTCAGTAATGAGTCAACTATATCGGTTGATTCCTTTTGTTGCCTTCCATACAAAATGACCTATTTTTGGAAAATTTATATTTTTTTTTTCATAACTTTCAAAAAGATAACTGGAGGATATTTAAATTCGGACAGTTAATTTATCTTGTAATAGTAGACAAAATTTCAGAAAATCTAAATATTTTGCACGCCCGTCCTGGTAGCTCCCATACAAATGACCCAATTCACTTTCATAGCTCTACACACATTTAGTCATATTTTGTGTAAAATTCACGCTTATGAAAATTTGACTTAGAAATGAATATAGACTATATTGGCTAACTCCTCCTGTTACCTCCCATACATAATGACCTATTTTTGGAAAATTTATATGTCTTCAAACGGACAGCTGGAGGAAATTTAACATTTGGTGTAATACATAGTAGGTAAAACCTAAGAAAACCGAAACCTTTACCACGCCCCTTTTTGTATCTTTCATACAAAATGACCGATACACCCATAGTTCTTCAACATGTATATCTTTTTTGTAAGTAGACTGAATTTATTTAAATTCCAGGTCCAGGTAAGCGTTTATTGAACTTTGACTTAGCTGGAGGATATTTATCTAAACAACAATTTTCCCCCAAAACATCAATGTTGTCGTGTACATGCACGTTTTGTTCGCAAAATCAAAACAATCACATGTCTTGACAAAGAACAAATAGCCTTAAAACCGAAATTTCAAGCGCCCTAGAGCTCTACTAAAAACTTAATTGACAAATATTTGCTTAAATTTTATTGTCATTTCATTAAATTTTTTCAAAAAGTTTCTGCTGCTACTTCTTGAACATCACTGTTACATCAATAAAATGCATACTACATTAGCAATAACTTACATGGGGTATATGACTTTGACTTTGTCCACCCACTCAGTCTCTCGATATGGGGTGAACTTCAAGGGTACATTGAATGTAATCACTGAAGTATGACAATATTTAATATTCTCAAGAATACGAGTAAGCAAAATGTTGATGTCGTCGTGTGCTCACTCATGTTTCAAGTTGACTGGGACTGGAAAAAACAAATGCGAAACAACATCATTAATAAAATTATGAAAATGCAACCCAAAATGTAAATCAAATTAATGAAATTTTCCAGCAAATATTGTTGTATTTTAATGCAACTAATTGATGGCACAGCAGTTGCGTATATCAGTATCAGTATCATTTTACACGCTAGTATATTATATAAAGTCATTTATGTATGAAATTAGCAAGTAAGGTGCTACCCTGTCAATGGGGAAATGACAGACATATTAATGTTATTTGATATCAATTAAAGAAAAGTTCAAGTAGATATAATTTCAGTTTTCTGAAACCAAGTGATTACTCTCCTTATGCTAATTCAGTAGAAAAATAGAAGATGTTGATTTATGCTTATTGGTTTAGGTGTATGTTGTTAGTTTGTTGTTTGCTTGTGTTGTTATCAGTAAGAACCCTTCTTCTCTTTTATGTAGTGTGCTTTGATGCAAAATACTCTGTACGAAATTCTTTATAAATTTCTAAATGCATCTCCTTCAAAGGATTTTTACACTCTAATTGAAGCAAACCCAAAGCCGATGTTTAAAACAAAACACGTTTTCCTTGTACTTAATCAAACTTTCTCAATAACTGCTAAGCAAAGCTATTTATCCGAATGGCACTGAAACACAGTGGCAACATATTGCATATTTCGTTAGTACTTACAAAGATACGGCATACCCTCAGCCTATGTATGATATTGTTTAAGTCTTAAGTACTTGAAACTAAACGATTTTTAAATGGAATTATTAAAGTTTTATTCTTTGTCTTTTTATTCCTTATTTTGAAGAGTAAACGGTTGAAGGTAGGATGTTTAGTCGCTCGGTCTGACCACTACTGACATGTAGTTAAACTGCCGACAAGGTTATAGTGTAAAAAATTTTTAATGAACAAATGTAAAAAAATCTATAGTTCTTGTCAAATGATTATTTTACATAAGGGTACCGAAAGGGTCCTTACGTCACTAACTAAGAACTAATGAAAAAGCCTCTCATTTATTTGCAACAAAATCTCATGGAAACCTTAATTTCTAATTGGTAAGGTCGATCTGTCGGTTTCCTAGGTTTCACCTAGAAATACAATACACCTATACCTCGATATACGGCCTAGATACGTTCCCAAAATGTTGGCCGTAAAGCGAGGTAATAAATTTCATACAAATCCATATGAACAGTAAGAGATTGGTAAGATATTGCTACCTACTTATTATTACTCAAGAACAGAAAAAATGTGCAAGAAAACTACGTCTACTCACGATCAGCTCAAACAAGAAACTGCTGCATCAACACTCGCTAAGCTTGTGAAAGAATGCTATTGTGAGTCTCTCACTCTTCGTAGAAAAACGGTGAATCCCCTATATGCTTTTAGCGATAAAGTGAGGTAATGTGCGCCGTAAAGCGAAGGTGTTCCAGTATTAAAAAAGGCCGTTATAGCGAAATACCGTAAAAAGAGGGGCCGTATAAAGAGGTATGAGAGTATATTCACTGACCACCAGACATCCAGCCAGACAGACAATATCATCTTCAAAAGTCCTGAAACGAATTTGGTCTTAAAATACTAGGGGCCTCGTATCAACTGATATATACCCATTAGGGGGCGATAGTGTTGTATGGAGATCTAGAGTAATAAGTTTTGGATACTTCTAAACCAGTAAGAAAGTTTCAGTCGGGCAACCCAACTTACATATACCCTCAGCCTCATTAAAACATAAAATTTTCTATTATATTGATATTATTACTCCATCTCTAAAGTGGGCGGAAAGGTACAATTTGTATGGTAGGTACCAGAAGGGGCGTGGCTAGACTTTAAATTTTTTTTCCGAAACTTAATCCTGTTATAGCTTTACTTAACACAGAATTTGGGTACGATTCCATTGGGTGTATTGATATTATTACTCGATTTCTTAAGTGGGCGGAATGATGTATTTGTATAGGAGGTATCAGAAGGGGCGGGGCCATGTAGCCCATTTGCTATACCGTTAGTAGTTTTGGGGAAATATTAACTCGTGCAAAATTTCAAAAAATTTTGTTGCGTCTTTGAAAGTTATCGTGCGCACCAGCCGGACAGCCAAACAGACAGACAGACGGACACGGCTCAAACGACTTAAAACGTCATGAATCGAATTTGGTTCAACAAACCTAGGCTCTAAAGTGACTTCTTCTGTGTGTTACACTTTTTGGTCGTATCAAATGATATATACCCTCCTACCCGTAGGGTGAGGGTAAAAAAAATCATAAGCCATAATTTGAAGAAGGTGAGAAGGGGTCAAATAACAGCGCAGGGGTCAAAGTTGGTGGGGAAAGGGAAAAATCCACATCCAGCCCCGTAACTGTCCCAGAGTCGCCCCTAGAGGTGTAAAATGCTCCCAACACTTTTCCCAAACATACCTACTGCCCACCTTAACACCCTTAAGGGGATTCCATATAAAATTCAATTTATTTATAGATTTTGACATCCAGCCCCGTTACTGTCACAGAGTCGCCCCTTGAGGTGTAAAATGCTCCCAACACTTTTTCCAAACATACCTACCGCTCATCTTTACACCCTAAAAGGGATTCCATATAAAATTCACATTTTTATAGATTTTGCTGGAGTCTATCTTTAATTGTATTACTTTTAATAAATTTTTTTAAGAAATTAGCTCCTTCGGCTTCCACTTTTCCTCCTAGAGGGATAAAATGTATGATCCACTACCAGTCTTTTTTCCCTCAAAAATACCGCCCATCTTCAACCCTAAAGGGGCCCTCATATCAAAATCTTATATTTATACATTTTGCTCCCACCGGTCTAACTGCCCCGGAATCGCCCATAGAGGGTTAAAATGTGTGATCGACCCCAATAATTTTTCCCTCCTAACATTTTTCCAAAACATACCTAATCGCCATATTCATCCCCTAAGGGGGCTACCACGCAAAAATCTAATTTTTATAAATTTTTTCCCATTGCTATAACTGTCCTAAGAGAAGTCAAATCTATGACCGTCCCTCAAAATGTTTGGAACCCCAACAGTTTCTTAAAACATATCTACTCTTTATCTTCAACTCTTAATGTGGTTTATTTTTAAATGCTGACGATTTTTTGTAATTGCTGATACACTTTTTTGGGTCAAGTTAAAAAGAGGCTGGGAACAAATTTTATAACATTTTGATTTTTGTATGGAAGCCGCCTTAGGGGGTGAAGAAATAATGTTGGAAGGGAAAAATAAGTGGGGGTCAGTGGAAGAGCTGATTTCTTAAAAAAAAATATATAAAAAATAAAAAAAAATTATGGGGAAGGATAGAAGGAGCGGTTAGAGCAGTGGGAGCAAAATTTATAAAAATTTAATTTTTGTATGGGAACGCCCTTAGGGAGTGAAGGTGAGGTGTAGTTATGTTTGGGGAAACTGTAAGAAGGAAAAATTGACAAGGGGTCGGTCATACATTTTGCCCTTCTAGGAGCAGGAGCTGATTTCTTAAAAAAAAAAAGTATAAAAAAATTGTATGGGTAACTGTTGGAGTTGCAAAAATATTTGGGATGGGTCATACATTTGACTCTTCGACGTTAACATTTAGAGCAGTAAAAGCGTTGCGATCAACATGTATAAAAATTGTTTTTTTTTATGGGGGTTCAATGGGGGTTCAATGGGGGTTCAAATGAGGTGTGGGAATCTTTGGGGAATAAGTAAGGAGGGAAAAATAACGGGGTCATCTCCTAGGGGAGACTCCGGAGCAGTTGCGGGGCTTGATATGATTTTTTTCCCCTTCCCCACCAAATTTGACCACCATGCGCTTCGAATTTTGTGCACAATACCAGCCCTAATACCAATATCCTAATGGGTGAGGTTATAAAAATTTGCAAAAATTAATATATGAGTATATACACTACGCGCTCGATTTACGCCACTTCCCTTTTATCGCAACCAACAATTTTTATAACATTCGGTCTATATAAGATCAAGTTAACATTCTTTTCGAAAAATATATCTCAAAATACTAAAGTAAAAACTAAAAATTACTATTTTTTTCGAAAAATAGTTTTTATGAAATCTATAAAAACTTTAAACATTTTCATTCAAAATCTTACATACATATTAGTAAATTATTATGTTTTCAATTGTGAAAAAATTAGAAAAATTTAAGGAAATAAATTGAAAAATTGTAAAAAAAATTAGAATATCTAAAAACCACGCGATTTAAAAAAAAAAATTTTTTGAAAAACCCCTTAAAAAATTAAAAAAAAATGGGAAAAAAATCATAGAATAATTAGAATAATTTAGGGAAATGAATTGAAAAATTCCATAGAAAAATGAAATGTCAATTTAAATTTTTTTTAGAATTTTTAAATTTTTTTGGCTCTTAAAAATAACATCGTTGGATTAATCTCGAAAATATCTTTCATTTTAAAAAATATCTTTCAATATTACGCAATGCTTACCTTAACAGTACGACTACGTATTTGTTTGATCAGAATTCAATCAAGTTTGAAGAGAGCTCAGAGTTGCACAAATTATGTACTTTGGTGCCATGTAAGCCACGTGTAGCCTTTACTTGATAACATTTCTACAACATAGTCATACTATTTCTTGAATGCAGAAATATCCTTTAGAATATTATATTTAATTAATAGTAATGCAAGCCATTTCCCTTCAACCCTTCACCACTCCACAAACATTTTCCGAATATATTCTCAAATTTTCGAAATGTTTTATAAAGACAATTTGCCCAGTAAATTACATAAAATGGCCAACCAGAACTCTTCCGATAATTAATATCATTACTAGTCAATATTTAACTTACATCAAGAGTATTAATGAGTTTCGCCTCATCGTAAATTGTCTTATTAATAGCATATAGCTCCACCACATCTTACAACGTCATTTACTGGTTGGTACTGGTTCTGGAGTACCACAACCACATTCTTGCATTTGCCATCTTAATGATGGTTAAAATTATTAATTAAAAGCTTAATTAAAACCTGGCCACAAGAGTATTGGTTGGTTCAATCACTATGCAATACGTGCACAGTGCAATATCTACAATGCATAGCATAACACAGTGTACAATGGATGATGCAGTGGGTTTCATTATGTTGATCGTATGCTTTAATATTTACGTTTAATAACCTAGAGAATTATGGTTATAATGCAACAAATGTGCTAGAAAGTAGAGACTTAAGTAATCTCTAGTGTTTAAAGCTATCTCTAAAGTTTTGTTTTAATTTTTCTTGTCTTCTGTTCCTGTCTCTCTCTCTCTCCATCTCTGTTGCAGCACAACAATATGCCAGTGCCTTTCATACTTTAGCTGCGGCCATAAACTTACGCAAGGACAATGCTGAATGTTATATGCTACTGGGTAGTAAGTATTGTCTCTCTAGTACACTCACATACACACTTACACACTTTTCATACGCCAACGCACTTGTGCAAGGATCCACACGTCTTAGACAATAACCAAGAGAGGCGGTTAAGCGGGTATTAGAAGGCCTTCTGCGGACTTTTAAAAATGTTATCAATATTTTGAATTAATTTAGTTAATTGCAATTAATTAAAAAAATTAAAAATTATTTAATTAATGTAATTAATTTAAAAAAAAGTAAAATTATTTTAATTAATTTAACTAAAGCAATTAATGTTAAGAATTTAATTATCAAAACAAATAACTACATTTATTTCATTAATTCATTTAATTAAATTGATAAGCGTAATAAAATTTATTAATAAAACCAATAATTTACATTATTATAAAAATAAATAAACTAAAAAGTTGTAATTAATTATTGAAAAAATTATTAATTTAAAACAAAGGTATTACTTTTATTAATTTTTAGAAAAATGAATTTTAAATTTTAATTTAATTTTAATCAACAACACTAATTAAATTTATTTTTTATTGATAAATTAAAATTTAAAATTGATTAACTTAATTATTTTAATTTAATTAATTTAAATATTTTTTAATTTTAATTTATTAATTTTGTTAATTTTGAATTAATTTAACTTGTTTAATTAAAGCTACAAATTAATTAATTCATAAAAATAAATTTTTAACTAATTGAATTAATTCAATAAGTTTTGATTATTTTAATTATTTTGAAATTTTAATTTAATTAATTAAAACTTATTGAATTAATTCAAATACTTATATTAGTTACAAATTTATTTTTATGAATTAATTAATTTGTAGCTTCAATTAAACAAATTAAATTAATTCTAAATTAACAAAATTAATAATTTAAAAAAAAATTAAATTAATTATATTATAAATTAATCAACTAATTAATACTTTGAAAATTTTTAATATTTTAAATATTATTTGATAATTAATATTTTTGTAATTTTTTATTATTTTTACATTTATTATACTTAAATAAATTAAAAACTATTTAATTAATGTAATTAAGTTAAAAAAACACAATAAAGAAAATAAAATTAATTAATTTAACTAAAGTAATTAAATTAATTAATAAACCAAATAAATATATATAGTTTATTAATAAATTAAATTAACTTAAAAGTTTTGATTAATTATTAAAAAAATTTGATTATTTATTAATTTTAATCAATAACATTAATCAAAATAATTTTTTATTGACATATTAAAATTAATAAATTATTAATTATTTTAATGAATTAAAAGAATTTAATTCTCAATTAATTTATTAATGAAATTAATTCTATTAAATTTTCTATTTACATAATTAACTAACTTTAGTTAATTAATAAATAAAACAAATTAATAAAATCAATTAAATTAATTTAATTAAAAGTTAAAAATATCTAAATTTATTGGCTAACCTAAATTACTTTAATTAATTAAATTAATTAAGGTGAATACATCAATTTAATTTAAAATTAATATAATTCATTAACATAATTTATAAATCATTTAATTTTGTTATTTTATGTAATTTAATCAATCAATAAGAATTAATTTAATTAATTTTATTGATTAATTAATGTAATTTGTTTAATTAATGTCATTGATTAATTAATTATACAAATTAATTAAATCATAAAAATACATTTTTAACTAATTAAATTAATTTAATTTAATGAAATTTAAAAAATTACATTAATTTGATTAAATTATTGAATTAATTTATTTAACATAATTTAATTAATTTTACGTTAGCCACTTTTTTAATGAATTAATTTATTGGTATTGTTAATTAATCATTAACATGAAAATTATCAATTAGCCTTTGTTGCGAACGGACGTGTTTTTAACTGTGCGGAAAGATTTAACTCGAAAGAAAGAGAAATGAATCTATTGCAAGTCAACAATAACTCTCTCTGCAATCAGTGTTTTAAACCATTGTCGGCGGCGTTTGTTAAGTGTTACGGGTGTGACTCCGGTTATCATTTCAACCCATGTTGTCCACTATCGGAAGGAACGTATGTCGCGATGAATAAGGACAAAAAAACGGATTGGAGATGCCACAAATGCAAGCCTCGCAGCAGATCTGCTAGCAATTTGTATCAGACCCTGGTTTATGTGGAAAACTAAAAACAACGAAGAGATGAGGATGAAGATAATGAAGAGAGCAACAAGCGCTTCAAAAACATACAACCAACAACAAACTTAGCAAAATCTGATGATTCTGAAAAAACTGAGCTAAAGAAAATATTAGAAACTGTGGAAAAAACAGCAGCCTGTATTGTATCCATGAACTCTAAATTAGAGTCACAACAAACAACTTTGTCTCTCATCAACGAGAATCTCACGAGCTTGAACAAACAAGTGCTTGAATTGCAACAACAAAACATTGAAAAAGACAAAAAAATAAACGAAATGGACGCGAGAATTAACAAACTAGAACAAAAACTAATAGAGAAAAACATAGAAATAAACAATGTGAACAATAATGAGATGAGTGTGAGTGAAGTGGTTAAAAAAATAGCGGCAACAGTGTGTGTGGATGTGAGCGAATCAGATATTAGCGACGCATATCGCACAAAAAGGAATACAAAATTAGTTGTGGAGTTCTCCTCTTTACAAAAAAAGAGAGAGCTTATGAGTAAAATTAAAAGACATAGAATTGAAGCAGGTGACATAAACAGAGAGCCAACAAACAATAACTTTATTTATGTCAACGATCAGCTGACAGCCAACAATAGGCGTGTTTTATGGTTGGCCAAAACAAAAGCTAAAGAAATTAACTGGAAGTTTGTTTGGGTAAAAGATGGAAAAATATTCGCAAGAAAAAGTGAAGGGTCTCCAGCTATAATAATAAATAATACCTCGGATATCGAAGTGATTTGCCAATCAGTGCAATAAAATAGTGATTTTAAAGAAAAAAGACTTTATAAATATAAAAAAATTAAAAAGCTGAAAATAAAATATTTAAAAAAAAAACAAAAACATTATTTGCTATAATTATTAAACATAAAAACCATTAAAAAGTGCCATATAAAGAAATTGCATTCCAATTAAATAAACCTTTTATTATATATAATTAAAAACTATTCTAAATAGTAATAAATTTGTTTGAAATATAAGTGAATTTACACAAATAAAGTAAAATTGAAAAATAACAATAAAAAAACACAAAATGAATAAAACTACGAAAATAGTTGATAGTTTTCATCACATTGATGATAAATTACTAAAAAATCCATTTTCTTTTATATTCTTGAACATACGGTCCCTGCGCAAAAATTTTTCTGTATTTTTGGCACATATTAATAAAATCATAACAAAAATCAACATAATTATTCTGGTCGAAACTAACATCACAGACGACGAAAACAGATTTTACACAATCAGCAATTTCAATTCACTTTTCCTAAATCGTGTGGGAAGAGGAGGAGGAATTGCTGTGTATATAAGAGAAAATATTAATTATAACACTATTCACTTAAACACAAATTTCTTTGAAACGGTTCTGATTAAAACAACAATAGAAAACCAAAAAATCTCATTGCTACAAATATATCGTCCACCAAGTCAAAATATCAATCTCTTTATATCTGAGCTCGAACAAAACATAAACAACATTAGCAAAAGGCAAGCAATAGTTCTAATTGGCGACATAAACATTGATATAAGAAGGGAAACTACAACAACAGCAACATATCTTGACATGCTAATGTCAAATGGTCTTCAATGCATTGTGAACGAGGTAACGAGAGAAGATATAAACAAAAAAACAACATCATGTATTGATCATCTGTTTGTGAGAAATGACAAAAACATATGCTCTGCTCACGCAGTTGTTATTACAACAACAATATCTGACCACTACTCTGTTTTTGGCTGTGTGGAAGTTGGGGATAGAGGAGAGACAAATTGTAAACAAAGGAGTCAGGGTGCGGAAAACCAACAAAACCAGCTGATGGAAATAAACTCTTCTAAAGTAAAAAGATTAATAAAAATGACTAACTGGTGTGAAATAGTGCATGAAAATACAAACGTGGATAATTTATATAATAATTTTTGTAAAAATATGAACAAAATATATGAAAATGCGAAACAGCCTAAACGAAAAATCAGAAAAAGAAATGACTATCCGTGGCTGACAGAAGACTTAATAAATCAGTGTGATGTGCGGGATAAACTTTATAGACGATGGAAAAAAAGCAGAAATAACTCTAATAAGGAAAATGAGTATAAAACATATAGGAATAATGTAACTAAAAAAATTAATTATGCGAAAAATGAATACCATCGCAGTGAATTTATAAAAAATAGATATAACATTCGAGGAACGTGGCATTTGATCAACGAAATTATTGGAAAAAAGTCGGATAATATTGACGATTCGATAAAAAAAAACTTCAAAAGTGAAACTCCGGAGAACGTGCTTAATAATTTTACAATAAAATTTAATGAAAATGTTAAGAATATTATACACAATTGCGATATACGAACACTACAAACCACTAAAAACAGAACTGAGAACACCATCTTCATAACTAACACAAATGATCAGGAAATTTACAACATTCTAGTTGGTCTAAACATAAAGAAAGGTGCGGGTGTTGATGGCATCAGACCGAAAGACAGTAAGTACAATGCTTTATGCTTAACTCCAGTGTTTGTTGCTCTAGTTAACTACAGTTTGCAAAATAGATCAATACCAAAATTACTTAAAACATCACTGGTGAGACCAATTTACAAAAATGGCAACAAAAATGATTACAACAACTATAGGCCTATATCTATCCTCTCTGTGGTCGAGAAAGTCCTGGAGGAGATTATAGTACGAAGGCTAAACGAATTTCTGAAAAAATACAAAATTATTAATAAAAATCAATACGGGTTTCAAAAAGGAAGAAACATTAATCAATTGCTAGGCCATTTCTCTTCCCATATAAACAAAAACTTAAACAACAATGCTCACTGTCTGGTGCTTTTCATTGATTTTAGTAAAGCTTTTGATACGCTTTCACACGAAAAGCTCCTGGAAATATTGGAAAGAAATGGTTTAAGAGGTCAATGTTTAGAATGGTTCGAAAACTACCTCTATTGCAGATCATATCGTGTGAAAATTGGAGACAAAGTCGGCGATGAGATGAGCATATCACATGGTGTACCACAAGGTTCAAAATTGGGTCCGATCCTGTATATTATGTATGCGAACGAAATGATAAATATCCTGGAGAATAGCACTGCATTTGCTTATGCTGACGATACCGCAATAGTCGTGTCACACGAAAAAATTGGTGTCGCAGCCGAGACTATGCAACGAGAACTGAACAAAATATCCAGATGGTGTCATGACAATGGACTTATCATAAACGCTTCCAAGACAAAGTTAATGCACATCAAACCACCGCATATAAGATACTCGAATATACTCATAAAATTTCATGACAATGATTGTTTACACAAAAATAATATTGGTTCCAGCAGTAACAATGATACTTGCACAACATATATTGAAATAGTCAATGATTATAAATACTTAGGCATCCACATAGACCACAACTTTAAATGGAAACTGCATATCCAAGAATTACAAAAAAAACTTCGAAAATCTTCATATGTACTCTATCATCTAAGTAACTGTGCTCCGCTATCTGTCCTAATACAAGCATACTTTTCTCTGGCTGAATCGTATATCCGACACGGCATTACTGCATGGGGAAATGCACCATTTTGCAAGAACGTACAAAAAACACAAAACAGACTTTTAAAAATACTAATAAAAACCGAAAAAAAGCGCAACCAAATTTACACATCAATTGCAACACTGATAATAACTCAAATCTAAATATGAACGCTAACTCAACTCGAAACACAACAAATGAAACCTTAAAAATATTCGCAAAAAATCATAACATTTTATCAATAAACAATATTTATAAAACAACATTATTAAACGAATTTGGAAATGAATCCAACCTACTGCATCAAATTGATCATCAACACAATACCAGAAGACGATCAGAAGGAAGATACAAAGTTCCTAGCCATAACAATCACTACGGTAGAAGTACTCTCGATGTCCAATTGCCAACGATAATAAATTCCTTGCCACAAACCCTTTTAAATTATAGAAATAAATTTATACGCAAAAAACTTGTAAAGAAATTTTTTATAAACTCGCAATGAAGCGAAATTTTCATGTAATACAAATTTGTAATTTATATATTTGAAATTTTAAAATATTCATGTAATAGTACTTTTCCTGCATACAAGCGTATAGCTTCGCGGGATTTACAGTCATGTAATATTGTTAATTTTTGGAAATAAATAAATTTAAAAAAAAAAAAAAATTAACTAAACAAATCAAATTAATACTAAATTAATTAAAATTAAAACCTCTTCAAATTATTAATATTATTATTTATAATATTTTTAGATTTGGTATCGTTATTGAAAATTTAATAATTTTAATATTTTTGATATTTTAATGTTTTATTAGTTTGTAATGTAATTAATATTTTTTTTCTACTATTAACTTTTGCAACTTTTTAAATAGTTTTATAATTTCAGTATTTTTAAATTATCTTTAATTAATCAAAAACATTTTTTTAATAAATTAACTTAATTAAAGTTAAAAAATATTTAAATTTATTATTGTTTTAATTGATCAATTAATTAATGATTTAAAATTTTTAATATTATAAGTATTATTTGATAATTTTAATATTTTTGTAATTTTTTAATATTTTAAATAATTTTTTTATAATAATTTTAGACTATTATTCAAAATTTAACATTTTTAATATTTTTGATATTTTAATATTTAATTAATTTGTAATGTAATTAAAATTATTTAATTAAATAAACTTTTAATATTCACTTATCATTTAAAAATGTATTGACCGAATTAATTTATTTTTTTAATTACTTAAATAAAAATTAATAAGTTTTAAAAATTTTAGTAAAGTAATAAATTAATTAACTTTAATTAATCAATATCATTTATTAAATAAATGAAATGATATCTAATTTAACAACATAAATTAAATTAGTTCTAAATAAAACTAATAAAATAATAGGTATATATTTATATATTTTATTTTTTTTAAAAATTGTAAAAATATTTAAATTTTTTATTTAATTTTTTAAGTTTTAATAACTTTATTTATGATACATTTAGATAATTTTTTTCTTATTTTTGATACAAATAACTTTTAAAACTTTTTAATTAGTTTTATAATTTTAGTATTTTTAATATTTTAATCTTTCAATTAGTTAACCAAAATAAATTAATATAATTAACTTGAAAATAATATCTGAAAAATGTATTAACTTAATAAGTTAGAATTAATTTAATTAATCAATAATATTTATTAAATAAATTACAAATTAAAAACTATTTAAATAATTAATATTATTAAATAAACATTTTAATAATATTTTGTAATTTTTTTTACGATTTTTATAATTTAAATATTTTTGATATTTTAATCTTCCAATTATTGCACCAAAATTAATTAATTAATTTAACTTTAACTTTAACTTTAACTTTAACTTTAACTTTAACTTTAACTTTAACTTTAACTTTAACTTTAACTTTAACTTTAACTTTAACTTTAACTTTAACTTTAACTTTAACTTTAACTTTAACTTTAACTTTAACTTTAACTTTAACTTTAACTTTAACTTTAACTTTAACTTTAACTTTAACTTTAACTTTAACTTTAACTTTAACTTTAACTTTAACTTTAACTTTAACTTTAACTTTAACTTTAACTTTAACTTTAACTTTAACTTTAACTTTAACTTTAACTTTAACTTTAACTTTAACTTTAACTTTAACTTTAACTTTAACTTTAACTTTAACTTTAACTTTAACTTTAACTTTAACTTTAACTTTAACTTTAACTTTAACTTTAACTTTAACTTTAACTTTAACTTTAACTTTAACTTTAACTTTAACTTTAACTTTAACTTTAACTTTAACTTTAACTTTAACTTTAACTTTAACTTTAACTTTAACTTTAACTTTAACTTTAACTTTAACTTTAACTTTAACTTTAACTTTAACTTTAACTTTAACTTTAACTTTAACTTTAACTTTAACTTTAACTTTAACTTTAACTTTAACTTTAACTTTAACTTTAACTTTAACTTTAACTTTAACTTTAACTTTAACTTTAACTTTAACTTTAACTTTAACTTTAACTTTAACTTTAACTTTAACTTTAACTTTAACTTTAACTTTAACTTTAACTTTAACTTTAACTTTAACTTTAACTTTAACTTTAACTTTAACTTTAACTTTAACTTTAACTTTAACTTTAACTTTAACTTTAACTTTAACTTTAACTTTAACTTTAACTTTAACTTTAACTTTAACTTTAACTTTAACTTTAACTTTAACTTTAACTTTAACTTTAACTTTAACTTTAACTTTAACTTTAACTTTAACTTTAACTTTAACTTTAACTTTAACTTTAACTTTAACTTTAACTTTAACTTTAACTTTAACTTTAACTTTAACTTTAACTTTAACTTTAACTTTAACTTTAACTTTAACTTTAACTTTAACTTTAACTTTAACTTTAACTTTAACTTTAACTTTAACTTTAACTTTAACTTTAACTTTAACTTTAACTTTAACTTTAACTTTAACTTTAACTTTAACTTTAACTTTAACTTTAACTTTAACTTTAACTTTAACTTTAACTTTAACTTTAACTTTAACTTTAACTTTAACTTTAACTTTAACTTTAACTTTAACTTTAACTTTAACTTTTTGATATTTTAATCTTTAAATTATTTAATCAAATTTAATTAATTAAATTACATTTAATTTGTAAATAATATCATAAAAATATATTTACTTAATTAGTTTAAATTATATTATATTTATTAAATAAATTAAGTTAATTATAAATTAAATAATTAAAATTAAATACTTTTTAATTTAATAATATTTTTAATAAATCAATCAATATTTTTTAATATTTTCAATATTTTGTAAAATTTTTACTATTTTTAATATTTTTTTTTCAATAATTTGTAATTTTTTTATGTGTTTAAAATTTTTTTATATTTTTAATATTTACGTAACTTTTACGATAACTTTTTTTGTTTTAAATATACTTTCGGTATGACATATTTACCGAAGGCCTTGCAATTCCCGCCGCCTTTGGGTATTCAAGAGTGTACGTGCATATTTTTCAATTACACATCCACGCACAAACAAACACTTGACGCGGAAAACGTTTATGATTTACTTTATAAACGGTTTTCTTTCCCCCATTTTATTTCGCATATTCACTTAAGATTTTAATCTCTTAACTAAAGGCAACACAAGACAACAATAACAATATATTTCGAAACAATTGCGATAAGTTTCTAAGCAACTATGGCAGATGAGCTACTCGCAGACGTGAGAAAGATTAGTTGGTGATAAGGAAGGTTATGAGTAGGGATGTCATATTTTTGAAAATACACACAAATATGATTTAAAACTGAATGAAATCATCTATTGATATGAATTTTTCTATAACCTTACGTAAAATTATGAATTAAAGACTTGCATTTTTTTAACAATCCTTCATTCCATTTTTTCATTTATCTTTACCCTAAATGACACCTAGTGGTTAACTGCCAAATAACTCAACACCTGAACATTTTTGACAAATTGACACTTTAATTACTCCATTATGTTTCATTATAGTATTACAAACGTTATTAACCACAGCGCCCTGCAGAGATTGCGGTAATTGGGCAAAATGGGCAAAAATAAATATGAAAGGATATGTGTATGATACAGCAATGTATGTGAACACGTTATGTCTCATGCAGATATCGCTCAAAAATTAAATTATATTTTACAGTTAACATGGAAAGTTTTTAATTATACTGAAAACACTCACCTTCGTTAAGCTGGTATTTGAGTTGGTTTTCAAATTGACAGCAGCTTTTGAATATAAGGGATGTGAAAATAGTCTGTATGTCTTAAGTATATTTATTTATTTAAGTCTAGTGGGAAGTATGTAAACTAAATTTATATTAGTATTATTGTTCTCAGCGCAAGTTCAGGTTTTGTATCTTGAACGAGCTCTACAAGTTTATATTTATAGAATTTTGCCAACAAAACAATGTAGATCCACTCAAATCCTTTACTTAACTAAGTAGGACTCTGATTTATTGTGTACACATATGTATGATTTCTTGCGTAGCTGTGTGTGGATCCTTGTTACTATTCATAGTCATATTCATTGTTTCATCCTCCTAATGCTGTTCTTTTGTTTTCTCTCCCCACCCACATTTCCCACAAATTTTACAGTTTGTTTGCGTAAACTAGAGGATTTCGATAATGCCTATACGGCTTTCGAACGCGCTAGTGCCATATCTATTAGCACCACCAGTACCGCAGCACCGACGACGTCGACGACGGCTACAACCAGCCACAGGAATAGCAGCAGTGGTGGTCAAGATGCCACTATAAGTTCGACCAACGATACTTTGCCGCCACGTAATCCTTTGATACATTTGAATTTTGCTTTGTTCTGCTATGAGACCGGGCGCTTGGCCGTGGCAAACGAACAATACAATCGTTTCGTTAGTTCGGCCCAGGATCTGATGGCGTTGCCAACCGAAGTAAGTGTAAGACAATTGAGAGATTGGCAATGGCTTTACTCAGTAGGGCAGTGGCATTGACACAGACCCCGAACCCGACAACGACAACGGCCCTGACCCTGGGCAAAGCCTGTGAATGTCAGCATAACAAAAACAAAACTAAATATTAAACTAAACAATAAGCTTGACCAAATCAAATAGGCACCACCGCATGCATTGTGTTCCATTGTATCTCGTGCACGTAATAGCAGTAGTAGTAATTAAAAGTCTAACACTGTTCGACAAGAAATTTGCAATAGAGTAAAAGTAAAAAGTAGCTGGAAATCTAACTATTACGCAATATAAGTATCATAGATGGGTCGAAGTTGCTAGAGCTAATTTCCCATTTTTTTTCTTCAGCAGAATTGTAGAGAACGCCAAACCCTTTGGGGATTTTACTATATTGACACGTTGCATTCCTAAGTGGCCAAATACAATTTACGAAACGTAGTTCATAAATTTGAGGCCTGAAGTAATGAAGAATTCCACACGCTTCGGTCTTCTGCGTGTGTTCTCCAGTTACTCCTACCAGATGATGGCACGTCGCCTACCACTTGGTCCTTCCAACGGAGTTTGAGTCTCCCTGGTCTGCGCCTTTCTTCAGGTTCGCCTTCAAACATCTTTCTCGCTGGAGCATTTACATCCATCCTGGCATCATGTCCCAGCCATCGAAGTCTTTGGATTTTGACTCTTTTAGCTACCTCGATGTCGTGGTAAAGATCATACAGCTCATGGTTCATCCCTTCACCCTAACTTGGAATTTCTCATTCTCCAGTTTGGCTGTTGCACTGTGTTATTAAACCAAAAATCCACAATATTGGATAAAGTGCGTATGATTAATATAAAATCCGCATAAAATGTATATTACTCATACATGGTACATATCTTTGTAAGCAAGCTTTTATTCTCCAAGCAGATGATATATTTTACTTCATGGTGAGTAAGATCGGACAAAATCTTCTCCCCACCTCCTTAATGAAGGTGTCTGTCTATCCCCGCGATTACATCATTAATTTAAGAGTCATTGAGCTAAAAATTGGTATTAAAGCTTATATCCCTAAAGCGGAGGTCGAGTTCCAAGACGAGGAAGATCGGACGAAAACTACCTTCACCTTCTGTCTACCTGCCCCCGCGATAACACCCTTAATTTATAAGTTAGAGCTGAAATTTGGTATGCAAGCTTCTATCTTCTAAGCGGAAGTTAAATTCTAAGATGAGCAAAATCTGACTAAAATTACTCCCATAAAACTCTCCTTTTATGGGGTTAAAAATTCATAACAATATTTTTAGCTTATATAAACAAGCTCAGTATTTGACATTACAGAGAAAAAATTTAAAAAATATGAATGTGAGAGTCTTAAAGTAACATCCACATCCCAGAAAAACTCCACTTGTTTTTCAGAACAATGTCTAATACAAATGGTGAAGAGTATTTAAGATTCCACATAATCGAAGATTATTACTTTACTAGTTTTTTCGCCGGTTTCATGAATCAAACCTGGATTTAGAAGTAAGGTTTGTTATTAAAATTGGAACCCTACAAAAATTACCTCCAAAATTAAATTTAATTTAAATCTATTAGACTCCCAATTTTGACAGCTTGCTAAATACAAGAGTGAATACAAAAAACACACTCAGAGTATTGCACAGTGGCGTGGAAGATAATAAGATCAAATAAAAAGCTGTAAACAAAACAAACAACAAACAACAATTTAAAGGTTAATGTTCACACTAAACCAAATTATAAATCTTTACAATGCCTTTTAACGGTAACGACAAAAGGACTAATGCATATAGCAGGTTTTCATTCTGAAAACGACTTGTAAGTCTTATACGAAAGTTGTGATTTCCATAAAACTTCATATATAGTTGGAAGACATTATAATTAGAAGTTTGAAATAAATAAAAAAAAATTTCTATGTATTACTATGAAAGTGTTGCATATATCCTTTTTTCTAGAAGTTTGATAAAATGCTAAACTTTAATTGTTTATTAGAAGAATAAGGAGAGTGTTTAGTACATATTTTTATTTTAATCTAAAAATATATGCTAAATTTGGATAAAATCTTCAAAAGGATACTCATAGCTCCCGTATATCCCTAAAACCAAAATTTTGTTTGAAAACCTAAAGCAGTTTGCTTAAAACGTTTACATTTACCTCAAACTATTTTCTTGTACTTACTTAGTCTTTTTCAAAATGTCCTTTTTGGAAACTTTGATGTAAATCTAATATGAAAGTTGAGATTGCCATATAACTTCATATATAGTTGGTAGACACTATAATTAGAACTTTGAAATAATAACAAAATTTTTCTATGTATTACTAAAAAAGTGTTGCTAATATCCTTTTTTCTCGAAGTTTGATAAAATGTTAAACTTTTATTGTTTAAAAGAGGAGTAAGAAGAGTGTTTACTACATATTTTTATTTTAATCTAAAAATATATGCTAAGTTTGGATAAAATCTTCAAAACGATACTCATAGCTCCCGTATATCCCTAAAACGAAAATTTAGTTTGAAAACCTAAAGCAGTTTGCTTAAAACGTTTACATTTACCTCAAACTATTTTCTTGTATTTACTTAGTGTTTTTGAAAATGTCCTTTTTGGAAACTTGGATGTAAATCTAATATGAAAGTTGTGATTGCCATATAACTTCATATATAGTTGGTAGACATTATAATTAGAACTTTGAAATAAATACAAATTTTTTCTATGTATTACTATGAAAGTGTTGCATATATCCTTTTTTTCTCGAAGTTTGATAAAATGTTAAACTTTTATTGTTTAAAAGAGGAATAAGAAAAGTGTTTAGACATATTTTTATTTCAATCTAAAAATATATGTTTAATTTGGATAAAATCATCAAAAGGATACACATAGCTCCCGTATATCCCTAAAACGAAAATTTTGTTTGAAAACCTAAAGCAGTTTGCTTATAACGTTTACATTTACCTCAAACTATTTTCTTGTATTTACTTAGTCTTTTTGGAAATGTCCTTTTTGGAAACATTGTTGTAAATCTAATACGAAAGGTGTGATTGCCATATAACTTCATATATAGTTTGTAAACATTATAATTAGAACTGTGAAATAAATACAAAATTTTTCAATGTATTACTATGAAAGTGTTGCATATATCCTTTTTTAGAAGTTTGATAAAATGTTAAACTTTTATTGTTTATAAGGAGAATAAGGAGAGTGTTTAGTACATATTTTTATTTTAATCTAAAACTATATGCTAAATTTGGATAAAAACTTCAAAAGGATACTATAAGCTGCCGTATATCCCTATAACGAAAATTTTGTTGAAAAACCTGAAGAGGTTGCTTAAAACAATTACATTTACCTAAAACTATTTTCTTGTATTTACTTAGTCCTTTTGGAAATGTCCTTTTTGGAAACTTTCATGTAAATCTAATACGAAACTTGTGATTGCCACGTAACTTGAGATATAGTGGGTAAATATTATGTTTAAAAGATACAGATAAGTACCATATTTTTCTGTGCTTTAATATAAAAGTATTACGAATGTCCTTTTCTGGAAATTTCATAAATTTGTAATATTTTTGTTTGTTTTTACAAAATATTTAAGAAGAACGACGGAACAAATTTGTACAGTTTTTTATTTGTAATATTAAAAGGATGCTCATAGCTCTCGTATATCTAGAAAACGAAAATTTTGTTTGAAAAAATTAAGCAATTTGCTTAAAACAATTACATGTATTTCAAATCGATTAGACTTCAAAATATGTATTGTGCTTGAGGACCAATAATAACCCACAGGACTGTGTGGAACACAATAAAATTATTTTTGCAAATTTACATTAAGCCAATATTAAGGTGTAAGGATATGGCAATTTTCTTGTTCCTTTACAAAACTTCGTTACTATATTTAGGTGATTTGAAAACATTTTCATATGAATGCTATAAATTTCCTTCATATTAGTGTTTTGTTCATGTTTTCATTTAAGTCGAACAGTGTAATTCAACAATCAAAAGATAAACAATAAGAAAAATAACTAACAAAGCTCCTACATCATCATATACATATTTTGCAATTTCCGTTTCCGCAAGGGCACTCGTATACAACTACTATGTTGTGTACTGTGTGTCGTGTATACAGTGCGGCTATGTATTTACATAATTCAAGCCTATAATAGCTTCCTATAGAGTTTGGTCATTGCTTTTTGTTTTTTGTTGCAATTAACATCAATATTTACAACCACCAAGATAATGAGAGGACAATGGAAATATAATAAAACTATAAATGGAGGAGTTCAATGTTTAACGTGTGCCCTAGAGGGCGATACGCGACTCATGGTCCAGTGTAATAATGTGTTTACGTGTAAACACCGACCATTGTCGGTAATGTAATTGTTTACGTCCACGTAGTCCTGTGTGACTTTGGTGATATTTCGTCTGTAATGTGTAATTTTATATACTCGATGTAATAGCTTTAAGTTGAACTATTATTTTTGCAGTGCATGTATGCGTAGTGGTCGCATGTTAAAGAAAAACAAATGTACAATTGTCGAAAGCACATTATACCTATACAATACACCCTACACCACCATAACATCCCCTGAACCCCACTAGCACTGTCGCATGAAAATGGAATGAAAATTGCTACGCCCTTAATTTCTGTATTTATTGCTTTATCACATAGCGGTTCGGCAATTGCCGTCATGCAGATAATTAAACTAATATACAGAGGATAATATTAAATACCATAGATATTTTCGAAATATGTATACAAAATTTAGTTATGCCAGCAATAGATCCAACCACACATAGCATAGTTGAATACATTCAATAGTGAAGATAATGCAATTGTATTTTTATATTTTTAACATGAATTCTATTGTTATGCACACACAGCAACGAAGGACATGATGTGTAGATCCCAAAAGTGCAAATATTTTATTCTATCATTATTCCCAAACTCCCTAACTCCCATCAGCTTCTTGCCAAAGGCAAGAGAGAATACAAAATACACACTCAGAGTATTGCAACGCTGCACAGTGGTGTGAAAGGTAATAATATTAAATCAAATGCATTAAAAAAAACAACAATTTACAGGATAATGTTGACACTAAACCACATTATAAAAACACTTTTCTGATCGTAAGCCAAATTTTATGTATCATTTGATACACATAACGTAAATTTAACAAATTAGAAATCTTTATATTGCCTCTAAACGGTAACGGCAAAACATCTTCTCCGTAAAGCAGATGTTCATTTTGGAAACTGGACTGTAAATCATATACGAAAGTTGTGATTGCCATATAATTTTAGATATAGTTGGTAGACATAATGGTTAAAAGATTGAGATAAATACCATTACTTTCTGTGCATTAATATAAAAGTATTAGGAATATCCTTTTTTCGGAAATTTGATATATTTGTAATATTTTGTTAATTTTTTACAAAATATATAAGAGGAACGATGGGAAAATGTTGTACAGTTTTTTATTTTAAATGACAAAAGGATACTCATAAATTTTGTGTATCCTGAAAGTGAACACTTTGTTTAAAACCCATCAAATTTTATAAAATGTATACATTTTAATTATTTGCGTTAAACGATTACATTTACACCAAAACCATACTTTTATATGTATACTAAGAGGACTTACGCATATAACAAATCTCCTTATTGGAAACTTGGCTGTAAAACTTATACGAAAGATGTGATTATCGTATAACTTTAGATATAGTTGGTAGACATTATAATTAGAACTTTAAAATAAATACAAAATGTTTCAATGTATTACTAAGAAAGTGTTGCATATATCCTTTTTTTCTCGAAGTTTGATAAAATGTTAAACTTTTATTGTTTGTAAGAAGAATAAGGAGAGTGTTTAGTATATATTTTTACTTAATCTTAACATATGCCAAATTTGGATATAATCTCAATACTCTAGTATTATTATATGAGTATCACTCATAGCTCCCGTATATTTCGAAAACGAAAATTTTGTTTGAAAAAACAGTTTGCTTAAAATGATTACATTTACCTCAAACTATTTTCTTGTAATTACTTAGTCTTTCTGAAAATGTCCTTTTTGGAAACTTTGTTGTAAATCTAATACGAAAGATGTGATTTTCATATAACTTCATATATAGTTGGTAGACATTATAATTAGAACTTTAAAATATATAAAAAAAATTTCTATGTATTACTATGAAAGTGTTGCATATATCCTTTTTTCTCGAAGTTTGATAAAATGTTAAACTTTTATTGTTTGTAAGAGGAATAAAAAGAGTGTTTATTACATATTTTTATTTATATCTAAAAATATATGCTTAATTTAGATAAAATCTTCAAAAGGATACTCATAGCTCCCGTATATCCCTTAAACGAAAATTTTGTTTGAAGAACTAAAGCAGTTTGCTTAAAACGTTTACATTTACCTCAAACTATTTTCTTGTATTTACTTAGTCTTTTTGGAAATGTCCTTTTTCGAAACATTGTTGTAAATCTAATACGAAAGTTGTGATTGCCATATAACTTTAGATATAGTGGGTAAATATTATGTTTAAAAGATTAAGATAAATACAAATTTTTTCTGTGCATTAATATAAAAGTAATACTAATGTCCTTTTCTTAAAAATTTTATGAATTTGTAATATTTTGTTGGTTTTTACAAAATATATACGAGGAACGATGGAAAAATGTTGTACAGTTTTTTAATTTTAATGACAAAAGGATACTCATAACTTTTGTGTATTCTGAAAGTAAACACTTTAATTAAAACCTAACAAAATTTGATAAAATTTATACATTATACCTATTTGCATTGAACAATCACATTTACAGTAAAAAATATTTCATATCAAAAAGATTTAATCATAAAGCTGATGTCCTTATTGGAAACTTGGCTGTAAAACTTATACGAGAGATGTGATTGGCGTATAACTTTAGATATGGTTGGTAGACATTATGTTTACAAGATTGGGATAAATACTATTATTTTCTGTGTATTAATATAAAACTAATACGAATGTCCTTTTTCTGGAAATTTTTTAAATTTGTAATATTTTGGTATGTAAGAAGAAGAACGGGAAAATATTGTACAGTTTTTTATTTTAAATGAGAAAATGACTCTTGTGTGTCCTGGAAGTAAACACTTTGTTTAAAACCAAATCAAAAAAATTATACATTTTATCTAATTGCATTAAACAATCACATATGCAGTAAAACAAATGTCCCTTCATACCAAAAAGACTTAGACGTATAGCTGATGTCCTTTATGAAAACTTGACTGTAACTCTTATACGAAAGTTGTGATTGCCATATAACTTCAGATGTAGTTTATTCACAATATGATTAAAAGATTGAGATAAATACCATTGTTTTATGTGCATTAATATAAAACTAATACAAATGTCCTTTTTTTAAAAATTTGATAAATTTAATAAATTTTTAATATTTTTGTTTGTTTTTACATAATATATAAAAGGAAGAGCTGGAAAATTATATACAGCTTTTTATTTTAAATGTCAAAAAGATACACATAACTCTCGTGTATCCTAAAAGAGAACGCTTTGTTTAAAACCAAACAAAATATCATAAAATATATACATTTTATTAAATATTGCCTTTCATCGATAATGGCAAAAGGACTTCTGAATATAGCAGATATTCTTTTAGCAAACTTGGCTGTAATTTTTATACGAATGTTGTTATTGCCATGTAACTACCTATATAGTTGGTAGACATTATTATAAAAATAATAAAATAAATAAATTAGTTTTCTTTGCATTAATATGAAAGTGTTGCTAATATCCTTTTTTTCTCCAAATTCGATTAATTGTTGTAATTTTATTATATGTAGGAAGGATAAGAAGAGTGTTTAAACATATTTTTATTTTAATTTAAACATATTCTTAATTTCGGTAAAATCTTCAAAAGGATACTCATACCTCCCGTATATCCTGAAAGCGAAAATTTTGTTTGAAACAAATTAAGTAGTTTGCTTAAAACGATAACATTTATTTCAAAATTTTTTCATTATGCATACAAAAAATACTTATGCATATGACAAATGTCCTTTTTGGAAACTTGACTGTAAATCCTATACGAAAGTTATGATTGCACTATATCTTCAGATATAGTTGGTTAAAATTATAGTTAAAAAATTAAATTTAAATTTATGATTATTAATAGGAAAGTGTTGCGAATATCCTTTTTAATATATTTGTAATATTTTTTTGTATGTTTCACAAAAAAAAATGTAAGAGGAAAGAGTAGAATGTTCTGTTTAATTTTTATTTTAATTTACATTTTTTATAACATCAACAAATGGATACTCTTACCTCCCATATATCCTGAATGCATACATCCTGAAATAAAAAAAAACAAAACAAAGTTTAATTAATGTTTGGCATAAAACTATTACATTTATATTAAAACATTTTTTAAAATGTTAAACAAAAAGAGAGTAATACATATAGCACATGTCCTTATGAGAAACTTAGCTCTAAGTCGAATACAAAAGTTGTGATTGTCCTTTAACTAAAAATATAGTTGGTTTTAATTATTGTTAGAAGATTGACATAAATTGCGTATATTTATATTTATTAAAATAAAAGTGTTGCGAATATCCTTGTTTTTAAGTTTGATGGGAATTTTAATATTTTTTTGTTTATTTCACAATAACTGTAAAAGGACTAACACAAGTGTTTTGTAATTTTTTTTGGTTTGATTTATATATGTGCTAAATTGAGAAAAAATCGTCATAAGGATACTCATACCTCCCAAATATCCTAAAAGTATTTTTTTTTTTTGTTTTAAACCTCAAAAAATGTCTGAAAATTACTGTATTTAACTGTTTACATAAAACGATTACAATAGCGCTCAAACATACAATATTAAAGGTATACCCAAAGGAGCATATAACATATGTCCTTATTAGAAACTTGGCTCTAAATCATATACAACTGTTGTGATTGCCCTATAACTTTAAATATAGTTGGTTTAATAAATGATCGGCAGATTTAGATAAATTGCATTTCTTTTTATTTAGTAAAATGGAAGTGTTGCGTATATCCTTTTTTAACATTTGTCAAATTTTTATATATTTATTTCGCAAAAATTACTTATGCATTAACCACATGTCTACTTTGGAAAATTGGCTATAAATAATACACCTATACCATATAACATGAGATTTAGGTGGACATTTATTGAAATCCTTGCTAAAAATCTTACAAAAAAATTGTGATTGTCTTATAAGTTAAAATAAAGTTGGTTTTTATTATAGTTAGAAGATTGAGGTAAATTGCATTTATTTATATTTGTTAAAATAAAAGTACTGCGAGTATCCTTTTTTAAATTTGACAAATTTAATATTTTTATTTTTTGTTATTTTCTAACAAAAATTACTTGTGCTTAACCACGTGTCTATTTTGGATACTAGGATATAAATAATACACCGATTACCATATTACTTAAGATTTAGGTGAAAAATTATATAAAACTTGGCTATAAATGTTATACCAAAGTTGTGATTGTCCTGTAACTTAAAATATAGTTGGCTTAATTTATTATTAGAGGATTGAAATAAATTGGGTTTCTTTATATTTATTAAAAGAAAAGTGTTGCGAATATCCTTTTTTAAATCTAAAAAATGTTCGTATTTTTATTTCACAAAAATGACTTATGCATAAACCATATGTCTATTTTGGAACTATGCCACAAATAATACACCGATAACTATATAACTTTAGATTTATGTGAAAAATTATTGGAAACTTGGCTATAAATCTTATACCAAAGTTGTGATTGTCCTATAACTTAAAATATAGTTAGCTAAAATTATGATAAGAAGATTGACATAAATTGTATTTATTAATATTTGATCAAATAAAAGTTACGCGAATATCCTTTTTTTAAATTTTACAAATTTAATATTTTTGTTGTTGTTTTTTTTTTGGTTATTTGTTTACAAAAAGAGCTTTAGCATAAGCCACATATGTATTTTGAAAGCGTATCTATAAATAACATCGATTATCGTATAACTTAAGAATTAGCTGGCAACTTTTCGGAAATTTGGCTACAAATATTATACAAAAGTTGTGATTGCCTTATAAGTTAAAATATAGTTGGTTTAAATTATGTTTAGAAGATTGAGATAAATTGCATTTATCTATATTTGTTAAAATAAAAGTGCCGCGAATATCCTTTTTTTAAATTTTATAAATTTTTATATTTTTGTTGCACAAAAATTACTTATGCATATACCTAACAGTTTACCGGTTAAATTGAGATATATTTGGTTCCGAATATAGTTAAAAATTCTATTTCTAATGTCTTTCTTTAAAATTATATACATTTCTATATTTGTGTATTTTGTATCACAAAAAGGACTAACGCATATAGCACGCATATTGTAATGTTAACTTAATATTTACACTAATATAATTATGTTTGACAGCACACACTCGTCACTTTGTTACATCTTGAATAACTGTTCAATAAAATTTGACCAGTCTCACTCTTCAAACCACTGTCCACAACCAGAAGATTCCTAAAAAAATCAAGGCCTTATATATATGTAATTTCTTTTACGTTCATTTTTAATTTTCTCTTGTCCCTCTTTTCCCCTGTTTCTCGTTACTTGCAGTATAAATACGCAGCTACTAAACTAAAATCTCTGCTGAAAATCTCCTCCAGTCATATTTTAAGCAGGGATACCAATGACTATACCAGTCAAGGATTTACTGGTGATGCAGCAGCTACCAGGACTCACAGTGACAACAACGACTATCATATAAATACAGATTCTCACAACAAATATGCTAATGACAATGTGGACGACAGCAACAATATGCTGATGTTTGCAGGACAACTCTCAAATGTGGACAACAGCAGTGAGACCACACCGAACGAATTGCCGTTAGAAGTAAATGCCGTGGTCAGCAACTGAGTAGTGTGTGCAATGTGTAGGTATGTTATTTATTTTTAAAATGTTAGCTTTTAATTCTACAATTGTTTTTTTGTTTTACTTCTTGTCTGTGAATGGTTAATTATATGTGATGTTTTGTTTTATTTTTTTTTTAGCAAAACTTCAGTGGGTGCGGGACAAATCAGCAATGTTCGTGATTAAAGTCATTTAAATGCAATACTCCAAGGAAGGTTGACTAATGAACGTTGATTGAAGTTAAAACCAAAATAAAATAATTAATAAAAATCTGTGCGATAAAAAGCAAAAAAAAAAAATAACTGGACTTTGAAAGGGAATGTATTCCAGTTGTTGAAGAAACAACGAGAGTATTTTAAACAATTTTTTTTTGGTATTTACATATAAATGGGGTAAATCTGGATGAAGTCGTCGACAGGATATGCATACGGGTGATTCCAAATAGTTTCGACTTAGTCTGGATTTTGATGGCTTTCGATTTTTATAAAATTTAGCACTTATATTAAGAAAAAATCAAAAGTTTCGTTCACAAAATATTCAAGGACGAAGGACATTTTCCAAATGTTGATGTCTTTGACCCACAAGAAAAATTCACTAGTATCCTTCATTCCTAAAGAGGAAATACCGTGATCGTTTTAATCTGATGTCACATTCAAAAGTTATCCCGGCATAAACACTAGGGTGGTTGCAGTAATATAAGAAAAAAGTGGAAGAATTTTGTAAATACAATTTTTTTTTTTATTTTTAAATAAATTTATTTATAACTGCGAAACACAAAAATATTCAAGGACGAAGGACATTTTCTAAACGTTGATGTCTTGAGCACACAAGGATCATTCACTGGCATCCTACATTCCTCAAGAGGGAATACCGTGATCGTTTGGCTTTCGTAAAATCTGCAAAGAATTCTGGTAGTAGTTCAGGCAAAAATGCCACATCGATTTTAAGGACCACCCTAATGAACACAGCTATCTTTTCACAAAAATTCTGCAGATGCCACACTTTAAACAGCTATAAGATGTGAATCGAATTCAATGTGGACAAAATTTGCAAAGTATAAAATTGTACATTAATTCCAAAATTTCTCAAATGTATATCAAAAGGACTTTAGCTATAAATCTGATACAGAAGTTGTGATTGCCATAAAACTAAAGCTATAGTTGGTAGAAATTATGGTTAGAAGTCTGAGATGAATACCATTTCTTAATGATGATTAACAAAAAAGTGTCGGGAATATCCTTTTTTGAAATTTGGCAAATTTTTCAATTATTTTTGTTTGTTTTTTTTTTATTTTACAAGAAAATTTTGGGTTATAACTAGAAATTTTGCATAAATGCATTTAAGTTTATTCATAATTTTATTCATATATATGCTAAATTTAGAAAAAAAAAGTTGCAAAAGGATACTCATAAATCACGTATATCATAAAAGAAAAACAAATTGTTTGCAAAATGTAAGTCGTTTGTTATTCACCCCAAAATACTTTCTTGCTTATATAATAAAAAGGACTTCTGCATATAGCAGTTGTCCTTTTTAGGAAACTTGGCTATAAATCTTATATAAAAGTTATGATTGTCATATAATTTGAAATATAATAGATTTTAATTATGGTTAGAAGATTGACATACATTGCATTTATTTATGTGTGTTGAAATAAAAGTGTTGCAAATATCTTTTTTTAATTTTGATGGACAGTTAATATTTTTTGGTTTTTTTTCACAAAAAAAATGTAGGTGCGCTAAAACAAGTGTCTTGTCATATTTTGTGTGTTTGGTGCTAAATTTTGTGATAAATTTAGATAAAATTCAGAAAAGGTTACACATACGTCCCGTATATCCTGATAGTGAACAATTGGTTTAGAACCACAAAAAATATCATATTTTTTGAAACGGTTACCTTTACATCAAATTTTTTTCTGTATATGAAAAGGATTTTTTAATAAGTATACGATATGTCCTTTTTGTAAACATGGCTATATATCTTAAGTTAAAGTTGTGGTCGGCTCATCATTAAGATATAGTTAGTAATAGATATGTTTAAAGATTGTCTGATTAATTGTCATTTAATTATTTTAGTAATAGAAAAAACTTTTGCGAATATCCTTTTTTTGTTGGTTAACATATTTGTTATTATGTTATGTGGTTGAGAACTCACTGTAGGCTACTTTACACTTATGCGCCATCTGGTGTTAGTAGTTATCGTTATAATAGTCACTGGACTAGCAATTCATTGCGTTTATTTACAATTAACACTTAGTCGATTCACAAACCATTCACAATACTAATCAATGTTGCCATAGAGTAAAAAAATATTACACAAAATTCAGAGGCGGCTTTTCAGAGCCGTAATGACGCCGGTGAGACGGCATATCCGGCGACTATGTATGATAGACTGGTAACATTATTGAATGGAAACATTTTTCATTTAAATAATGTAACTATATATGTATATTAACCAGTATGAAAGTTTCAGTCGGGTAAACCGACTTACTTATACCCACACCCTCAATAAAAACATAAAATTTGCTTAAGAAAATACAGAATTCGGGAATAATCGCATTGGATGTATTAATATTATTACTCGATTTCAAAAGTGGGCGGAATGGTACTTTTGTGTGGGAGGTACAAGAAGGGGCGTGGATAAACTCTCAGTTTTTTCTTCAAAACTTTATCCTATTATGGGTTTACAAGTACAGAATGTGGACACGATCACATTGAGTGTATTGATATTATTAGCCAAATTCTAAAGTGGGCGGAATAGTACAATTGTATGGAAGGTTCTAGAAAGGGTGTGGCTAGACTTTAATTTTTTCCAAAACTTTATCCTGTTATAGCTTTACCAAATACAGGAATCGGGCACAATCGCATTGGGTGTATTGATATTATTACTTGATTTCTAAAGTAGTAGGAATGGCTCATCAGTACCAGAAGGGGCGTGGCTAGAACTTTAATTTTTAAAGTTTATCTTGCAATAGCTTTGCTAAATACAGAATTTGGGCATGATCGCGTTGGGTGTATTGATCTTTTTACTTTATTTCTAAAGGTGGCCGAATAGTACATTTGTATGGGAGGTGCCAGCCGGACAGCACACAGACGGACAGACAAACGGACATTGCTAAAACGACTTAAAAAGTCATAAATCAAATTTGGTTTAAAGAAACCTAGGATCTAAAGTGATGCCTTTTATATGTTACACTTTAGGGTCGTATATATATTCTCCTACCCGTAGGGTGAGGGTATAAAAACAGATAGATATCGTTTCATATAAAAGAATTTCCCATAACGAAAATGTTTGCCTCAGTATCACAATTCAAAGGTATTTCCCCAATACATATTTTTTGGCTTATAAATATAACTTTCCGGTGTAACATTTTAGATATTTCCGAAACTGTTGATCATGGTAAAAACTAACATTAGAGAGACTTCACTCTTCCTATTATTTGGCAGCAACAACAGAAATTCATGTATCATTAGCCGAATGTAGAAAAAAATTCCAAGCCCGTTGGTCTTTTGCGCTCGGTAGATAGTTTGTCACACCAAGCTTAGATAACAGCTCTTTTAACTGGTCCATTTAACAATGACTGCCCATCCTGCGCATCCTTGCCCAAGACTTTTCGAGCCGAAGCATTTCCGGTCAACTCGAAGACGCTTAACTTCGTCGATGCCGTTATACAGCTCATAAAGTTCATGGTTTATTCGACGAGGGTACTCTCCGTTAACTATGATGGGTTGGTCGGTTGCGCTGTAGAGCAAGTCGGGTTGGATCAGTGTCTGGTAGAGTTGGATCTTTGTTTGTCGATAGAGGGCTTTGTCATTAAATCGCTTGCTTGGCGCATAGTAGCAGCGGTTTGCGATCAATACTCGTCTCTTGATTTACAAGATGACATTATTATTTGTGTTTAGGGCGGAGCCAATTTAGACAAAATTAGCTTAAGTTATAGTTGTCAACGTTCAAGCACTGTCCCAAACGACTAGATTCTTTGATCGTTGAAACAAATTACTTGTTTTTGTTCTCATTTATCACCAGACCCTTTTCTGCCAATTACATCTCAATGCATGAAAACTTCGCAGTAACATCCCGCAGTCCTCAGGCAACGATGTCTATATCATCGGCATAGGCGAGCAGCATGTGACTTTAGTTAAAGATGATATCAGTCGTGCTTCTTAACATTCCGCAGCTCTCGGCCAATGATATCTACATTACCGGTATATGCGAGCAACATACGACTTTTATTGCAGATGGTACCAGCCCTGTTTACTACAGCCTTTCTCATGATCATCTCTATTATTATTTTAACCTTCATGTGCTCGGGATTGTAAACTTACGTGGACGGTCGGCTGACTACAAATGTAGCAAACACGGAATTTTAAGTAATAAATACATATTTGCTTAAAATTTTATGGTAAATTTATTTTGTTTGAAGATAAAATAATACATCTTACTACAAAACTAAATAGTTCCGGAAAACTAGTATTTTTGGCCATGTTTTATGTAGAAAAATGGATAACGCACCCCAGGATTGGGTTAGGTGAATTGGATTTATGTATGTCATTAGTAACATCAGCAAAGCTTCCACAGTTGTATATTCCGGACAGTAACCATATTTCAGATGTATATCCCAATATTTTTGGAATGTACATTAGATAGGGTCGAAAAAAAAAGTTGTACTTGTCAGTCCATAAATTTGAAGATTAGGCAACAACGATTCTGGGACACAAGAAAAAAATTTTTTACGCGCACCCTAAAAACGGCCCATTTAGTTTTTTCTGTGCTGTGACGTCATTTGAAGTCCGATCGAGAGAAAAAGTACACTGTTGTTTTTGATTTTACAAAGGCTACATTTCCTTCATATGTCATTTTTGACTTCGACGTCAAATTTGACAAGTGACTGATTCTATCTCGATTTCTACCCCTTTTTTCCGGAGATTTTTCATAACGCACGTAAAGATCTTAAAAAATTGTGAATATATTGCTTTTGAATTACCCACTTTTATTCATAAACAAAAAAGTTACAAACGTTTTTAAAATGTACAAATGTGCTCAGAAGTCATATTAAATAAATTAATTAATCATATTAAATTGTTTATATAACTAAACTTTATTATGAACCGAGTGAAAATAAATAATTTTATTATAAAAATTCCACAATTAATTATATTAAGATGTTTAAGGATATTAGAAAGACACGTTAATTTCGACCGCCAATACATAATAGGGTGGCTCGAATTCCATCAAGTTATTCAGATCACATTTTAGTAGTGCGGAAAACTTACTATGGATAATACAAGTATTTTGGTAAAAAAAATTGAAATCGGACAATATCTGTAGATCGCGCATCGTGATCAAATTGGTGGGGAAGAAGAAAAAAAACCACATCAAGCCAAGAATCTGCTGCGGAGTCGCCCCTAGAGGGGTAAAATGGATGACCGACTCCCAGTAATTTTTTCCTCCTAACATTTTCCTCATACATTCCTACCCCCATCTTCACACACTACTCCCACCGCAAAAATGCGCCTAGAGGTGTTAAATGTATGACAGACCACCAATATTTTTGCAACTCCAACAGTTTTTTTAGAACATATCTACCTAATATCTGCAACCCTTAAGGTGGTCCCCACACATTTTTTTTGTCTTTTATGAGATAAGCCTCCTAGAAGGGTACCATTATGACCGACCCCCGCTTTGTCCAGCTCCATATATTTCATCCCTCTATGAGGCAGGACAGGAGATGATGTCATTAAAAAATAATATGTAAAGAATAAACAAAAATTTTATGTGGCCACCTTAATAATTGAAGATAGAAGGTAGATATTTTCTAAAAAACTGTTGGAGTTGCAAATATATTGGAGGTCGGTCATACATTTAACACCTCTAGGCGAATTTAAGCGGTGGGTGTAGTGTGTGAAGATGAGGGGTAGGAATGTATGAGGAATATGTTAGGAGGAAAAAATTACTGGGGGTCGGTTATCCATTTTACCCTTCTAGGGGCGACTCCGCGGCAATTTCTTGGCTTGATGTTGTTTTTTTTCTCCTCCCCCACCAATTGGCCACGATGCGCGATCTAAAGATATTGTCCGATTTAATTTTTTTTTACCAAAATACTTGTATTATCCATAGTAAGTTTTCCGCACTACTAAAATTTTATCTGAATAACTTTATGGAATTCGAGCCACCCTATTATGTATTGGCGGTCGAAATTAACGTGTCTTTCTAATATCCTTAAACATCTTAATATAATTAATTGTGGAATTTTTATAATAAAATTATTTATTTTCACTCGGTTTATAATAAAGTTTAGTTATATAAACAACTAGTGGGCCCGGCAATGCTTCGCTATTGCATGTTAACTTGTAATATATTTCACATTTAGGTCTACAAAGTACTTCGAAAACGGTACTTAAGCTCGATAATGATATGTTGAGTTTATTAACTTATGTAGGTAATTTCAAGCAACTCCTTAACATGAAAGTTAACAAATTAAGTGTTGTTGTTTTAAATTCTAAATATCGTAGGCTCTATGACGATAGAAAAAGGTCCTCAGCAAAGTCATATTTTTTACAAATCGGAAACAGTCATTCCGTTTAAGATCAAAATTCAATGAAGTAGCGGTAACCGTCTGTATACTAACTATCTATTTGGGCGTAAAAAACACTTTTGACATGCCTTCTCCGCCTATTGACCGACAATTAAAATTTCGTTTGAAGCTTTATGCCTTTAGCCATAAAAACCTCTTTTGCCATGTCTTCTTCTCACATGGATCAAGAATATTTCCGAATACTATCTTAGTATTGAACTCGTATTACCATTCTATGAGATAATTCGGTCACCAACGTTTGGCTTTACAAAGTGATGATCTCACGCGCTGTATGGCATTTTATGCCGTCGCGTTGGAACTATTTCTTCTTCAAATAATGTGCAATGACATGATAAATAAAAAAAAATCAATTGATCGTCCACTGGTTTTAGTTCTTCTACCAGTTGGTTATATGAATATAGGCCAAGATCTTTCCTCTGCATTTGCAGAGACCGAGTTGCTGAGAACGGCGTCGGTTCTATAAATCCGAGTCCCCTGTCACACTTACGTCTACAGCGTCGATGGCTTCGATTAGCTGCTCAGATGGATGAGTATATGCACCATAAACTTCACAAAGGGCAAACAAAACGTGCATTTTGAAAATAAATTTGCAAGATTTGTAAACGTTGTTCTTGTGTAGTCTCTACATGGTGATTTTTCAAAGAAAGTCGCAATGAAAGTCTATCACACTTCACACACCTCACCTGAATGACGAATTGGTTGACCTAAAATGGCAACAAAAACGGTAAATGGGGTTTTGTTGGGTTTCAATTGTACATTAAAAATCCACATGAATCAAAATCCTAGCTGATGCTTTTTGTAAGATAAAAGGATTTTTCGTTTATTTACTCCGTTTTGCGCTTCTTTTAGAAGTGACGTTCGTTGCCCCATGATTATTGAAAGCGTACAGACTTCAGATTTAAGACACTTCTATCAAAATTTAAGTTTTCTGCACTAAATTAAGCTTTCCCAGCGCGAGCTACACACAAAGTTTATTGGTGACATTTTCTAACAATTCATCGTAGATTTGGTTACAATTTTTGCGAATAAAAAAACTGTCCCACCTTACTGTTCTTATCTCTAGGCGAACTGCAATATAGTGTGGAATTATATTTTACAGTTATAACTGTTTATTTTAAAAGCGGTGTGGTACAGCCCACTTCCACTCTTACTGAAATTTATACTGCAACAACAACATATGTAACAAATCTCATCTTCATACCTCTTATAGTTCATGAGATATAGCCCTTTTTATTTTCATGTTGTATGGGCGGTGTCACGCCCCTTTATCCAATCACAACCAAATATAGCCAGGGACTATCTACAGGTCATCAGTACCACTTGGTAAAATTTTCGTATCAATCTGTCTATTGGGAAAGCCTGTAGAGCGGTTTTGAAAAGGGGGCGTGGCACCCCCCACTTCCACGCTGGCTGTAATTAATACTGCTCCAACAACATATATACCAAATCTCATCTTCATACATCTGATAGTTCATGAGATATAGCCCTTTTAATTTTCAAGTTGTATCAGCGGTGCCACGCCCCTTTATCCAATCACAATCTATTATAGCCAGAAACTATCAGAAGGTCAACTGTACCATTTGGTAAAATTTTCGTATCAATCGCTCTATTAGAAAAGCCGTTAGAGCGATTTTTAAAAAGGGGGCGTGGCACCGCCCACTTCCACCTTGGCTGTAATTAATACTGCTCCAACAACATATATACCAAATCTCATCTTCACACCTCTGATAGTTCATGAGATACAGCCCTTTTGATTTTCAAGTTGTATGGGCGGTGCCACGCCCCTTTGTCTAATTGGACCGAATTGTAAATATAAACCACACGGGGCGCCACCCATCGGTCCAGCCGTTCGTGAGTGATGAAGTCACAACACACTTGCAACAATTTTTTATATATATAGATTTAATATGATTAATTAATTTATTTAATATGACTTCTGAGCACATTTGTACATTTTAAAAACGTTTGTAACTTTTTTGTTTATGAATAAAAGTGGGTAATTCAAAAGCAATATATTCACAATTTTTTAAGATCTTTACGTGCGTTATGAAAAATCTCCGGAAAAAAGGGGTAGAAATCGAGATAGAATCAGTCACTTGTCAAATTTGACGTCGGAGTCAAAAATGACATATGGAGGAAATGTAGCCTTTGTAAAATCAAAAACAACAGTGTACTTTTTCTCTCGATCGGACTTCAAATGACGTCACAGCACAGAAAAAACTAAATGGGCCGTTTTTAGGGTGCGCGTAAAAATTTTTTTTCTTGTGTCCCAGAATCGTTGTTGCCTAATCTTCAAATTTAGGGACTGACAAGTGCAACTTTTTTTTTTAATACTGGGACCGACCCACTCTAATGTACATGCGTTGTTCCATTAGGTACATGTAAAGTTATTATGCCCAGCTCCGCCGGAAGTTTCGCTTCATGCTTTTGTCTTGAACAGGGCTATGATTTTCCAAATATATAATGACTAATACGCTTATATCAATCATATTGTAGAACATTGCCAAAGGCAACGCCAAGTTTATCTTTTGGTTGTGTGGCGAAAACCATTTTTGTATTTTGAATTGTTTTTTTGGAACTACAGACTATGTTAGAGGAACACTTGAAAGTATTATAATTGACCTTCCATTTTCTATATCACACCTTGCTGCATTGGTGGTATGGCCTAAGTAAATATAGTTCGTCTTTATTGCTGTCTAGTCAAACTGCTCATGTATGGTAATTGTCAAACCAAGAGGCGTCCCGTCTCCATATTCTTCAAATTATATTGTTCCGCCACACCACTAAATTCCATTATTTGTATGGGTGAAGGGGTGGGGCGTTCTGACGCTTTGTCTACTATTGTAAGATTATTATAGTGATCTCATTTATATGGGAGGTACCAGAAGGGGTGTGGCAAATGTTTCGACATTCTGAGGATTTGTCTACTATGTTAAGATAATTAAACTGACTAAGTTAAAAAAAATAGGTAAAACTGTATGAAAAGTATCATTTGGATATTGTAGCACAGCTATCATGCACATCGTTTAAACTGCACAATGCATCTTATCCCATCGATCGATTTATTGACGCTTGCTAGCAATAGAAGTTCAACGAGCGCTCTCAGTTCTATATAGGTAAGATACCTGATTTCACATCGTCAGCTTTGCAGTATGTAGCTCTTCATTCACATTTGGAATAATTTGATGAATTTTTAAATTTTGCAACCATTGCACCATGACTCCGTCGTGTAACGGTCTCCTGCTTTGCAACCAAGTCGTTCTGGAAATCTTATAATTTACCTACGCCGTTCTCTTGCGATCTTCTCCAATGTCATACCCAGCAAGTATAATTTCGTATTTCGCGTTAATTCTTTAGAAATGAGTGTGAAGAAACAAAATCAATACTAAAAGCACATGTTTCAACAAACGTTAAGCAAAAAAAATTGATTTCAGTTGAAAATAAGATGAATTTCCATACATTTTATATATTGACTACATTTGTAGTCAGCCGGCCATGGGATGGTCTTTTTAAAATTATGATGTGGAGGCAGCAAAAGTATTTTTTATTGATGGTTTTATAAGTTAAATCAGGTAAAAACACTTTTTTAGGAAGCTACTGAAAATTTCGTACCATTCCCTTTTGTAGCAAAAAAGTTACAAGAGTTATACTTCAAAATTACTACAAATGTAGTCATCCGAGCACATAAAGGTTAAAGAGATCGCATGACAGACGAGGCTTGACTAAAGCTTCGCTTGGTAGAAAATGGCTCTATCAGATGTTTGTCAATTTTCACCGAAGGCTTCGTGAAGGTCACTGTCACAAAGTCGCATCAGTTTCGCGGGGATATCAAACTCAGCCATAGCATCTAAAAATTTTATGCAAAGTATCGATTTGATCACAAATTAACCTCCTTTATACTTTTGGATGCTTAGTATAAGAGATAAAAGCACTTAAAGTTTTTCATAAGAATTTTGACGTTTTTCCACCCATTCCAGGTGAGATCCCAATCTATTTTAAGATGAGATCCGAACTGGTGATTTCCCAACTATTATGTGGTGATCATAAATTAGTCTCCTTCTTCCCAGACATTGCAAGGTGAGATTCCAACTACATATTAGTGATTTCACAACTATTCTATGGTGATCGCAAACTAAGCCAGCTTTGGCGATTGGATGCTTAGTTTAGGAGATAACGACAATTGAAAGATTTTTTATATGAATAAGGACGGCATGCCAACCATTTGAAGATGAGAGGAAACAGTCACCCATCAGCATTTTCCAAACCAATTTTCGTATTGCGTAACGAAATTTTCTTGAAAATATTCTTTGAGATTTGCCCAAAGAATAGTGGATAAGCATAAACAATCTGATTTCGGGTAAACCGAGTATTCAAAATTGGCATTTTTGAAAAAATCGGCATATGGTTTCAGAAAGCAACCGGTAAGACGGTTTCGGTTTTAAACACTCTAGGTGTTCTCCAGCATTTGTCGTAGTGTGAATATCTGGTCGTGGATTTACCAGGTCTCACACTGATAATGTCCAATTACCCTACGGTAAATTGGTTTTACAGTGGTAAAGAAGTGTCAATTTGACTTGCGTTAAGTATTTCTGCGGCGTTGCATTTTCTCAATGGCGGTGTTTAATAGGATACATTTATTTCTTATGGAGTGGTATGTCATGTTACTCGACTTTGGTCTTAAGATTAGTACTGTAGAACAGCCACAGGAGTGGCCCATGTTACGTAGTAGGGTGTCAATTCGCACCTTCAATGACAAAGCCATTTTAATGTGAAGTGTCCCTTTCATATATTTGAGTTAGAAATAGTATCGGTCCATACCCACCAGGGACCAGTCATAGGACAAGTTCTGTGTTAGTCTCTTTTTTTAAATATGTGCTATATTGGCAAGCCCATTCTGGTACCCCCCATACAAAATTACTTATATTTGGAGAATTCTTATTGCACCCATAACTTTCAAACAGACAACTGGAGCATTTAATTAAAAAATAAAATTAGGTAAGTGACGAACACGGATAACGATCTGAAGACATGTAGAGAACATTTCAGAAATCTGCTGGATACGGACACCACTCTCGAAGATCCAATCTATGAAGATGGTATTAACTGTCACAGTGAGATATCCCGCTTTAAAATTATCAAAGCAGCTGGAGCCGATGGTCTCCCGGCTGAATTGTTTAAGGCAGGTGGAGAAGAGCTGATTAGGAGCATGCATCAGCTCATGCCCGCGAATTGGAGTCTCAGTCTGTTATGTCCTATTTACAAGAAAGGAGATCGTAATGAGTGTAAGAACTAAGCCTATTACCAATTGCGTACAAGGTCCTTTCGAGCATATTGAGTGAACGTCTGAGGCCAATTGTAGAAAAACTAATTGGAAAATATCAGTGCGGCTTTAGAAATAAAAAAAAAAACTCATGAAAAGCTGATAGGCACCTACCACCTCTTTGTCGACTACAAAGCTGCCTTCGACTCTCCGATAAGGAATGAGTTATTTGAAACCATGTATGAGTTTGGTGTTCCTGCAATACTTATTCTACTTTGCAGATGTACCTTGCAAAACACCAAATACTCGTTGAAGATCACTTTAAACCATCCAACACGGAAAGAGGTCTCAGGCAGGGTGATAGCTTATCAGGTACACTATTTAAAATATTTATGGAGAAGGTGATGACAAAGGCTGATGTCTGGCACCATATTCTGCAAGAGCCACATGCCACTAGCCTATGCCGATGATATAGACTTCATTGCCCGAAATCTGTGGGATGTTACTGCAGTTTTCTCATTACAGAAAATGATTCTGCAAAAATGGGTTTAGCGGTCCACGAGGACAAAACAAAAAAAATGATTTCGACGAACAAAGAGTCCCTTCGATGGGGACGCACCGTAAACATTGACATTTATTGTTTTCAGGTAGTAGATGATTTTACCTAGTAGGACTAACTGGAGAACGCATGCAGAAGACCAAAGCGTGTGGAATTCTTTAATTCTTTCAGGCCTCTAATTTATGAACCGCGTTCGTAAGTTGGAATGGGCCACTTAAGTAAGTAAATAAGTAAGTAAATAAGTAAGTTTTCCTTAGATCTCAATTGATACCGTAAAGTACTTCACAAAGTTAACATATCGTCGTTCCGAAGTTATCTTCACGTATATCACAAAATCAAAAAAATTGAGATAAGATCATTTCCTTGGATAAATTTGTTAGATCTATCGATCTGTTTAATAACCAGGTCCTTACCTCTTATAGTTTCTGAGATATTGAGCAGCCGTTTTGTTGTATATCCACTTTTGGGAAAAAAATTTTGCGTTATGATGCCGTATGAACCATTGTTGTGGATATACAATAAAAAATATATGAAAATTTCTAATTATAAAAAAATAAGTTATCTTCACGTATGTGCCAGAAAAATGTGACATATTTTTAAAAATAAATTACACCGTGCTACAGTAAATGAAAACTTAGAACGTAAACTAGTGTATGTTGTATGTCATATCGAGTACAACAATAACCTGCATACCAAAGTTCCCTAAACTACAAAAATCCTGACTTACGGGAAAAAATACCGACTCTTCATTACTTTCTTCACTTGAAGGCTTATAACTCAGTCAATTCCTAACCAAAGTTAGATTTCTTAATGGTTTTGGAAAGAAAAGACTCGGCCTTTGCAACAATACATATATTTATATAGATAACTTGTCATATATGTCTGTTTTTGCACTGATACCGCAAACTTGTTGGATTTTTCACTATTTTTTAAGTTAGAAGAAGTTTTTATCCTATATTTTATTAGGATTCTCTAATGTTTATTATTTTATTAAGAAATTGCATTCATTTACGAGTACAACGCATATTTGCCCATAAAATTGTTTACACAGTGGTTAAATTATTTTAGTTTTTGGAAGAACGTCACTTTCAAATCCTACAAGTTTGCCGTTTCAAGGCAAACACAGACATATCTGACAAGTTATTTATTTAAATATATACATCGTTTGAAAGACAGTAGTCTCTTCTTCTTTTCAGATCATTAAAAAAGGTTAAAAATTGACTGAGTTATAAGCCCTGAAGTGGAGACCGGGTTTTTACCCGTAATTCAGGTTTTTGAGGGTGTTATCGAAATATGGGTTACAGATACATGTTGTTCTTAATCACACTTACAACATGTCACTCCTACAATTTCCTTAATTTTTTTCCATACTCTAGCAGTGTGTTATCAATAAAATTTTTCGAATATGGCATACTAGGTGATTCTACACGTCCCGTCAAAGTTCCAAAAATAACGGTTTTATTGCATAAACAATCAAAAAAGACTAACAAACATAACTTTAGAAATTCTAAAAAGAAAAAAAATCCAAAAATATTGTAATATATTGTTGATCTTAAGCGAATCCGTGAGTAATTCGTGTCCAAAAATTTAATACTTTTCATGTTATAAAGTTTTTTGCTACTCCTCTAAAATTATGAAAATGTGGGTTTCGCTTTCTTTACATTCCAGGTGACGATAAATTTATATTTCTATTCTAATGACTTTATAACCCATTTCGGTAAAATTTAGTACCACGTTGTACAGAATGCGCAAATGTTTCACGTTGTTATTGATCAATTGCCTACTTGCAACTTACTGAATGTATAGTGGATATACGTGAAGATAATTTCGGAGTAAAAACATATGAATTTGGGTTTTCATGTTATTTTCACGTATGTGCTATAAAAAAACAAATAATTCCCAAAAAGTGGCGTATACAACAAAATGTGACTAAATAATTTGATGTAAAAATAGCTATAACTCGGAAAATTGTTTCCATGGCTTTGTTTTTTTTTACACTAATATATGTAGAATTTCAAGCACTACTTCTGACAAAAATATTGGAATAATTTTTTCACACAACTTTTTTTGTATTAAGTTTTGAAACTTTAGAACCAATTTCCCACAAAAAGATTTTCTTTAGATACGTGAAGATAACTTCGGAACGACGATATGTCCAGAGATATATCATACGTAGGACGAAGGCATTTGTCAGTCAGTTTTTGTACTGGTTCTCGTATTTAATTATATATACCCTCACATGTATAGGTGAGAATATACAAATATTAAGGATGTATATTCTATCCATTCGATACATGACATTCCAGCAATTGTCTTGTACAGAAACGCAAACAGCAAAAATAATAATTTTTTTATATGAAAGGCTAAACTTATTTTTAGGTCACTACCACCCATCTTCTCTAGTAAAAAGTTGGCGACAGTAAGAATTCAATTACATATAAGTCATTGTAAAGTATGTATAGCTGTGTGTTAAATTCTTTCACTGCACATTTCCTTGAGGACAAAATTGCAATTGTGCCATCCATCAACGCGCCATCGATTGCATTGTGGTTACTTACGATGACTAATTAAAGCGCATGTGCGCATTTTATTTGCACTTCGACTTTCTACAACAAAAATCAAGAACAGTTAAATGCACTCGATTGGCGCCCATTACACGCATTTACGCAAACACGTACACACACTCGCTCAATCACTCATTCACATCAAGTGCAATTAATTTTCTGAGAGCCTAATGAAATATTATACATACGTACACTTGTAACATATAGAGTGTATGGACGAACGAATGAACGAACCAACAAGCACGTTTAACTTTTCCTCTATGCGATAAGCGGCGTTTAAAAGTGTGGTTGTTGTAGGGTGTGTGTGTGTTGTACGGCGATTACTATGCATGCAGTACTTATATGCATGTACATAAGTCCATATACGTATATACGTTTGACCAAACATCCATGGGAGTGTATATTTGTTTGCCTTCGTATACATTGGCTTTATTTGCTCTTTTTCTTTACACATAACAAAAAAAAAGTCATCGATACCCCACCAGCACTCATTGTAAGCGGTTCAAACCGAAAGAATCTTACATACACGTGTTTACATATGTTTCTTTGGACGCGCACATCGCACAGTGTTTTCGAAAACGATCAGGTTGCATCGAAGTACTTTATATTGCGTATCAAATTGGGAATTCATCGAAGGCAATTAAGGGTAGAGGGAGATAGAGAGAAAAATGTTTTTTTTTAATTTCTTTTTTTATCAGATTCGATGTTTCGTAAGGTCAGTCGATTTGTTTTTTAAATTGTATAAATCAAGATTACATTTGGTCTTAAGGTTCAACTTTGTCAGGGACCATCATGGGATCAGTTATACTACTGGTAAAGCCGGATGCTCGTTGGACATTGACTTCGATTAAACTACCGATTAGACGAAACTTCCATTTGTTCGCTTAGGAAAAACTAAACTTGCGCTTAGGTGCATAACTCGGAACTGAGACTGGTTGTGGAAGGAAATCTATTACGTCTGCGAAGATGACGAAGTCAAGAGCTTAATGCTATGTGGACGGAGTTTGATAACCTGCAAAAAATTTTCGTTATGTGTATGTCATCCGAAGAGTTGTCTGTGCGGTATACTTTTTTTATCATGTAGGAATTTTTAAATGACCATTCCTTACATGATCTTTATCTTAATTTCCATCGCAGGATATTGGCAACATGTTCTTTGGGATTCCCAAGTCACTGCAGGATTGACGAAAAATCAATTAAATCTCTAAGGATAAGAAGGAAGCGGAGGAGGAAATGACATCTGTGTGGGTGAATTTTACCTTGGGTTTGGGATGGTTCACTTATATTCAAGAGAGTTTGACTATTCCAGATATTTTTGGATTGAATATGTCAATCGAGGAATTAATAAGGAAAAGGAAAGGAAAGGAAAGGAAATGAAAGGAAAGGAAAGGAAAGGAAAGGAAAGGAAAGGAAAGGAAAGGAAAGGAAAGGAAAGAAAAGAAAAGAAAAGAAAAGAAAAGAAAAGAAAAGAAAAGAAAAGAAAAGAAAAGAAAAGAAAAGAAAAGAAAAGAAAAGAAAAGAAAAGAAAAGAAAAGAAAAGAAAAGGAAAGGAAAGAAAAGAAAAGGAACAAAGGATCCTTTCCGCTTTTTATTATATCTTGTAGGGTTTTCCCACTTACAATTTGTTTCTTGTTCTCTTCTCTTCATTTTCACTTCATAATAATTACAACAGGTTCCTTTGAATCCCAAAGTAAATGCAGTATTGATGGAAAATCGATGAATTCTGCAAGGATGACGAAGAATTTTATCTCGTCAGCCTTGAGAGTCTGGACGAGCTGGGTTTGCAAAGACTGCTTTCATTCGGTCGACCAGATCGCCATCTCGGCAATATCCGTTGCTCTTTAATTAACATCTTACTTGATCTTTAGCTTCGATTCACATCTGGATAATTGCAACGGAAAACCTTTCGATCCCTGTGTCACTGCACCATTCGGTCTGTAACACTGAAATAGGATCACTAATTGTTTCAAGATTAACTATTTTCTACTTCGCGACAATTATAACTGAAACCCAAAGGTTAAACCAAAGGCTATCAGACTGAGAAAAGCTGGCGGTTGGCATCACTCCACATATGGTCATGCAAACATTCTCCAGCTTTTGGGTAATGACAACATTTTCATTTGCCACTTCTTTTTAATTTTATGCAGGGACGATGAAGATGTAAAGACGATGAGACATCGAATTTTATCTCGGCAGTCTAAAAAGTGTGGCCGAGGCGGGGTTTGGATAGACAGCTTTTTATCGGTCGACCAGATTGACATGTCCGTTGCTTTTTAATTAAAATCTTACTTGTTCTTTTGCTTCACTTCTGGATAATTACAAAGGAAAACCTTTGGAACTCCGAGTCACTGCGCCTTTTGTACATTAACATTGAAAAGGATCTGTCATCACCGTAATAATCTGTGTTTCCTTTTTGATTTTTAATAGTCTTTAGATTTATTATTTTCTACTTTTAGCTTTTGGTACTGCCAACTCGTTTAATCTACCACCACTAACTGATTTTTTGAAGGAACTTGTGGATTTCTTTAACGTGGCCATTGAAATTCCGGAAAGAACGGAATGAAATGAATGCGGGACTCCTTGTGTTGACTCCAGTTCTGTCTTTACTGAAGGATCGAAGATGGAATATGGCACAGGAGCTGGTGTATGCAGCGAGAACCTGCGCTAGGCCTTTCTACATAATGAATGCAGAGTGTTTCAAGCTGAGGTACTAGTCATTTAGAAAACTGCTGAGGGTATATTGGGATGTGAAATCGGATAACCCTCTGTGAGGATAGAAAAGCTGAAATTAAAGCAAACTAAAGCCCCAGGATGTCAGCCTTTGTTGGGTCCCGGGACATTGCGATATCTCTAGGAAGGAATCAGCAGACAACTGATTCTGATTCCTAATGACAACTCTTTTCATCTGTCAACTCTAATTGATTTTTTGAAGGAACGTGTGGATTTCCATAATGAGGCCATTGAAATTCCGGAAATAACTGAATGAAATGACGAGAGGACTTCTTATGGTGACTCTATTTCTGTCTTTACTAAAGGATCGAAAATGGAATATGGGCCAGGAGGTGGTGTATATAGCAAGGACCTGCATCTAAGCCTTTCCTTCGGGCTACATAATGAAAGCAGTGTTTTTTAAAGCGGAATAGCTGACCACTCAGAAAGCCGGTGAGGCTTTAATGAAATGTGGAATCAAAACTAACAGGCGGATAACCAAGCAGCCAAGCTGCAATTAAAGCAACGTGGTGTAAAACTAAGTTGGTAATGAACTGTAAGGAGAAGTAAGATGGTCTAAAGCCTCTGAATGTCAGCCTTTGTTGGGTTCCGGGACATTGAGCTCTGGAAAGGAATCAGCAGACATATTGGTTGAAGAAGGCTCTACTATGCCTGATCATGACTCTCTGATAAATGTTTACCCGCCCATTTGTTATGATGTTGGCTTCTTTGTGGACTGGATTGCTAAATCGCAGTCCGAATATAGCTGATCCCAATCAGAAAACATGGTTGGCCTTTGTAGGAGTGAATTAAGACCTACCTGTCGAATTTTAACTGGTCACTGCAATATCAGGCAACTAACAGGCAAATAGATTAGGTCAATACCGGTCTACTGTCATGTGTGTATAGCCGATCCACCTCCATTCTTAATGTTTAATTTGCTTCAGGGTGGGTTCCTCGTTGCATAAGTTCCAGAGATCTATGTTGCTGATGGTGTTGGGCCAGAATATTCTGCATATGACTCTGAGGCACTTGTTGAAGAATATTTGTAGGTTTTGATTGATTGTGTTCGAAACTAGCCAATTTTCACTTCCATACAACAGGGTAGACTTTATGCATGCATTGAATATTCTAAGCTTGGATCTTCTGGATATTTGTGAGCTCCTCGATACTGATTGCAATCGTCCGAATGCCGCTCTCGCTTTGTTGAGCCTGCTGCTTGCGTCTGTTCCTTCGTCTTTGGCTTTCTTGATATTTATCTCAAGTCCAACATTATGCGCTAATCTTTCTAGATCTTCCATTTTCGTTTGCATGTTGGAGATTTTGTCCGAGAGTAGACATATATCATCCGCATAATCCAAGTCCTCGAGTTGGCGTGAGAGAACTTATCCTAACCTATCCTTAGTAAATTATATGATGGTTAGATCACACGACCGACCTGTGTTCGAGCACCTGCACAGCCATCTTCTGTTGTTTTGATAAAATTTCCTTATTTCTTTGTTTTCGTAATTGTCCACTTAATTGACATGACTAACAAAAGGTCTCAAACAGCTGACATTCAGATTATTCCTAATTTTTAAATATTCTCCCCCAGTTTTGTTTAACTAAACCCATGCAAAGTATAAGTAAATAATGTTTATCTAGGGTATTTTATATGAAAAACTTGTAGAGAGCTTTAAAATTATTAGCTTCCCAAAGTGGTGGTGAAACGTTTTATATTCAAACTGTTAGAATTCGTTAATTCTCCCGAGTACAGCAATCTAAAATAACAAATCTACTCATAATAAAAGTTACTCGTATTTATATAAAAGATATTGTTATCAGTGCTCTTGCGTTGCCCCATGCCAGAAGACTCTTTGTTTTTTTGAAAGAATTAGTTTAAATTTATGTTCGTTTCCCACCAATTTTGATGATGATTTAGTATTTGGATGGTGTTAGTGAAACGTAATGTGCTTAATCGCTTAGAACTGACAAGTAATTAACGCCCCTCGCAGCGTAAGGTAATGAGATCTAGAACCTTTGAACGGTACGGATGATACGGATCCTCGATGAAACCAAATGTTATGTACTCGGTTTTGTAGCTTTCACATTCAATTTTGGATGAGTACAGATTGGGATAATTTTAATGTCTGTCCGAATAAAGGCAGTAATATAACACACATGAAAACTAGGAATGCTTCGGAGGTAATGTAAATGTATGTTTACAGTATGTAGTAATATCTCACTTGCAGCTACAAGTTTTTTTATATTAGTCGATCAATATATAGTAAAAATAATCAAGAGATAACGGAAATAGATCACAATTTTATTAAGCCAAAATTCCTTGAATATAAATTAACGGTGACAAAAACAAAGAGAACAGTAATGAAAGTTTGATGATCTCAGGACTATGTTCTATTTTAGGATCAAATTTGTCACTTTTGTCACAAAATTAAAAAATTCAGCGTACAAATCACTGGATGACAATATTTCCAAATCCGAACCAAATACCATTTATTAGAACTGGATTCGTTTGCAACAAATTATAACTCTTCATGACTAGATAATGAGCTGAATAACGTGACCTCAGTTAAAAATTACCAAATTGTGGCTTATAATTCAGAAATACTACTGCAAATTAGTTAAAAGGTAGATGTCGATGCATCAAGAATCGGTATTGATGCCAGCCTGTTATAAAACCAGATCCTAAAGCAAGGTTTTTGATAGCAGTTTTTCTGGAACCGATTTCGGTTTTTGGGTCAGAATAATAACAACCTTGGCTTTTTTATAAACTAAGGGTAAAATACCGCTTTTTGTAAACGTTTTTAGACAATTAAAAAAAAAGACTTAATTTCCCTTTACACCCCATGAATAAGGTATGGGATAGCTTCTCGCTTTGTTGTGAATTAACACGCTTTCTATTTCAAAACTAACGGCATCTACTTGTTTATCGACGAATGCAAACGACACTGTTTGAGTAGCTCCTACTAAACACGCCGATTGACTCGACACTAATACTGCGAAGTTGCTGTCGACAACATTCGAGGGGAGCCGACAATGAAAGAAAAATTTATTTATTGTTTTCTTTTAAGATGACTATGCCACGGCCGGTCCAAACATACAACTGGTGCAAAAATACCGAGTAAGACATCGGGTTCTTAAAACCGATATTTGTAGTCGGCTTGCGAAAAAAAAACATAAAAGAAGCATTTGTAATTACACTTTGAAACTAATTGAAAAAATATTGAGTAACACGGTTTCCATAAATTATTTTATTCAATTTAAGATCATAATTATATTCTATTAGTATTCAGATCATAAAAGACCGCTTAGTGCACGGGTTAAAGTTTACTAAAACTGGTTCTTAAACTCGGTATTTTGCGGACGGTTTGACAAATTACAAACATAGCAAGTATATTGAAACCTAAAACCGATACAAGACAACCGATTATATATAAAATTACAATATAAAATCGGTCCTTAATCGTGATTTTCCGGAAATAGTTTAAAACACCGATTGGCATGAAAATCGGTCATGGCACTATTCCAGCTGATTCTTATATTCAATGACTTACTGGATCCGAATCTATTCCCTCGGCTGACCTCCTGAATTCGAATGTCACCCATATTTTTTTCCATTACCCCTATTTGATTTACTTATATGATAACAAAAAGTAATGTAAAAGGCGTCCCGAAAAACGGCGGGTTATAGGAAAAAATGGGGGAATATTCAGATTAGGACATAATTTTGCATAAGAATCGACTGTTTTCTCGCGTCGGATCACCCCTTTAATTTCAGCTACCAACTTCACTTTTTTTATTATACATGTGAATCAAAGAAAAGTAAATTCAGAAATATTAAAAGTAAACTATTTTATTAGAAAAATATTAACTTTTGCAAATATTACTATATATTATTTGTATAGGAGGAACCAGGTGCGATTTTTCTTCGTAAATCAAAGTTCATTAATCGCCTTTCTTGTACAAAATTTTACCAAATTCAGTGCACTTTCAAAAAAGAACAATGAGGGTGATTTCGGTTGTTGTTGTTGTAACAGCTAGAGGAAATAGCTGCGGTGACAATTCTTTATACCGATTCTCAATTTATCGGCACTCGATCGGGCATGTAATCCGATCATTGTTGGCAACTCTGTTTCGTCCCTTTGTAGATAACAAGGATTGTGTCAAGGGATTTTTAGACTGCTGTTGTGAGTTTTAATCGCCAAATTCCTCCAAAGATGGCGCCAGCTAGTTTTGTTGATTTATTTTGCGATGTTGATCAATCATTTCCTTCTTCCTTGGTCCTTATGCAATCTAAATTTTGTTTAGTGCAAGCATCTAGGATGAGTTTTGTTGGCTTCAGAACTCGAAATTATTTGAAAAGTAATATTTCATCGATGTTGATTTGGCCGGGAATCGAACCCGTCACCTTTGGATTGCTAATCTACGTCGCTTCCACTGGGCTATCGAAGGTCATTTGTGTGGGAGGTACCAGAAAGGCGATTGCCAAATAGTTTGGTTTTATGAGATTTTGCCTACTATAGGGTGATTTTTTAAGAGCTATAGGAAAGTGCAAATGTTGACCGTGACTGCGCCTCAAATGGTCCATCCGTTTAATCCAATTTTGACATACTCTTTCCAACATTTCGGTTGGTATCTCATGAATAAATGTTCCAATGTTGTCTTCCAATGCGTCAATTGAAGCGGGCATGTGTGTATAGACATGAGCTTTAACATAGCCCCACAAACATAGTCTCGCAAGCGTACATTTTACACAAAATATGTCCGAATTTAGCACACTTACAAAAAAAGATATTTATTTAGACCTATGAGAGTGAATTGGGTCATTCGAATGGGAGGTATCAGAACGAAAGTGGCGGAGGTTTCGATTTTCTGAGGGTTTGTTTTATATTACAAGACAATTAAACTGACAAAATTTTAATATCCTCCAGTTGTCCATTTTAAAGTTATTGGATAAATATTATTTTCCCAAAATATGTTATTTTGTTTGGGGTGGGGCTATTCTGCCCATTCACCGTCCCATTACTTAATTTTGAAAATTTTTAATACTGATCGATTTTTATAAGTTTCAGCTAAGGTTTACTCGAGTTATGCTGATAGACTCGAAGTAGCCAGATAGATTAACATGGCTCAAATTTGGTGTTAAGATACTTGGACTTGTATCGAATAATATCAATTTGTGGAGTTAATCTATTTGTCTTTGGAGCCATTCATTTGCACTATAAATCCTTGGTATTGGATAGTCTCCAAGCACAGCTTTTAGCGTAGTTTCCGAAAAAAAAACTTGTGTTGATATGTGTTTTACACGATTGATCTAATTGCACCTCACTTTTGTCCTCCAGTGTAAAGCGGCAACTTCGTGTCTCGTGTGCAGTCAACGAAAGCAAACTGGCTTAAGACGTACGATCAATGTGGTACTGCTTGCTGTGTGTTGCTGCTGCTGCTGCTGGTCTTTAGACCAAATTCATTCATTAGTTTTCTCCAGAATATTCCAAATAAGCCGAAAAGTAACAACTTTTTAACAACCGAAAATCGTGTTGTTGTTGTTGTTGCTTTACTTTTTTGTTAATTTTTTTGTTGTGTTATTTTATTTTGCTTTTAACCCGAATTTCATATTGTATAACCCATTGTTGTTGTCGTCGTCGTCGTCGTGTAGACCCACCATATCCATATCTATGCATACTACAATGTTCATATGTATGACTGTCTGTGGGACCGTCCATCCGTTCGCCCGTCCGTCTGTCTGTCATATATTGATACAGACGCGTAGTTGTAGATTTATTCCATTGTACTCCTGATATGCGTTTGTGTGTTGTCTGCTTGAGAGCGTACGGTGGGAGAGCAGCAGCACCAGCAGCAGTAGTCGAAGAAAGAGCTGTATGTGGTTTTTGTGCGTTCTGTGTGCACCACTGTCACAGGGCACAATACTACACGGTGGGTATGGCAGCCAAAGAGCCAAAGGCCGTATACGCGACGCGACGAGAAAAGTTCCTATGCGACTTTTACTGTGTACGCCGCCGCTTAACGTGTGTGTTTGTGTGAGCGGTGGGGTGGGGTGGGGTTTTGTCTGAGGCTTCGTGCGACTTTTGTTGTTTGCATTTTTATGCCTGTTGCTGCTTGTTTTGTTGCTTGCGGTGCCAAGTTGTGTTGCTGCACTCATTTGCAGGGATCTTCTACAAATTCCGTAGAGCTGGAAAAGTTTCTGGCGTGCGATAAGAGAGACCGCCAACAAGCAACAGCAGCTGCTGCTGCAGTAAACAGCAACAAACATCAACCAAGCCAAGCAAGCGAGTGAGCTATCAGCCAGCCAGCCAACCAACCGACCAGCAGCAAGCAGTCAAGTTAAACAGCCACCAGCCAGCCCGTCAGCCACCGTCGTCGTCAGTCAGTTCACTTAGCTCTCGAGCAGTAAAGTATCTTTAGTCACTTTTAGGCAGTCGCCAGGAACGGTTGTTGGTTATTTCTAGAACTAGAAAACCCGGAGTATAAAACAACAATAACAACAACGACGAAATAATCTCACATACAGAGACGGTTAGTAGAGGCAAAAAAAAACACACAACATAAAGAAAGAAAGAAAAAAATACACACTGAAAAGAAATCCATACGACTAGAGGCCGTACAAAATCGGTGGGCGCGCGCTCTTTTTTAACGCCAGTGGAACAACTAAAAAGCAAGTGGTGGACAATGGCATAAAATGAAAATAGAAGAAAACAAGCGACACCTAACATAAAAACACCCAAAAATACCCAACTCGGAACATATAATGATACCCTGAAGTCGAATATTTTTCTAGACGTTCGATCTGATTTTGAATTGTGATCATACCGACCACCACCTCCTTCTCCTCCACCACTAACAATCGGTGTTCACAAAAATTTGAGGGGCCGGTTCTTTTGCAGCCCAACGATCGATTGGTAGCTAACATAACTCAACCGCCCTCTCTTCCGTTCGTTCGCTTGATCGGTCAATGCTATTACTTTCGCTTTCTGAAATTTGTGCGGACGCCCGGCCAACACTTGAATGAATTTGTTAGCCAGAAGAGTATAACAATGCGGCAATGCGTTGCTTGATATGTATTTATTTATGTTCATACGCTGTGTTGTTACAATTTTTATAGTGCCGCGTTTTTTGTACGCTGCGTCTGTCTATTTGTGCTTTTTCACTTTTGTCGGAATTTGCTTTCGTCTTTTTATAAAAATGTTCGATTATAATTCATCGATTCAGTGGTTTTCACATTGCTCTCTGTTTTGATAGAGTGTCACTCGTCGCGTGTTGTGCTCACCCATTAAAAGTGGAGTACGACGACGCTACGCTAAGGCGGCGACGACGCGTACGCATTTGGGGTCTTGGGGATCGAATGCGTCGTCGGTCGTACGTACCTTCTTGGCTCTCGACGACTCTCTATGCCACATTACCACTACCATCAAACATCACAACCACCACTACCACCACCAACACCTACCGCATCACCTAAATAGAGTATGTAAATCTTACGCGTATTTTTTGCCGAAAATTTCCTAGCATACAAACGAACAGGCGGACGGACGCGGAGACGCAGGGTGTCAATGTTTCGTTTGCGGTATTAAACAACAAAAAAAAACAAAAATTTTAAAAAATAACGAAAAAAAATAATACAAAAAGTGGAATTCGTTGATAAAAATAAAACAGATAAATTAGAAAAAAATACATATGCATATGTGTGAATTATATATGTATATACATACGTACATACGAGTTTAATTATATTTAAAAATTATAAAACAAATGGAAATATACAAAAAAAAATAAATAAAAATTTAAGCAAAAGAAAAAAATAACAAATAAAAAAACATAAAAATTAAGTGTTAAAAAAATATTTGGAAAACATCAGAAACAACAAGAAATGATTTAAAAGATGATGATTTAAAAAAAAAATATTTTTAATATGACATAAAATATTATTTTATAATAATAACAATATTAACAGTAACAACAACAAAACAACAACAAAAATACAAAAATATTTTATAATATCACGTAAAATATAATTTTTTAATAACAACAAATGCGAACACAAAAACGTCAATAAAAAGGATATACGCACGTGATCTTTATGAAACTTTGAATACCCTATATGCTGGAAGATGTTGACACTAACGGATTAAAATATGCGCCCTCCCCACCACTCTATTAACATTAGCTTTATGTTATCTCTCCACCATCTTAAGCTATAGTGTTCTAGTTCTAAAAACCGGACCATCTAATCCATCCATCCATCCATCTATTCAGACCTCAACATATCATTAGATAGAGTTCTATGAAATGTCCGCGTTACCAAAAAAGGAGACTTTGACTGCACCAACCACTGTCAAAAGTCTATATCAAATTGAACCTAAAATTCGGAACCTGATTCGGGACTCAATTTTGAGAATTGAACATGAAAGTAGCCCTAAAAATAAGAACTTCTGCATTATTCGTTTTGTCAAGTTGGCTGCATTGCATATAATGTAATGGCAATACGAATTTTTTTGCTCAAGGTGGATTTTTAGTGATTTTTCTACATTTAAACATGGTTATATCTCATTTTCGGGAACCAAACATGATGGTTAGAACACGCGACTACCATGCGGGAGATGGCAGGTTCAACTCCAACTTCAACTGGCTCCAGTCATCTAAAACTTAAAATATTAATTTTTCATTTCATTGGCGGCCCCCTCGATGTTGTCATCAGCAACTTCGCAGTATAAATGTCGAGTCATTCGGCATGTCTAGTAAAAGCTTCTCAAACAGTGACGTTCGCATTCGTCGATAAACAAGTAGGTGCCGTTAGTTGTGAATCTAAATATAGAATGCGTGTTAATTCACAACAACGCGAGGAGCTATCCCATACTTAATTTATGGGGTGTAAAGGAAAATTAAGTTTTTTTTATATCTCAGTATACCGTACAGAATACCTTTTTTGTGTCTGAGGCAAAGTTGTAGATATTGAATAGAAGAACAAACCTATTTGAAGAAAGTGCGTCCCATTTTTACCATTTGTCACCTTTTTGCTAAATAGTGTTTAGGTTTAAGTTGAGGACATGTAATGACACAGCGTATTACCATGCCATTACAACACTAGGAGACCATTATGGTCCATTGCGATTGTCCTGATTTAAGAAAGGAGTACTATAAAGGAAAGAGTATTTGACAATATAGTAAAGAGTTCACAAGAATAGTCCAGTGGAAGAGAGATAGAAAAAATAATCACGGTGTGTTCTCTCCTCCTTTAACTTCATATATACAATTAGTGAGATTACGTGGGGACACTATGGTCCTCTGGCCTTAAGCCAGCTCAAACAATCATTGAACTTCACCAGATTCTCCATGTTACATGACGACAATTCGGCGAGGAACCTTTTATCGAGGAAAAGGTTCCTTATTTAATGAAAAGTTGGGCAATGGCATAACAAATGCTAAATGGTCGCAATTTCCCCCTCATCGTCGCAAAGCCTGCAATGATCCTCCTGTGTCGCCTCCCAGTTAAATGTAGATTCCCTGACATCACAGTGTCCCGACATTACTCCAATTAGTCATCTAACGGACTTCCTATCCAGTTGCAATAGTGATCTAGTTCGTCTTCCATCCAGTCCTGGCCAATTATCTCGTGTTACTACATGGTCGGTGCGATGTTCTCAGGATGCATTTGCCAGCCGTTCGATGTGACGGTTCACATATGGCGCCTTTTCGCGCCAGATCATCCACTATTTCGTTTCCTAATATGTCCGGGGACCCAACAGAGTCGAACACTATTCTCCGGCAGTTTTGAGAGCGCCGTCTTACATCTATACACCAAACTCGACTTTATAAACTTTGAACCAAAGCCTTTATGGCCGCTTGACTGTCCACAAAGATTGTGACGATCTCCTTCAAATTCCTTGCCAGTATTTCCTCCACAGATTTTATAATAGCGAACATCTCTGCCTGGAGCATACTCCAATCGGAAGCGCTGCCTGAAATTGAGATCCTCACTAAAGATACCCGATCCTGTTCCAGTTTCCATTTTAGAAGATGGACAGCCCATAAAGAGAAAAATTTCGTAAATTTCGAATTTTAAAAAAATATGAAATTTCTCAAAATTTGCATATTTATCTGCATCTAAATTGGGACTCCTCGAAATTTACAAATTTCATATGTTGATAGTTAAAATGGAATTACTCTTTTTCCCCCCAAAATTTTCTATCTTGGTCTAAGAGAGAGAAAAAAATATGAGGGATTCTGTTTCAAATTCGAACAATTCCCTCCTGAAAATGTAACAAATACAACTACAAATCAGTCTAGACCTAGCTATAGCTCATGGTGGAGGTTATATAAAGATAATAAATAAATAAATAAAAACGAAAACATGTTTATGACAGTGAAATTAACAAGAAATGTCAATAATAAATATTATATGAATCATCTCATTGTGAACACATTGTAATAATAACAATAGCAATAATATTATTTAATAAATTGTTTACAATCTTTTAAAGAATCTTCGCGCGTTACTTCCCGTCTGTAATTAACGTAATCGTTCGGGGACTCTGTTAAAACAGCTTAGCTCCTGGAATATTTTTTACGATCAACATTAAAAACATTAAATCTTTCAACATTTATTCGACATATAAGGTAAGTAAAGCTCTACTCTCTCTCTCCCTGCAAGGCAAGAGAGGGATTTTATAGTTTCTCTAGCTCTTTTCAACTGGTTAATAATTAATATACTATTTAACCCTTATGTAAGTGACAAAAAAAAAACACCTTCTCCAGAGTGACAGGGGTACCCGGGTACCCACATACAAATTGTATGAAATTTGAATATTTTTCTTACCGTACTGTACGTAAAATCGATATAAAACGATGTTTTTATGTTTTGTTGCTCTTATATATAGATTTTACGTACAGTACGATGAGAAAAATATTTAAATTTCATACAGTTTGTATGTGGGTACCCGGGTACCCCTGTCACTCTGGAGAAGGTGTTTTTTTGTTTTGTCACTCACATAAGAGTTAGTTATCAGTGATCAAATTTATTTTTTTTATCCTCCCAAAAAATTGGGACATTTTTCGAAGAATTAAGTTTTAGAAAATGTTATTCCAAAAAAAAATATTTCTTTCCTGTAGTTTTATTGATTTCACTTTGGGGTAACCGGGTACCCCTGCCTCTCTCTTAAAGGTGTAAAAAGAATATCGATATGCCACGCTCTTCTAAAGGAATAAAATAAACCCACTCCAATGAAAATATAGAAACAATTGAAAGTTAAGTGTTGTCAAAATGTTTGAGCTTTGTATACCATCTGCATCCAGGGTACCCGGGTACCCTGTCACTCACATAAGGGTTAAGTTAACTAGAAAATTTATGAAGATAGCTTAAAATTAAATGTAATCAAGGAAGTCTAGCTTATTTAAGCGACAAGTTAATGAATAAATGGCTGTTAGAAATCTGACAGAATTTGTTCGATATTCATAATTCCAAAAATTGGTTACAATCATTTCCGCAGTTTTTATATTAAATTCAAAAAAAAAATTTGGTAATTTTCACATTACACTCGTCTTATTTGCTATTTTTTAACACCAACTAATTTGTGATGAAATTCTTTCCATTTATTGCTATCGTAGCATGACCTAGTGCTATCAAATGTTTGTTTTTTATCTTATCATTTTGTAATCCCGACCAAAAATTATTTCAACTCAAGGCCACATTCTAATTTGTCACAATACAAATTTCAATGTTGTCTTCAAAAATAGAACTATGAAAAAATAAAATTCATTGAAGAAAAAAAGATAGGTATCTAAAAAAACAAAAACGTGAGTAGCCACTATATGCCAGAAGGTCGTAATATTGATACATATGATAAATAAATCACACTGGGAAATGAACAATATTTTTTTGAATAATTAGAAAAATTCATTAAAATTTAAGTTAATTTAAAATTGTTGAAATAATTACTTGTACTGTTTTATTTAATATACCACTATCCCTTTATCAGAAATGCATGTACGACCATGCAAAAATTCAGCCAATCAAATATTTTTTAAGCAAGAAAAAAAAATTGAAACTTTTATTGAAAACACTTAAATGGAGTGTAGTGGGACTCAAAATAAACCCAGTACAAAATCATTTAATGAATGGAAAAGAGAAACTGTTGCTTATGTAGGAAAACGTTATATGAACAGATTAAAGTTAAGTAATATTTTTAAATTTGTTTTAGCTTAATCGGACTAGTGGTTCTCGAGTTATGTCAAACAAAAAAGCCTAAAACTTACTAACTTCAAATCGATATTAATATATTATGGCATGTAACTTGACAAAACGAATTAGGCAGATCTACTTCTTTTTAGGGGCTACTTTTACGTGCAGTTCTCAGAATTGAGTCCCAAATTAACGAGCTGAAAAATGTTGTCATGTGTTGTTTGTCAAACATTTAACTGCCAACCTACAAAGCTTATTGATCGATATGCCATGTCTACCCACTACCACTCTCTAATAACTTGCGCTGACATGAATCATAAATTTATTTATTTTTTTTAAAAAAATCCGCTGTTTTTATTTGCAAAGACAAAAAATTCGCCTTCCTCATGATACTAGAGGCCGATAACCCAGGCTTTTTTTTTTTTGTTTCAATAACTTATAATCACAATACCAAAAAAAAAATTTACACCAAAACAAACAAAATCAACAAAAAAAAACTTCATTTTAAAAACATAAACATATGTCCGCATCATGTCCAATCATGAATGTGCAAACACCAACCAACCAACCAACCAAATGACATCACACTACTCCAAAAATTGCGAGAGCAAATAAAAAAACGATAAAATAAATTCCATTAAAACAAAATTTGTAAATATCCACAAAAAAAAGCGAAACAGACACAGAGAAATTATATCTCCCACTTTTTGTCAAATTCGGAAATTCCAATGGGATTATCGACGCATAATGAAACATGATGAATTTTTTTCTTCTTGGAGAAAAAATACGTAACAGATACATAAATACAACGTGATGACAAAACCCCAATGCGCATTAACGTATTGACACACAAAACAACAGAAAAAACGATGGCTCACAAATGTCGCAGCAAATTGTAGTGCTTTTACTAATTGATCAATTAACACCTTATCTATAGGGAAATTTTGGTTGTACAAAATTAGAAGAACTATTGTGGTATATTTATTAACTTGTTACTAATTTATTAAAACGTGGTCGTTGATCACGTGTATTTACTAAATGATCAAATAGATGACTTTTATTACACTGGCAAGCAAAAGTGTTGAGACTTTAGGGAAATAAGCATTGTTGTTGTTTTTTATGATAACATGGCGTCGGGGGGGTCAGACAGACGGAAACCCCAAAAAAAAGGTTTGTTTTGGAATTGAAAGGAGTTTTGAAGGTAGAGTCTTGGGGATACAGGGATATACAGATGGACACCACCAAAGACGGGCAATTTGTATTGGAGGTGGTAGTAGGTTTAGTCCGATCTTTCTCATTTTAGAACTCCGCTTAGAGGATAGAATCTTTAATACAAAATTTCAGCTCGATAGCTCTAAAAAAAATTAGGGCTGTAAATGCACAGAAAGACCACATAAAGGTTTGTATGTTAGCTGGGAGTAATTTTTGAAGAATCTTGCTCATCTTAGTAAATTGCAGCTCAGTATCTATTTAACTACGGCTGAGATGCCGGATATAGAAGGATATCTTCGACGCTGATCGTTTTAACATTATTGTCATACCTACCACGCCTCTTTAAGAATAAAATTAATATACCCTTCACTCCGTTAGGTCTTTATGGACCCATTGTGTTACCCATTGGGCGTTTGTGGCATCCCTTTAGCCGATGCGTTCAGCGTATGTGGTGCTTGGTTGTGTGAATAGTAGTTCTTTTCCTGGGTGCGATAGATTCCGTCTCTAGTTGACTGGTAGCTTGACATTTCGATCAATTTAGAACAGTTGATTGCAAAAGTTGTTGATTCTGCCTATCTGCAAAGATGCGAGATCCTGTATGCCACTTAAGAAGGGTTTTCCCAGTGTTTCCAGTCTCTTTCTGCTTAGGCCTGGGCATTTACATATAATATGGTCGGAAGATGAATCACTGCTGCTATTACCGCAGCAGATGCACTTGCTTTTCGTTGCGAATCTCATTCTATTCGCGTGTCTACATATGGGTCCATTTCGGACTGTATTCTGGCCATGGCCTCCTGGCTGTCCTACAGGTGTCCTCAGTGTTCTAACCATCGTTCGCAATACTCAACGACAGTGCTTTTGCAGGTGGGCATAGGGCGAAGCGCTACGTGTTCCAGGTCACTTTCCTGCAGGGCAGAGCCCTGTCGGGTCTCTTCGTCCGCTCTAATGTTGCCCTCAAAACTGCTGTGTCCAGGTATCCACTTGACAAGAACACTGTTATTTTTGGATTTCTCATTCAGAGATTTCCGACAGGCACTGACCACTTTCAATGAGATTACCGCCGCTAGACTGTCCGTGAATAGGAGAATATCCTCCTGTGATATCCTCTTCATGTTGATCACGTCCGCGGCTCGTTTAATAGCCAGTATTTCCGCTTGGGAATAGATTCAAAGTAAGTCTGGAATCCTCCATCTTATGCCCAGGCTTAATTACGCTGAGTAGATACCGTAACCTACCCTATCATTCAGTTTGGACATATCCGTAAAGATATTTAGTGGTCGTTCTCTGTTCACTACTTTCTGGAGGGCGTTCTAGTTCCATAGAGAATGTTTGATTTCCGTGCCCTAAGCCTGTAGTCAGTTTCAAGTGAGATATTAATCTGGTTCAGGAGCCTTAAGTATCCGATAAAGGATCTATCTTTTGTAGTCGTATGGTTGATTGGAGAGATTGTTACCCACCTGGGTAGTAGATGAAGTATTGTGTAGAGTGCCTTAGAGGGGGTCGATCTTATGCATCCGGTAAATAAAAGCCAAGAGGAACGTTGAACAAGATCCATTTATTGGAACTTGTACCTCCTTGCTGAACGAAAACCAACAGACTATGGAGCCATATTGTAGTAATGGCTTCAAAAATGCGTTGTAAATCCAAAGTGTTACTTTGGCTTTGAGTCCCCAGGATTTTCCAATGACTTTCCGGCATGTGTATAAAGCAGTGTTAGGCATAAGCGAACGCACGCACACAACAGTATGATGCGCTTGTGTGCGGTCGCACAAGCAGCGTCAGCGCTGTCGAATTGTTGAACTTTTGTCGTTGAACTTTAGTTCTCTGTATGTACTTGTGTCTGTTTGTGTATTGAATACTACACAAGCGTGTGTGGCGTTGCTTTCATAACACTCAAGCAGGGACTGACTGTTTTGAATCAAACACAATTTTTGAGTAAGTTTGAAATGCCGATTGTGTTTGCGTGAAACAAAAAACCATTATTGGCGGCCTCGCGAGGCTATGAGATGCCTATCATTGGTATAAAAATATGATATCTGCTTTCTTTGTTTTGTCTTCAGTCAAACTTTCCGTCCGAAATACTTTTATAACACTCAAGCAGGGACTGACTGTTTTGAATCAAACAAAATTATTGAGTACGTGTGAAATGCCGATTGTGTCTGTGTGAATGAAAAAACCGTTGTTGACGGCCTCGCGAGTCTATGTGATACGTATCACTGGTATTAAGCTATGATATCTGCTTTCTATGTGTTGTCTTCAGTCAAGCTTTCCGTCCAAGATGATTTCATAACACTCAAGCAGAGACTGACTGTTTTGAATCAAACAAAACTTTCGAGTACGTGTGAATTGCCGATCGTGTCTGTGTGAATGAAAAACCCGTTGTTGACGGACTCGCGAAGCTATGATATGCCTATCACTGGTATAAAGATATGAGATCTGGTTTATATGTTTTGCAGTTCGCCAGAGAAATTAATTTGATAAGACTCCTCCTTGTGGGGTACTTCTTGTTAGCCTCCTAATGAGGGTGTAATTTCTCAGCATTTAGCTGAGAGTTCTCTTAAGTAGCATATTGGGAATCAGTTTGCAAATATGTGAGTTGGTCGAGCTGTGACATTATGCAGATGGGTTCGATATTGTCGCTGGCACCCTCTATGTCCATAAAGGCTACTAGAGAAACTTCTCATTTCTCTAATAATTTCTCTATGGATTGCAGTAAAGCATGGAGTGCCGTTTTCCTTTATGTAAGCGAGTTAAGCATTCGATAGAAGATATGGGCCGAGGTGAATTCTTAATGTTATCGTCTCTGATCCTCTCAAAAGTTTTCCGAAGGAATGCTGTAAGACCAAATTCGTTGCAGGACTTTTTAAGACGTTTGAGCTATATCCGTCTGTCTGGCTTGGGCAAGATAGCTCGAGTAAACCCTTACTGATCGTTATGAAAATTTACCAATATAAATATTTTCCAAAATGTTGTTATGTTATTGGAAATAAGCAGAATATTCCCCACCCCTTTTGGTACCTCCCAAACTATCTATTTTTGGAAAATTTAATATTTTTCCATAATTTATAAACAGACAATTGAAGAATGTTTAAATTTGGTCAGTTTAATTATCTTATAATATAAAAATTTACAAATCCTCAGAAACCCTCTTCTGGCATCTCCCATACAATTGACCAAATTCATCCTCAAAATTGTATATACATACCTAGTAGGTATATGTATTTAAATAATGAAATGTTTATATTTTGTAAATTTTTTTTACAAAATAGAGAGATATTTAGTCCTTGAATCTAAACAAATCCAGGCAGTCTTACAAAATTTCCTTTGAATCTTCTACCATATACTAAACTCTCCAATTGATTTCTTCGCCCTCGCCCATATAAATGCCCTAAACGGAACCATTACTGTAGTGCAACACGTCTCAATGCACATGTGCACATGTTAATTTTGTTACTTAGTAAACTTGATATTCTAATAATGCATTTTATAGATTTGCAAAACAAATGTTAAGGCGACAGACAGGCAGGCAGACTGGCTGACTGACCAGCTGACACCCCTGCATATGTTTAATCTGCTCCCATTTAATTCATTAGATATGAACACATTTTGACAGGTTCCAACACACACACACACACACAAGCAGACAACCCAACACTATTTAAACGCAAGCGCGAATTCACTCACCCCACTTGGCAGATCAATGAATTCAAACGTTCGATCATCTCTTATTATTCCCAACCGGCAAGAATCGCAATTTATTTTCAACTACATACGCAAATACGTACAACCATAACAAAACCCGGTTATTTCTGTTAGCGGCACACGCACTAACACACACACGCGCACTCATAAACATACAAACAACAAATGAACTGACAATAACCGGGCCAAAAGCAATAAAGAATATATTACCACATATCTACATCTACACACACATGCAAGCACGCGCTCAAGCCGGCGAACAAGAAAAATGCGATCAACTTTTGATTTGATTACGAGAATCATGTGAGAAAATAATCATTACAGATACACGTATTTGTTATTTACCATCGCATCTATTAGAATGCAATATTTTTTTGTTTTCTCACAAAATGTATTGATCTTACGTACCTCTGTAATAACGAGTTGCAGGAGAGAGTGTAATGAGATGATGAGAGTGAGAGAGAGAAAATGCTCAAAAGTGCATTCTTTTGAGTTAATGCAGTCGTTGATGTATTTTTTCTGGCTTTCTATTCCCACTACTAGAAGCTAAAACACCAAAAAAAATCGACAAGCAACTAACGAGAGAAAAAAACGGCAAAACTTCAGCAGACAACACAAACTTTTGTTTAACTTTCATTTAGCTGCGTTGATGCTTTTGCTAGTCTTGTGTGTTGTTTTTTGTTTTTGTTTTGTTTTCATTGTTGCTGATGTTGACTTCTGCTCGCTTAGCCCAGCGACAACAGGAGACGGCATCATTGGTAGTGGCGGTGGTGGTGTTGTTGTTGTTGGTGGCGTTCGTGTTGAGGGCTTAACTGTGGTGAAATGCAACTAAAGCAGCCAGAAAAACACAATGCAAAAGGGGCACAGTGATTTGAAGAAAGGGCTGTGAGAAAAAGTGTCACCTAAGACGCTTTTCTGTATTAGAATCAATGTTTAAGGCGTTAAATCTGAATCTTTAAAATCTTTAAAAACAGTCCCAAACCTCAAAGAGAATTTTCACATTTACAAAAAAGAAATCTCTTTTATTGTTTTATAAAAAAAATTTTCTAAACTTCAGTGTGACATTCACTCAAAGCGTATGAGTTATAAACAACTCTATAACGTAACGTATACGCACACATACGCTGTGTTACTAATATCAATGTAACGTCCCCAGAATTTTAATAATGATGAGCAAATTGTATCTATAAGAATCATCGGTTTAACACAGCCAAGCATTCGCTCACACATTGAACGAAATCAAACAAACTCAATCAGTTTTGCAAGAGCTGTCGGGTAAAAATTTAATTCTAATATGTTAATCTTTACATATATAAAATTTACGTGTATGTTGGTGATCGCTAAACTCAAAAACTACTGGACCGATTTTGACCAAATTTTATATGCATGCTCTATGGGCCGTAGTAGTGTTTCTGTGTAGTTTGAAGTTCGTCCGACAGATGGCGCAATATTTAGTTTTTTGAAATATTTAAAATTTGACCCGTTTGCCCGGGTCAGCTAGTGTAATATAATATTGTTTATAGTTATGAAACAACTATGTAACAATTTCCTTTACTACAGTGAGAGAGAGAGAGAGAGAGAAAGAGAAGGAGAAGAGAAGAGAACAACTCACCAACACACTTGAGTTTTGAGTTGTTTGTTGTATTGAGCTGCCGTTCACTGATTACCAAAAATTAAGAAATAAAACCGAATAAAATTCCTGAAAGAAGTTTTTTTTTCTTATTGTCAAGTTTCCCCCCAAAAAAAAACTTCCACAAAACTTTGCCCTTCAAATCACTGTTCACCACGAATAGATTACTCGTCGACCGACAGCCAGAAGCGCATAACGAACGCGCCAGCCAAATACGACGAGGAGTACGTACTACAGCGTACACAATACAAAAAGTTTACGTTACTATAAACGTGTGGCACTTTTAACAATATGTTGTCTTCGCTGTTGTTGTTGTTGTCGACCATGTTGCGGGACTTGAATGAAAAACATTATTTTTTGCTGCTGCTTCGGTTTAGGCTTCTTGTTCTTGTTGCCTCGACTTCATTCTGATTGAGTCCAACAATTTAGTGGCGGCGTTAGCTGTTCTGTTGTTGAAGAGTATCCAGTGTTCTTATGGTATTTTTATTTATGGCTATTTCTTTATTTGACCACCATCGAGAAGAGGCAAAAGAAAAAGAAGATGAAGGGAGAGAAAGACGGGAGACTCGTTCCACGCAGACTTTAGTTGGCATTTTTTTGTTTTTATTTTAAACTTTGATTGCGCACTAATATTGGCGACGATCGCCCCTTCTGCACCGTGAGGAATTTTTTGTAAGGCTAATAGCATAGAGCAACAAATTTTAGGGGGTGGAATAATTTCTTTACGGAATGAAAGTCATACGTGAGTATATTAAAATTCCGATAAGATAGATCCCCATATTTACTTAAACTTATTTTCCCTTTGCACCCCATGAATGAGGTATGGGAAAGTTTCTCGCGTTGTTGTGAATTAACACGCTTTCTATTTTTAGATTCACAACTACTGCACCTACTTGTTTATCGACGAATGCGAAACGTCACTGTTTGAGAAGCTCTTACTAGACACACCGATTGAATCGACACTTAATACTGCGAAGTTGCTGTCAACAAAATTCGAGGGGAGCCGACAATGAAAGAACAATTTTTTTTTTAACATAACTGGAGCCAGGTTTGAACCTGCGATCTCCCGCATGGTAGTCGCGTGTTCTAACCACTATGTTTGTTATTGTTTTACAGCATTTTCGATATCAGACGTCTTCAATGAAATTTAACGAGAAATTTTTTGTGCAACATTTTCAGTCCTTCTCTCGTTTCCTTACATATCCTTTTCGTCCTTATTTCGAGAAAAGGTGAAAAGGACTTTAAAAACTGGCTTTACAATATTCGAATGTTAAAAATTTTGTTTAGTAAATATTATTTGGAGTTTCCAAGACAAAAAAATCGTTGTCTCCCACTTTTTCTAAACATTTCTAAGCAACATTTTTGTAGAATATTTGAATATTGCAAAGACTCATTTTAAGGTCTTTTACGAATTTACTCGAAATAATGACGAAAAGGACACGAAAGGAGTCGAGATAAAAAGTTAAAAAATTGCAGAAAAAATCCTCCTTAAATTTAATTGAAGACATCTGATATCAAAAATTTACTAAATTAATAGTTTTTACTCACTACAGGCACCTTTTTTGTAAATAGGACATAGCACACTGAGATACCTATCCTCTGACAGGCTCTCCTGAAGCCAAATATTATCTATAAGGTGTTGCATGCTTTTAAGAAGCTCGTCGCCACCCACCTTAAACAACTCAGCTGGAAGACCATCGGCCCCAGCGGCTTTGTTGTTCTTTAGGCAGGATTGGGACTCAATTTTGAGAATTGCACGTAGAGGTAGTCCCAAAAAGAAGAAGTTCTGCTTTATTCGTTTTGTCAAGTTAGATGCTATAATAATTTAATATCGATTTGAAGTTAGTAAGTATCGTATAGAGGAATTTGTCACATTTTAGGCTCTTTTGTTATATTGTTATATGGTGACGTATGATTATCATAAGTAATATTACACTTAAATCATACGCCACGGAGTACAACAGTTTTATTGTAGCTGCTACAAAATTAACCCAGTTTAAAATAATTTGATGAATGAAAAAGTGAAACTGTTGGTTATGTAGAGAAACGTTATATGAACAGATAAAGGAATTGTATTTTTTTTACATTTGTTTCAGCTGAATCGGACTAGTGGTTCTCGAGTCATGTCACACAAAAGAGCCTTAAACGTGACAAATCCCCCTATACTATAATAACTAACTTCAAATCGATATTAAATTATTATGGCATTTAACTTGACTAACCGAATGATGCAGAACTTCTTCTTTTTGGTGTGACTTTCACGTGCAGTTCTTAAAATTGAGTCCCAAATCAATGAGCTGAAAAATGTTGTACTGTGTTTACTGGAGGGAATACTTGTTCCATGCACCCTACCATTTATCTTATGGTAGATTTTTCGGGCTTCACCTCTGGTCCTGTAATCTTCAATGCACTCACTATTCTGCTCCTTCAGCTCTCGTTTTTCTCGCTTGAAGAGTCGAGTCGCCTGCCGCCTCTTCTCCCTGTACTTTACATGTTACATGCTCTCGTTGCCATTGGCTGCAGTTTGGCCCAGAGAAAGAAGCCGACCGAGAATTAGCCGATGCGCCGCCGCCGCCGACTGTTTATCAGTAGCCGCGCCGCCGCCGATAGATACGGATTAGTGTCGGCTTATTTTTAGCCGCCGATGTATTCGAACTGTAGTCAACAAAATTTCGTTGTTTTGGTACCCTTTTTTTTTGGGTCACCAAAATTTTTGTGAAATCTGTATGACCTTTTTTGTTTTTTTTTTTTTGGTCGCTGTTTTGGACCCGTGTCTATTATAGGTTACAAAGTAATGAGCCGAAATTGAGCCGCCGCCGGTACAAATCCCCATTTGCCGCCGGCGACCGATAAAAATATTCTGAGCCGCCGCCGCCAACAAATTCGGGTCGGCTTCGTTCTCTGGTTTGGCCGTGTATGCAGACTACATTTTCCGACTGTACTCTGACTATTTTAGGTCTCCTTTCACACTACTGTTAGTATAGTGAACTAGTTTTTGAATTCGATACGAACCACTACCTAATTTTGTATGGTTCGGAAAAATTTACTTAGCCAAAATTTGGTGGAAGTTGGTGGGGATGGGGAAAAAATCATCATCAAGTCCCGCAACTGTCCCGGAGTCGCCCCTAGAGGGGTAAAATGTATGACCAACACCCAGACAATTTTCTATCCTAACACTCTCCCCAAACATACCTACACCCCATCCTCACCCCCTAAAGGGGCTCCCATGTAAAAAATTAAAATTTTTATAAATTTTGCCGTAAAAGTGTACCTAGAGAATTCAAATGCATGACAGACCCACAACATTTTTACAATCCCAACGGATTTCTCAGAAAATATTTACCCTCTATCTTCAACCCTTAAGGGTTACAATTTAACAATTTTTTTTTATTTTGTATCTTGACCATCACGTTTCCGATGCTGAAATGATTTTGCATAAGAGAGTAACTATCAAAGAGAACATAGCCATTTCGTTGCCCTGATGAAAGCATGGATGTTCCGAAAATCGACTACTGATAGTCAGGTATTGACCACAAGTGTCCGACGACCAAACTATTCACACCTCAGTGATCCGGTAGCCTGGTCGATAGGTACAAATTAAACTGGTTCGAAAAGATTCCACAGCCCGCTCTTTCTCTTAATTCCAAACCATACTTGAAAGTTAGGATGATATCCTCCCCAACGTGTAGGGCTTTATCATAACGACGTTCCTCAAAAAAAAAAGTAATTCCCTGAAATATATTTCTAATATATCCCCTTCTGTAATGCAGGCAAAAACCCCACACTGTGCCCTCTCACTGCAAGTGTCTGTCTGAACTTATTGAGGCACATATTGATGGTGTTCTGGTATTGTTTTTCTTTTAAATTCTCTACGAGGAGAATGTGCAAAATATGTCTGTCTGTCTTTCTGTCTGCTTGTTTTATTTTCGAAAAGTTTTATTTAGAATACAAAACATGAAGAGTAACCAAAAAAAAAACAAGACAACAAAAAGTATCAGCAGACAATCATGCTCATATTAATGAAATCTTGGCTTAACGATTTAAGCGTCGTCTTTGCGTACGCAGCTGGGCTATGTACATGTAGTTCGCCTCGGTGGGAAGGCACAGTGTGTCAGTATGTTAACCTATGGTTTATCATAGGCCAATGGTTAAAAGTAAAATTAATAAGACAGCCATGATATGATGGAGTATAGTGGCTTAACTACATCTTAAATAAAAATACAATATAATTGTTTTTACATTTTGTTCCCCCAATAAATAATTCATGCATTTTTGTTGTGTGTGTGCTGTTTGTAAATAATTATTGCTTAATTAAAAAATTTTTAAATTAAAATTATTAAGTTTTCGTTTTGTTTTATCATCATGAGCTTTTGCAAATGGCCCTCACCAAGTCAAATAGAAATCTTTTTTGGTAGTAATATTTGTTTGTTCTCATGTGGCTTTTTATATTTGTTTTCTTGGTAATTTTCGTTCGACTTTTAATGGTGTTTTAAACAATTTATAAACATTTTAATGAATTGATTAATTTTTCCTACAATTATACAAAAAACAAAAAATACATGTTGAAATTTGTAGGCGATATATTAAAACGATTGATAGCTTATCGATTTGTATTCGATTCGTATTAATAGTTTTTATAAACACAATTAAATAAATATCATAAATCATATTGGAGTTGTGTAAACAAATTTTGGGGAATTTTTGTGTTATTGCTATAGAAAAGTTAGTTACTAGAAATTTTGTTATATTTATAGATAAAATGACATCCAACAACATTCGAAAAGTTAGTTTCCAAAATATCCCTATTTCACTATATTTTGTCCCACTGTTCCCCTAGAATTATTGCGAAAACAAAGACTATGTTAAGGTAAAAGTAAGTTAATGCTGTTGTTTTTAAGTTAAAACTAAACTAAATGGGGGGAACACAATCATACGAATAACAAAAAGATTGGTCGGAATGGCTGTCTGGCTAGTTGGTTACGTTCATAAGTGCGTCGTTCCATCGATGGATAATGATGATGATGGTGACGACGACTGCGATGTCGATGGTGTCTGTAACGATGGTGTGCCCCCAGTATGGCCAATGCCGCTTACTCTCTGCACCTATTTAATCATTCTATACACATGGTCAAGACTGGAGCCTGGACATGGGAACATGTTAAGAATACACCCAGAGTACAGGCACCATAGCACCGCAGCACCAACCACACATAACAAATAATAATCGCCCCCAAAGAAATAAACGACTTGTACTTGGAATGTATTTTTGTACATTTTTGTTGCTGTTGTCTGCGGGCTTTAGAGCAGTATTATTTAGTACACAACCGAACACGGCTGTTGTTGTTGTTGTTTGGTACATGCGAATATGATAAATGTACGTAATGTTGTGTGTATGTGCGTGTGTCTGTGAATCAGAGGAATTTCACTCGCACTTTATGACCACTGTTCAAAATATATTTGCGCACACTCAGTGAAAAATATTGAATTGTAATTTATATTAGCAGCAATACAGTAAATAAGATAATACAAAGCTGCTGTATAGAAATGTTTGTTAAATAAAGTGTTATTAATTTATTTACTTAACGCTTTGAATATGACAAATGATATTATTGTTTATGGTTAATGTTTAGAGCCATTTGGTCATTGTTAACAAACCTTGAAATTTTTAATGAATTTGGCATTTGCAAATATGTATCTTTTTGTCTTAACTAAGCGCCTTTAAGCCGTAATTTGTTCATATGACAGAAAGAAGAAAAATTATCGTTGTGGAGTTCTATTTGCAAACGAAACCATTAATTATAAGGATAAGTGTTTAATTAATAGATTCAATTGACGGAGGTGTTACTAAATAGCTATATGGTATATATTTGTCTTAAAACAAACGGTTCCTCTATAGCATAGACGTCCAAAACTAAATAAGATTCTATTAGTGAGAGAAAGAGTTATACCTCACTGAAAGAAAGGAATTGTGTACTGAATCATAATGGGACTGAGTGAGAGAGAAAAGCAATACGTGAGAATTGAGCAAGCACAATTGTGCCACTGTTTGAAGTATATGCTCTATAGTGACCGTTCGTGCGATGCACAGTGGGATTTTGTTGTCAAAATCTCCATTTTGCGACCACCCAATTTCAAAAATCGAATGATGCAGTTTTGTAGAGAAATGTTTAAATATTTAAAGTGCATGTAAGGTTTTGAAGTTAAGGACCTGCAAGGGAGCTAAACAAAAAAGGACTTATATTCTCATGCAATTCAGTGGTCCACATATGAATTATTTTCTATATAATAATATTTGATGTTAAAAAATTTGAAAAACTTCAGCTTTTCTCGATAAATTTTGAAATATACCCCAAAGTTATGGGTATATCATAAACCGTTAAGAAGGAATCTATAAGCTTCTAAGAATTCACTTATTTCTTGATGTAAGATTAGGTTAATTTAGCAGCCGCGTTCAACACAGCTGCCTTGGGTCCTATTGTAGGTCCCGTTGTGGTACCATTAAAATTTTTCGCACCAATTATCCCTAATATTGGTCAACTTCACTCTCAAGCCATTTCGTTGCTCTGATTAAGGCATGGTTATTTTGCAAGTCGCCTACTGATAGACAGATATTGTCCACAAGTGTCCGATGGTCAAACATTTCTTGTCTCAGGTCACCAAAAGAAAGGCAGGGACATAGAAGATGCTCCGTGGTCTCCTCTTCTTCCTCATAATTGTAGCGTGCTTCCAATCGGCCAGTCGGTTACTACAGATATGATGTTCCTTAGATGGATTCAATATAGGTTCAGCACAAATCGCTTCATCTGTATATCCATGGTAGGCCAAATCTGTTTAATCGCTGTGCAAGTGGGTCCTCTCACCCATCTCCCCGCAATTTGCTGTTTTCCTTTTATGAGAGGAACACTAATGTGACCTAAAAACATAAACCGAGTTCACGGTGGTCTCGGCCGTCGTCAATGTATCTTACGTTACTATACATATATCTCCCGTGTCCTGGCACCCATTTGAGGGTAACAAATTTCCCTATGCGATACGTGACAAATTCCCTTATGCGATACTGACTAACTTCAAATCGATATTAAATTATTGTGGCATGTAACTTGACAAAACGATTGATGCAGAACTTCTTCTTTATGAGGCTACTTTCGCGTGCAATTCTCAGAATTGAGTCCCAAAATCATGTGTTGTACTGTGTAAGACAAATAATCGTTTCTTTACGTATATGCTCATTGCAATGCTCGTCGCAATATATGTACAATGCTGACCGAGGTCCACCCCACAGCATTTCATTAAATCATTAATATTTGTCGATGACCCCACCACTCTCTGCCAATGTTTTTAACGTTCGCGCCAGTTGTCTTTCGACCATATGTCGTTGTCGTCGTCTTATACTACTACGTTTATTACATTTCGAATTTTAAACGAACTCAACTTGTACTGAGGGGGTTTCATACTATTATTATTATAGCGATCGCACAACAACAACAACATCATCTACAACAATGTCTCTTCTAACAGCCGAAAGAGATCAATCGTCATTTATTTGATTGAACTTTAATTAGTCAAGCATCATATAAATAGTTAAACAATAGCAACAACAACAAATGCGGCAATATCGCAACAACAACTACAATCGCAACGCCCTAACAAAACAAAAAACTATGTATCAGTTGGGTGGCGTTGAAGAAAAAGAAAGGCAAACGTAAATTGTGAATCAGCAGCTATTTTATCATATTGACCTTATGATTGGAATTCACGCACGTTTTTTGTTTGTTGTTGTTGTTGCTGTTTGTTTGATTGTTTGGTATTCGCCGCAATGCCAATGAATGGGCCGAATAACAACAACATCCACTACCGATACCGTGAAGGTAATAAAGTTCACGACATAAACTCCATTTGGACATGGCTGCTGTTGTTGTTGTTGTTGTTGCATCACATGGCTTTGATATAATCTTGCACACTGGACGAACATGTGACCAACCGACATTATATAGTTACTATTTTTGCCGGCAAGACTGTCTACTCACAGTAGTTAATGGTTAATTTTTGAATATTTAAGGTTTGTAGTTGTCGAAATTAAGTGTACTATGATTACAGTATAAGTACTTCTTCGGATAATAAAAGTACTTTGTGTACTTTTATGGTACAATAAAAGTACTTTTTTGTACAATAAAATCACTCTTTCAGAAAAAATACTGTTTAAGTACAATAAACGTACTTTTTGGTACACAAAAAGTACTTTTTGTAATATAAAAGTCTATTTTGGTACAAAGAAAGTACTTCTAGGTGCTATAAAAGTACTTTTTGGCACAATAAAATTACTCTTTAATAAAATAAGAGTACTTTATGTTTTTAAGTACAATGGTATAATAAAATGGTACAAAAAAACCTTTTTTTGTATTAGTAAAAGTCTATTTTGGTACAGCAATAGTACTTTTCAGTACTTTAATGTACTTTTTTACAATAAAATTACCTTGGTGTACAATAAAAGTACTATTTGGCAAAATAAATACTGTTTAGGTAAAACAAATACTTTTGGTACAATGAAAGTACTAAGATTTCTTTTTGGTACAATTAAAAATTATTTGAATGGAGAAAAGTACTTTTTGGTAAAAAAAAAAGATGCTTTTATGTACAATGAAAGTACTTTTTCATACAATAAGAGTACTACTCGACCAATACCAATATATGTACATGTATTTATTGGTAATATAAAAGTACTGTTTGCTACATTTTGTACATTTTAGTAAAATAAAAATATTACTTAAAAAAGTCAAAAAGTGTAGAAGTCTACTTTGATACAACAATAGTACTTTTCGGTAGTTTAAAGTACTTTTTGTTACAATAAAATTACCTTTGTGTACAATAAAAGTACTCTTTGATGCAATAAAGGTACTTTTTGGCAAAATAAATACTGTTTAGGTAAAAAAAAGTACTTTTGGTACAATTAAAGTACTATGATTTCATTTTGGTACAATAAAAAAAATGTAAATGAAGAAAACTACTTTTTGGTAAAAGAAAGATGTTTTTATATATAAAAGAAGTACTTTTTTATTCAATAAGAGTACTTTTCAATTGTAAAAAATTTACTTTTTGGTACCAAAATATGTACTTTTCAATAATATAAAAGTACTGTTTGCGACATTTTGTACATTTTAGTAAAGTCAGAAGTCAATTTTGGTACAGAAAAAGTACTTTTCGATGCTGTAAAATTACTTTTTGGTACAATAAAATTACTCTCCTGTACAATAAAAAGTACTTTTTGGCAATATAAATACTGTGTAGGTACACTTTTGAAACAATAAAATTTTTTTGTGGTACAATAAAAGTACTTTTTGGTACAACTTAATAATTTTTGGTACAATAAAAGTACTTTTTAGTGCAATTAAATAGTTTTTGGTACAATAACTTACTTTTTAGTACAATTAAAGTACTTTTTGGTATACGATACGATATACATAATTACTTTTTGGTACAATATGATTACATTTTGCTACAAAGAAGTACTTTTCGGTAATATGAAAGTACTTTTTAGTACAAAAAAATAACTCCTTCGAAAAAAGCACTGTTCAAGTACAATAAAAGTACTTTTCGGTAGAAAAAAAGTATTTATTGTAATGTCAATTTTGGTACAAATAAAAGTACTGTTTGGTACAATAAAATTACTCTTCTGTATGATAAAAGTACTTTTTGACAATATAAATAGTTTTAAGGTACAATAGAAGTACATTTTGGAACAATGAAAGCTCTTGGGGTACAATAAAAGTACTTTTTGGTAAAACTAAATATTCTTGGTGCAATAACTTACTTTTAAGTACATTTAAAGTACTTTTTGGTATACGTTACGATATAATTACTTTTTGGTACAATTACATTACATTTTGCTACAAAATAGTACTTTTCGGTAAAATAAAAGTACTTTTTAATAGAAGTACTTTTTGATACAATAATAGTCATTTTCGATTATATAAAAGTACTTTTTGTTACGAAAATTAGTACTTTTTGGTATTATAAAAGAAATTTTATACACAGTAATTTTTTGGTAGAACAAAAGTACTTTTTGGTAAAATTTTTTGTAAAATTCCATTACGGTACTACAAAAGTACTTTTAGTACAATAAAAGCATTAGTTGGTACATAAAAGTAGTTTTTGTGTACAATAGAAATACTTTGGGGTACAATTAAAGTACTTTTAGTACTAAAAAAGTACTTTTTCAATAAATAAAAGTACTTTTTGGTTAATCAAAAATGTTTTTTGATATAACGAAATACTCTTTGGTACAATACAAGTATTATTTGGTACATTAAAAGTACTTTTTAGGTACAATAGAAGGTACTTTTTGGTAAAATTAATGTACTTTTTGGCAGAATAGATACTTTTTGGTACAATATAATTTTTTTTTTCAAATTGGGTGGAATAATATTACCTTTTGGTACTAAAAAGGACTTTTTGGTATAATAAAAATACTTTTGTAGGACAATAAAAGTACTTTTTTGTTCAATAAAAGTACTTTTTGCTACAATAAAAATATTATTTGGTACAATTAAAACACTTATAAGGTAAAAAATAAATTTTTATTAAAAAAAGTACTTTAGGATACAATAAAAGTACTTTCGGGTACTATAAAAGTCCTTTTGGTGTAATAAAATACATTTAAGTACAATATAATAAACTCATATTATTGTACAGTAAACGTACTTTTTGGTTCAATAAAAGTCCATTTTGGACAAAAAATTTTTTTAGGTACTATAAAAGAACTTTTTGTACAAAAAAGCACAAAGGAAATTATCATCTTCTACAAAGTAACACTATCAACGAACATTGTGATATTGAAATTGAGTATATATCAGTAAACCGTAGCTCATATAAATTCTTTAATTGTTCGGTCATAATTGATAAAAGATTCGATTCAACAGCCTTACTAAAAATCTCCATAGCCATAAAGTTTCAGTCAGGAAACCCGACTTACATATACCCTCACCCTCAGTAAAACATAATATTTTGTAGTATATTGATATTATTACATGATTTCTAAAGTGGGCGGACTACTACATTGGCATGGGAGTTAACAAAAGGGGTGTGGCAGTTTTTTTTTTCTTCAAAATTTTATTCTGATTTACCTTTACTTAATACAGAATTTGAGCACGATCGCGTTGGGTGTATAGATATTATTACTCCACCTCTAAAGTGGGTTGAATGGATTATTTGTATGTACCACAAGGGGCGTGCTTAGACTTCCTAATTTGTTCTCCAAAACTTTATCCTGTGATAGCTTAACAAAATACAGAATTTGGGCACGAGCGCGTTGGTTGTATTGATATTATTACTCGATTTCTAAAGTGGGCGGGGTGGTACATTTGTATGGGAGGTACCAGAAGTGGCGTGTCTAGACTTCCACATTCTTTCTCGAAAACTTTATTCTTTTTTAGCTTTAATAAATACCGAATTTGGGTACGATCGCGTTGGTTGTATTGATAATATTAATCGATTTTTAAAGTAGGAGGAATGGTACATTTGTATGGCAGGTACCAGAAGGGGCGTGGCAATGTAGCCCATTTGCAATACCGTTAGTAGCTTTGAGGAAATATTTACCAAAAACAATTACTTGCGTCTTTCGAAAGTTATCGTGCGTACCAGCCGGACAGACAGATAAACAGACAGACAGACGGACATAGCTCAAATGACTTAAAAAGTCATGAATCGAATTTGGTTCAAAGAAACATAGGGTCTAAAGTGATTCCTTCTATGTGTTACACTTTTGAGTCGTATCAAATGATATATACATGAGGCTATAAAAATAGTTAAGGGTCAGACAAAGTGCCTGTGGTAATAATTCACATTCCCTATCATATTAAAAAATTAACTGGTTTATTCCAATCTGTCAATCTGTTACATTCACACATTTATTTATTCTCAGACAAAAACCGCTTACGGATGTAATTGATCATCCCGTCCTCACAATTGACACTCCATCATCATGTGAATGACCGATCATTAAACCCATTTCGATTTATTTGCTGAAATCTTCGAGTAAAATCTAACAAAGTAACCACAGCGGCAATGAGAACGACAGTAGTGGCAAAAAAAAATAAAACAAACAAAACCCTAAATATTAATTCTTTAAACCATAACAATAACTAAAACATCATCCAGAGAAAAGAGTTTACTAAAGATCAATCGAAATTTCTCTCACATATACACACATACTTTAGCTGTAATATGAAGATGGGTCGTTCCACTTACATCGAGTGTGCATTACTGCATAGAGTATACGAAACGCCAACATCAACAACAATATTTCATTGTTATTATTCTTATTTTGCTATTGTTCCATTATAATTTATGTTTTTTGTTGTTGTCGTTATATTATTATTTAAACTTATTATGATAACTAATATTTACAAATCCATCCATCCATTTATATACTTGTTACATATATAAATTGTTTATTTATTATCATAGCAGTGTGTATTGTGTTGCTCTGGTCTGTAGAATCAAATACTTATACTCATACATAAATAAATACGTATTATGGAACAATAAAACTATAAATAATAAGGTTATCATCATCTTGTCCAAACTCGCTGTTCGTATGTACGTATGTCGATTTGTATTTGTATGTGATGGGGTCTATGACAAAATGAAATTTATAATCAAGCAATCTCTAATTGAAATTACATGTTTCCTTTCCTTTATCAATATAAATGAATCTTCTTCTATAGAAAAAATTTCGTAGAAACCAGAAGAAAACAACAACAGTTCAAAATAGTTCAAAACGAGAGTACATAAGTACGTTGCTGGGATTAAACTTTGAGTTATATTAGATTAAAGTAGATGTTTGAACTTTTGTTGTTTGTTTATTTGGCAAACATCTTATTTTGGGATGATAGGACAATAACAAAATTATTTAAGGAACTGAGTTCCCACACTAATGGTTATTTACTGCAAATAAGAAGTAATGTGAAGTAGTTATTTTTATTACTTACCATCTTGTGCAGGTTTTTATGTTGATGTGTCTGCAAGTAGAAAAAAAACAAAGCGTATTTGTTTTTTTAATTATTCTTGTATTGCATAGCATAAATAAATATTATATGACCTAAATTGTAATCTTAAAATATCACCATAGTTGGATATTTCATAATGTTTGTTGCTTTACACTACTTATCATAAATCGTTTCTCAAATGTGACGCAAAGCAAAATTTTTTAATAACTTTACTTAATATTGTAAAATAAATATCGTATGTATGAAAATGTGGTTGTAATACTACAAAGAAGGCAGGGAAATCAAAGGGAAATATAGGATTGAGATGGGAAGGGTCACTTTAAATATAAGAAGAGTCTTGTCAATATCAATAATACGTAAGATTTTGATATAGAAAACAAAAAACCCACTTATCCATGGAACTCTTTGGGAAGATCCTTTTGAACGTCTTTTCAGCATCTTAAAAAGTGACATGAACCGGCTCTAGGTGATATTCGCTGTTCTTCGCCTTATATATTACTCATATCACACTGGTTGGGATACTTTACCCAGAAAAGGAGAGAATATAGAGATAAATTGTCGTAACGTCGAGGTTGAGGGCCGCAGCGGCATGGTCGCTCATTTCCTTTTTAACATAGTTAGGCATAGCCGTCACGCGGAAAAATTATAACGATGACCGTCATCATTTAAGAAAACAATAGAAAATCCAATTTTTAGAACACGATGTTATCAAACGCGATCAGTTGAACGATTCTATAGGAAAAAAAAATCATAAACGTTAAAAATTTTTTATTTAACACAATTTTCTATTATCGAAACTATTTTCCGCTATTCCGAACCTCAGATACCCTTCATCGTTAACCAAAATGTCGATAGAACCAGTAAGCAAGTTTCAGTCCAGAAAACCGATTTACATATACCCCCAACCTCAGTAATACATAAAATTTTCTAGTATATTGATATTATTACTCGATTTCTAAAGTGGGTGGTGTGGTACATTTGTATGTGAGGTACCAGAAGGAGCAAGGCTAGACTTCATCCTGATTTAGCTTTACTAAATACAGAATTTGGACACGATCGCGTTTGGTGTATTGATATCATCACTAAAGTGGGCGGAATGGTACATTTGTATGGGAGGAACCAGAAGGGGCGTGGCTAGACTTCCAGATTTTTTCGCCAAACCTTTATCCGTTTATATTTTATAAAATTACAAAATTTGGGCACGATCGCGTTGGGTGCTTGATTGCCCGAATTCTAAAGTGGGCGGGATGGTACATTTGTATGGGAAGTACCAGAGGGGTTCCTGTTTTTTTCGCCAAAACTTAATCTTGTTATAGCTTTACTAAATACAGAATTTGGACACGATCGCGTTTGGTGTATTGATATTATTAATCCATCTCAAAAGTGGGCAGAATGCCACATTTGTATGGGAGGTACCAGAAGGGGCGTGGCCATATAGCCCATTTGCAATACCGAAAGTGGTTTTGGGGAAATATTAACTCCTGCAAAGTTTTAAAACATTTGATTGCGACTTTCGAAAGTAATCGTGCGTACCAAGCAGATAGATAGACGGATATGAATCAAACGACTTAAAAAGTCATAAATCGAATTTGGTTCAAAAAAACCTATGGTCTAAAGTGAATCCTCCTATGTGTTACACTTTTGGGTCGTATCAAATGATATATACCCTCCGACTCTTAGCATAGCTCGAAAGCTCTTATACAACGACAGTAATCGAGGGGACAGACAGACGGACACCCCCAAAAGTGCGGAGTTTGTATGAGAGGTGGGAGTAGTTTTTGTCCGATCTTGCTTATCTTGGAGCTTAACCTTCGTTTAGAGGATAGAAGCTTACATACCAAATCTTAAACTACGGCTGTAATAGCGGGGATATGCATTTTTTTAATCCCAAAAAAAGGGCAATTTGTATGTAATATTACTATGAAATATTTGTGGTAGTAATTTTTGTCCTATCTTGCTCAACTTAGAATTTAACCTCTGCTTAGAGGATAGAAGCTTGCCTACCATATTTCCGCTCTAAAGTTCTTAAGCTACAGCTTTACCCTTAAAAAGGGGGACTTTGTATGGGAGATGGTAGTAATTTCCGTCCGATCTCTCTCATCTTAGAACTTAATATGCGGCTAGAGGATAAAAGCTTGTATATCGAATTTCATCTTGATTGCTCTTAGACAACTGCTATATTGGGGGGACAGACAGACGGACAGCACCAAATAGGGGCAATTTGTATGGGAGTAGTAATAATTTTTATAGGATCTTACACATCTTAAAACGTAAACTTCGCTAAGAGGATAGAAGCTTGTATTTTTGTTTGATATCTCTCAAACTACGGCAGTATTCGAGAAACAGACAGGTAGGAGGTAGGAATATTTTGTTGTCCAATCTTGTTCATCTTAAAACTTAACCTCCGCTTAGAGGATAGAAGATTGTGTACCCAATTTCAGCTTGATAGCTCTTAAACTACGGCAGTATTCGCGGGACGGACAGACAGACATCTCCAAAAAGAAGGAGTTTGTATAGGAAGTGGGACTAGATTTTGTCCTATCTTGCCCATTTTAGATCTTAATCTCCGCTTGGAGGATAGACCACTGGCATACCATATATTGAGCAGATATTAGCTTTTAAACACCGCTTTAATTGCGGAAACAGAATAAGAGACAGACTGACTTCTTTAAATCATCTCCGATGCTACCACGCCTCCTTATGGGCGTTATAAATGAAAGAACAAACTGAAAGTACTCTTCGATCCGTACTTGTGCGTTGTGAATTGTATAACAAGTGATTCTCAAAGAATCAATTTGTGATCACTTTAAAATTACATTCAGAATTCAGAATAAGATAATGATAAATATCTTTCGAACATGTGAAAGATGTATATTTTGTTAAAAATTACTTCCACATCACAAAAAATCAGTTTTTTACAAAAATGTATTTTTTCGTACCCTTCATTGTATTAATAAGTACTTTAATAGTACATAAAAAAGTATGTTTTTATAATCGCAAAAGTACTTTTTATGAAATGTACTTTTACTAAATTCATATAAAAGAAATTTAAACTTCCACCTCAAAACCTTTCTAAAAGTTATTTTATTGAATTTGGATCACAAACTTTAAATGTCTCAAAATGTAACAAAAGGTACATTTTTATACCAAAGTGTACTTTAATTGTATCAAAAAGTATTCCTATTATATTTACCAAAAAGTAAATTGCATTAAAATTTTTTTTTTTAATGGTTTAAAAAAGTGATTTGTAATATCAAATATTACTTTTTGTTATATCTAAAAAAAAATTGTTGTTGTACCAAAAAGTACTTTTTTGTACCAAAAAGTAATTTTTCGTACCAAAAAGTACTTTTATTGTACTGGGAATCTAGACTTCTAACTTAAAACCTATATAAAAGTATTTAACTTAATATGGGGCAATATTTTATATTAACAAAAAAATTGTTTATTTGTATCAAAAGTTTGTTTTTATCAAAAAGTACTTTTATTGAGCCACTAAGTATTTTTTTTTTGTACCAAAAAGTTTCTTATATTGTGTCACAAAGAAATTTTATTTATCCAAATAGATCTAAATGTAATTGTAATCAAAATGTACTTTTAGTACACCAAGTGATACAAAGTTTCTTAGTTGTATTAAAAAAGTACTTTTAGTGTTGCAACAAGTACTTTGATTATATCAAAATTTACTTTTATTATATAACAAACGCCACGTTTATTGCATACAAAAGGACTTTACCAAAAAAATTATTTTATTTAAAGAAAAGTAATGCTAAAAAGTACTTTTTTTTGTTACAAAAGTATTATAATTGTACCAAAATATATATAATTGTCAAGTTTTAATACAAATACAAATTTCGACTTCTATCTCAAAACTTGGCAGAAAGTTTTTTATTTAATATGGATTAAAATTGTTTCGTACCAAAATGTACTTCTATTATAAGAATAAATACCTTTGTTATCGCAAAAAGTGCATAAATATTTATCAAAAAGTACTTTTATTGCATCGAATTTTAGTGTACCAACAAGTAATTTAATTGTATCCAAAAGTTTATTTCACTCTGCCATGAAAAAGTACATAAACTGTTACAAAATTTACTTTTATTGTATCAACAAGTACTTTTATTGTACCTAAAAGTACTTTTGTTGTCAACAAATGTAACATAACTCAATACTTTCAGTTACTCAATTTTGTATATTACTCCATCTTATAAGCATTCAACTTACAATTTGCCCAATTACCTTTAAAATCTCTAAAGTAACCAAAGAGTGAATGAATTAATTAATTAACATGCATTATGCTTTTCATTAACATTATCACTAGCATTGGCCATATCATCACCACTTCTCCCATCAACCGGAATGGAATTCTAAACTTTCGATGCATTGCCCATCCAAACCACTCAACCAAACCACCAACCAAAAAAACAAGTTCAATTTCTCTTGTTCTCAAAGTCATAACCCACAATTCACGGTACAGTGAAATAATTTGAATATTTCAACAAACTAATTAAATTAAGTCATAACAAATGCGAGCTAGTATCAGTTATATGTTATATTAAACACATTCGGTGGCATTTTATTTTAGACACTAAAAATAAAAACAAAAAAAAGTTGAACTGCCTTTTTTTAACAGGTTTCGTTGGTCGTTATTAAGTAGTTTGGTGGATAGGCATAACTGTAGATACATAGATAGATGTTGTTGGTGTTGGCCTTATTATAAACGTTGTTGTTGTAACTGTTGCTGTTGTTATCATACCAGCCCGAGCAGCAGCAGCAGTAGTTTGGTAGACAGCCAACTTGAAGCAACAAACATTATTAAATTCAATAATCCATGAAGTATATTTTTTTTATGCCACACATGAAATCGTTTGAAAAAAAAAAAATTAAAAAATAAACTGAAAACTCGTGCAAGGTTTTATAATAAATATAATTAGCAAATAAAATAATTGAACATAAAGAAAAAAAAACAAAGAAAAAAAATAGAAACAAAAATAGAAAAATCACAACAAAGTAAGAAGAATTAAGTTAATCTAAAACTACCACAGCAACACACAAACACACTCACTCAGAAACTCGGTTGCATTTATTAACAGCCTGACACAAAAGTGGAGCAACAATATTAAAACGCGACGCGTCGAGGCTTATAATGTTCCTTTGTGTTAGACTTGGGCGGATTTTTTTCCAAAAGCACAACTGCATTAGTTATGCAGTCAACGCAACAAATAATAAACCTTTAAAAAAAACGTAACAACAACCAATGAACGAACCACAACAAAACGCCCTAAAAAACGATCCTCATACAATACCGTTAAGCGTCGTTTAATGGCCGGCCATGTGCAGCAAAAGCTGCGGCATCAACGACAATACTTTTACACGTGTGTGCATGATAAAGACCAACAATGTGCACATCTGAGATGATATAAAGTGAGACTTTGTCAGAAAAGTTTACACAATACAACTAACATGGTGGGAAGATAACACGAGAATAGAAAACATGTAATATTACATTGTAACACAAAATGAAGATAATTGTATGGAGGCGAATTAATTCTTTAGCGGAACATAGGACAGATCCGCCCTTCTCGATTTTTTTTGGGCCGGTGAAGTTTTCCCTCGAACATAAAATAGAGTTTGAAATATATCTTTTTTTAACGAGTTATTTTTTCTGCAACTTTTTAACTTTCAATCTTGACTCCTTAGGTGTCCTTTTTGTAATTATTTCGAGAAACGTCAAAAAGGACCCTAAACATATTGCTCAGAAAATTTTACTCGGGGTGTTCTAAGACAAGAAATTGATAACGTTATTAACTTGTTCTGACCATTTTTTAGGTCGCTGTTTACACAGTGCTTTGAAAAGAGACAAATCGACTAGTAAAAGTTGGAGACATCAATTTTTGATTGCAGAGCAAAAATGCTTTTCTCGAAATAAGGACGAAAATGTCACGTGAAGAGTCGAAATAAGCTTAATTTCCCTTTGCACCCCATGAATGAGGTATGGGATAGCTTCTCGCGTTGTTGTGAATTAACACGCTTTCTATTTTTAGATTCACAACTAACGGCACCTACTTGTTTATCGACGAATGCGAACGTCACTGTTTGAGAAGCTCTTACTAGACACGCCGATTGACTCGACACTTAATAATGCGAAGTTGCTGTCAACAACATTCGAGGGGAGCCGACAATGAAAAAACAATTTTTTTAAGATGACTGAAGACAGGTTTGAACCTGCGATCTCCCGCATGGTAGTCGCGTGTCCTAACCACTATGCCACGGCCGGTCCCGTGGAAGAGTCGAAATAGACAGTTAAAATAATATGCTTTGAAATATGCTAATATGCTTTGAAAAGAGACAAAATTATTATTAAAACTTAGAGATATTGATTTTTGGTTTTCAGAGCACCCCAAGTACAATTTTCTGAGAAACATTTTTGTAGAACATTTGAATGTTGGAAATTCATTTAAAGATCTTTTTCTGACGTTTCTCGAAATAAGGACTTAAAGGACACGTAAGGAGTCGAGATAGAGTGTTAAAATGTTCCACCAAAAAAAATCCTCGTTAAATTGAAAAAGTCCTCATTGAAGACATTTGATATCGTAAATGCTCTGAAATAATAATAAACATAGATGCTTTGACTTTTTTAGGTCGGTATTCACACAGTGGTTTGAAAAGAGACAATTTAAGGATAATTGAAATTGAATTTTCTAAGCAACATTTTTGTAGAACATTTGAATGCTGTAAGGTCATATTTAAAGGTTCTTTTCTGACTTTTCTAGATGTAGGAAACAACACTAAACGTACCGTAACATTTTTATGTTGTAAAGTCAAATTTTAAGGTCCTTTTCTGACTTTTCTCAAAATAACAACGAAAATAACACGTAAAGAGTCGAGATAGAGAGTTAAGAGAGAGAGTTTTCTGAATCTATTTTAAGCTCCATTTTAGGGTTGACTGAATACTTCAACGGGCCATAAAACAAAATTTTGAACTAGACGGTATATTTCCTATCGGAATTTTAATATACTCCCCTAAGGCTTTTATTCCGTAAAATAATTATTCCGCCCCTTCCCCACAAAATATTTGTTGCATAGTGTTATTTAGTAGTGAAACATTAGGCAAAGAGTACTTTTTTGTAAAAAAAAAACAGTTTTATTATTCCAAACAGTTTAATTATTTCAAAAGTATTTTTATTATACTAAACAGTATTTTTATTGTCCCAGAAAGTACTTTTGTTGTTCGAAAAAATTATTTCAATCTATAAGAAAGGACTTTTATTGAAAACAAAATATTTTAGTTGTACCAAAAAGTACTTTTATTGTACTAAAAAATATTTTGGTTGCACTATAAAGTACTTTAATGGTATCGAAAAATACGTTTATCGTATCAAAAAGTACTTTTATTGTACTAAAAAGTACTTTTATTGTATCAAAAGTACTTTTATTGTACCAAAAAGTACTTTCTTTCTTTCTATCATAGAAACTTTGTACCAAAAAGTAAAATTTTTCAACAACAGCATTTTTGTTTTACCAAAAAATTATTTTACGGTACATAATAAGTACTTTTATTGTACAAAAAGTACATTCATTGTTTTGTACCATAACTTTTAATGTATCAAAAGTATTTTCTTTAAAAAATACTTTTGTAGTATCTTAACTTTATCTTTATCTTAAAGTACTTTTTAGGTGTCTATTTTATTAAAAGTACTTTTATATAACCACATATACGTTTATTGGAGAATTTTTGTTTTAGCAAAAGGAACTTTTATTGCACCAAAAATTATTTTTTATTGTACTAAAAAGTATTTTTATATTACCAAAAAGTGTTTTTATTGCACCAACAAGTACTTTAATAGTACCTCAAAGGACTTTAATACGCGAAAATACTTGTATTTGTATCAAAACGTACTTTAATAGTACCAGAAAGTACTTTAAATGTACCGAATAATATTTTTGTTTTATTGAGAACTACTTTTATAGTACCTAAAAGTACTTTTATTGGACCAAAAAGTACTTTTATAATACCAAAATGTACATTTTTTGTACTAACAAGTACTTTAATAGTACCAAAAAGTACTTTCATTGTACCAAAATGCATTTCTGTTTTACCAAGAAATACTTTTATTGTATCAAAAGTATTTTCATTGGACCTACAAGTACTTTAATAATATCAAAAAGTACTTTTATAGTACCAAAAGGTACTTTCAGTGTACCGAAAACCATTTTTGTTTTACCAAAAAATACTTTTATTGTATCAAAAAATATTGTTTAACAATTTTTATTGTATCAAAAAATATTTGTTTAACAATTTTTATTGTACTTTTATTGGACCCACAAGCACATTGAGAGTACCAAAAAATACCTATATAGTACCAAAAAGTACTTTTATTGGACCAAAGCTTACTTTTATAGTATTAAAAAGTACTTTCATAGTATTGAAAAGTATTTTTACTGTACCAAAATGATTTTGGTTTTACAACAACTATATCCAAAGACGCAAAAGGAGTTCAATTGGTCCATTATCTGCAAGAAAATACAGAAACGACGACTAGACATCCCTGAAACGGTTTGAAAAATTATGCTTAATAGATCGTGGACACCCACTTCCCACACCTACAAAATGGACAATCTGCAAGCTGTTAGAGTTTATGTGATGGTCTGTCTTTCTGCCTGCCTCATTAGTCATAGTATGGGTGTGTGTGAGAGAGAGGCCGCATTAAAGCCAAATAAATAGAGAGAGAGAGAGAGCAATCTAACAAACAAATCGTTGCGTATGTTTCATAGAGAGGAAAATTTTTACCGCTGTGTGACTAAGTTATATTTAGCCGCGTGGGGGCTTTTCCGTTTGTATCGGTTTTGAACGCAATGCGTCGTCTTCACTGTTTGGCTGTCGCCTATCTATCTGCCTTGACTGACTATCTCTCTCTTCGATGCCCCAATGTTTTAGTACAATATCGGTACACTAACACTGCGTGTTGTTGCCCATACCATTACGCCAACAACAGCAACAGAATACCAAAGTGTTGTTGTTGGTACCATCAACATGCAGTTGCGGATGTTTTCTTTTTTGTCCGTGTTTGTAGGAGCGTGTAGTGTTGGTGGGATCATCACCATCATCAGCTCATACGAGAATGGGTATTTAAATAGAGTACACCGGGGGTAAAAAATAAATGCAATCAAATAAAGAAAGAAATTGTGGAGAAATTTGTAGTCTTCTATTTTTGAAAAAAAAAATTTTTTATGAACTTCGAATTGATTGACAGAAATGTTTAGAAACATACAAATTAAAAAGAAAATCAAATTTTTTTATTATTGGCCGATGGCAGTTTGCTATCATTTTAAATTATTAATATTCTAATTTTGAAATAAGTTAAAATGTAAATAAATTTACGTTAAGTGTATCAAATGATACATCAAATTCGGCTTACGATCAGAAAAGTGTTTTTTATTGTTTGATATTTTTGATATTATAAATAAATATATAAAAAGAAAATGTATTTTTATAATAAAAAAAATATTTTTATTTTAGATCAGTAATAAATTTATTAAAATTAACAAATCTCACTTTTTTTAAATATATTAAAAAAAAATATTTTTTTCGTCTCGGTTGTCACTTTAGTGGAAATACCCATATATGATAAATATATTTTAAATTTATTTTTGATTAAATATAATATGTTAAAAACTTTTGGTGACAATTATAAAAAAATCTGCTGATTATCCGCAATATATATTTATCTAAAGCGGTCTTAATTTCGCGTTTACAAATATCTATGTCTATGACTATGCCTTGATCAAATTTCAACTCAATTCCAACTAACATTTTTTTCTGAGTATCTCTTAAAAGGTCGGCAAACACACGAAGAAGACACACAACGATAAAAATGCCAACCATACGAATGAATGCCATAGCCGATGGCAGACAACAACAACTTGAACAACATTTGAATGAAAATGTACAACCAACAACTCGCTCACATTGCCGGCGATAACATAACATCCGGTCTAAAATATCCCATAAAGATATTTGCTCATGCATAACATAAACATAGGATCCTGACGAAAAGAAGGATCTATGTACATACTTTACTTACACTGATACGTCAGCAGCATCCATTCACTTATGATACACTTAAGTCAAGTGATGAGTGTGACATTAAAAGCATCGCATGATTGCTTTTAGTCGTCCCGCTCTCGGGTTGCACATGGTGTGAGGGGAAGTATTGACGTTGGATTGCATAATATTATCACTCTTAGAATGGTTGATATTCTGTTATTGTTGTGTTGTGTACTTGAAATTATTATTATGGTTGATGTCAAGAGGGGCGGCGGCGGCAGGGTGCAGAGTATGTGTTTTTTTGTTTTGTTAATTTTTTTTGGTTAGGAAATATTCAACGAGTTATTATTAAGGCACTTAAAGTACTATGTGTACTATGAGATATGGCCGGAGATTTAGTACTATATGATTATGACCATTATGTTGTACGATTACGCATTCCAATGCGGCAGTTTTTTGTGTGTGTTTTTTTTTCTTTCCCGCTTGGTAATACTACACTGGCATTGAAAGCGGCATAACATGGCCGCGGGGAGATTGTAACTCCCATTTAATTGCTCGTTAAACATTTAGCATACACGTGCAATTAGTTAATGCTTAACTCGAAATTATTTATGAAGTTTTTATGTTAATGGCCATAAAGGGGGAAAAAAATAAAAGTACTTTTTGGTGGCTGGATGATCGTGTCTAGTAATGGAATTTCATCAGCCAAAGTGAAATGGTGAAAGCGTAATGGTTAAAATGCGAATGATGCTGAAATTTAGGAGATTATTTTGATATGTTCGTAAGTCATTTAGCAAATATCTACAATGCTAGAATATAATATTTACAACTTACAAGCAGTTGTGATTTTTGGAAGTAATGAAAAAGTAATTGCTTAAGAAGTACTTTCGAATGATTTTAACATTGACTTGTCATGGGGAGGAGATATTTTATTTTTGCATACCTTTGGGTGCAGTTAAAGTACTTGTTGTAAAACCAGAATACATTTGGTCTAGTGAAAAGTACTTTCGATACTACAAAAGTACTTTTTTCTGCTATAAAAGTAAGCCTTGGTCTAATAAAAGTACTTTTTGGTACTATAAAGATACATTTTAGTACTATTAATGTACTTGTGGGTCCATTAAAAGTACTATTTGGTTCAATAAAATTTGTAAAAAAAACTGTTTTTTGATACAATGAAAGCATTTTTCGGTATAACAAAAATGGTTTTCTGTACAACGGAAGTACCTTTTGGTACTATAAAAGTATTTTTTGGTATTATTAAGGTACTTGTTGGTCCAAAAAAGTACTTTTGATACAATAGATGTATTTCTTGGTAGAACAAAAATGTTTTCGGTACACTGAAAGTGCCTTTCGGTACTATAAAAGTACTTTTTGGTATTATTAAAATACTTGTTGGTCCAATAAAAGTAAATTTTATACAATAGATGTATTTCTTGGTAAAACAGAAATGCATTTTGGTACAGTGAAAGTACTTATGGTGCGAAAAATAATGTTTTTTGATACAATAAAAGTATTTTTTGTGTAAAACAAAAATGGGTTTCGGCACACTGGAGTACTTTTTGGTACTATAAAAGTATTTTTTCGTATTATTACAATTTGATACAATAAAAGTATTTCTTGGTAAAACATAAATGCATTTTGGTACAATGAAAGTACTTTATGGTGCTATAAAAACACTTTTATTTTCTATAATTTTGCTTGTACTTTTTTATACTGTAGTGTACTTGTTGGAGTTTTTTTTTGATAATAAAATAAGTTTTTGGTATAATAAAAGTACTCTCTGATACAATACAAGTACTTTGCGATAATACAAAAGTACTTCTTGGAATAACAGAGATGGTTTCTGGTATAGTAAAAGTACCTTTTACTACTACAAATATACGTTTTGGTACTCTAAAAGTATTCTTTGGATCTTAAAAAGTACTTGTTGGTACAATGAAAGTATAACACAAAAATCATTTTTGGTACAATAAAAGTATTTTCTGGTAAAGCAAAATTGTAAGTGCTATAAAATAACTTATTGGTATTATACAAGAACTTGTTGGTCCAATAAAAGTAATTTGTGATACAATAGTAATATTTGTTGGTAAAACAGAAATTCAATTGGGTACAATAATAATATCTTTTGGTACTATCAAAGTAATTGTTGTTCCAGTAAAAGTACTTTTTGGTACGATGAAAGAATTATGTGTTAAAAAAAAATCTAACACAATTTAGTACAATAACTATTAAAATACTTGTTGGTATAATAAAAGTACTTTTGGGTAGAATAGAAACACTTTTTTGGTACTATTAAAGTACTTGTTGCTTCACTAAAAGTACTTGTTGGTACAATAAAAGTATTATTTGGTACAAAAAACATACAGAAGTTATTTATTTATTTCGTACAATAAAAGTACAGTTTGATACTATTAAAGCACTTTTTAGTACAACAGAAGAATTTGTTGGTACTGTTAAAATACTTGTTGGTACAATAAAAGTACTTTTCGATAGAATACAAACACTTTTTGGTACCATTAAAATACTTAATGGTACAATAAAAGTACATTTTGGTACTATATATTAAAGTACTTGTTGTTACAAAAAAATTACTTTTTGGTACTACAGAAGCACTTATTCGTACAATAAAAGTACTTGTTGGTGCAATAAAAGTACTTTTTTGTATTAAAAAAGTACTTGTTGGTACAATTAAAGTACTTTTTGGTACTATAAAAGTAGTTCTCAGTGAAAGAGAAATACTTTTTTGGCACATTTAGAGTACTTCTTGGTACTAAGAAAGTACTTGTTGATAAAAAAAAGTATTTATTCATAAAACAGATAGATAAGTATTTTGGTATATTAAAGTCATTTTTGGTACTATAAAAGTACTATATTTTTTGGAACTATTAAAGGATTTTTTGCTCCAACAAAAGTACTTTTTGGTACAATGAAATTATTATTTGGTAAAAAACAAGTATAATTTGGTACAATAAAAGTACTTTTCGGTAAAATAGAAACACTTTTTGGTACTATTAAAGTTCTTGTTGTTCCAATAAAAGTACTTTTTGGTACAATTAAAATATTATTTGGTAAAAAACACATATGCAATTTGATACAATAAATGTATTATTTGGTACTTTTAAAGTACTTGTTGGTACAACACAAGTACTTTTTAGTACAAAAAAGGATTTCATGATAAAACAGAGAAGTATTTCGGCGTATTTAAGTCCTTCTTGGTACCATAATAGTACGTTTTGGTACTATGAAAGTACTTTTTGATCAAATAAAATTTCTTCTTGATACAATTTAAATAATTGTTGGTAGAACAATACCTGATTTTGGTACAGCAAAAATACTTGCCTTTTCAAAAAATAATAAAAAATCTTTTTGGCACAAAAAGATTTTTGGATTTGGAAACTAATCATAAACTGGTTTAAGAAAAATACACTAACACCTTCCTCGTTGCCTTCTCTTTTAATGCCTTCTATGAGAAGGGAGACGTAATGTGTATACACACGAAATGGTGAAATAACAAATCATCGAAAACGTTGATTCTTCCTTCTCAGAGAAGGCCTGCAGCAGTGGTCTTTAGAGAATGGAGTGAACATGTGCTCGGGATATTTCAGAAAGGAAGGAGAAGGCCTGTTTTCAGTCATGTGAAAACATGGCATTGAAGACATGACGTTTGAATGTCTCAGAAGGCCTTGTTGCATGCCTGCTTACACTTTATTTCCAACGACAGTAAACCTTCCTGGAGTTTGAACTCACTACCTCGCCATTGTTAGTCAGCCATGCTACCATCTAGTCTATGAAAATGCATTCGAATTGTGTGAATGAAACTAATCATAAACTGTTTTAAGAAAAATACACAAACACCTTCCTCGTTGCTTTTGCTTTTCATGCCTTCTCTCATGCCATCTCTGAGATGGAAGATGTAATGTTTATACACACGAAATGGTGGAATAAATGTTCGAAAACGCTAATTCTTTCTTCTCAAAGAAGGCCTGCAGCAGTGGTCTTTAAAGAATGGAGTGAACATGTGCTCAGGATATTTCAGAAAGGAAAGAGAAGGTCTGTTTTCTGACATGTGAAAACAAGGCCTTGTTGCATGCCTACTTGTAGAGGCCTTGCTAATTTTGGCGCTGGGAAAGGGTGTCAAAAATTCCATTATATGTATTTGTAATTGTGAAACCATAACGCATTACAAAATTATAGTTGAAATACTAAAGACGAAATTTTTCCTCATTGAATATTGAAATTATATTCCAGTATGTTTAATTACTGGGATTACTGGGACCGGCCGTGGCATAGTGGTTAGAACACGCGACTACCATGCGGCAGATCGCAGGTTCAAACCTGGCTCCAGTCATCTTAAAAAAATTGTTCTTTCATTGTCGGCTCCCCTCGAATGTTGTCGACAGCAACTTCGCAGTATTAGTGTCGAGTCAATCGGCGTATCTAGTAAGAGCTTCTCAAACAGTGACGTTCGCATTCGTCGATAAACAAGTAGGTGCCGCTAGTTGTGAATCTAAAAATAGAAAGCGTGTTAATTCACAACAACGCGAGAAGCTATCCCATACCTCATTCATGGGGTGCAAAGGGAAATTACGTTTTTGTTTAAGTTTAATTACAATTCAAAAGTTAAAAATTGAAATAATTCCATTGAAGTCATTGTGTGTTTTTTTTTTTTTTTGCTTATTTGCCTCTCAAGTTCAATTTGTTGACACAATTTATAAAATCATTGATTTTTGCATTTGCTTATTTCAAATAAATGACTTTAATGTTCGTGCCTTTTTTTGCTTATTTGTTGTAAAACCAGATCTTGGCTGGTGTTATTGATTTGTGACTTTGTGCCGAGTTCACCAGTTACTTTCCTTTCCTTTCCAAACTGAACAAAGTCAATAAAACCTTTCATTTCCTTTTTTCAGTTGTTGTTGTTAATATTTGAACGCATTTATACATTCAAATAATTGTTCAAAAATTTAGGTACAAATGTTTGTTTTTGTTCCTAATATACATTAAATATTGCCAAATACTGATTATGTCTTCAATTCCAAACTGTTTTTATGGCCAACGATTTCTCACCAACAACTCAATTGGTATAGAGTCCTCTTCCAAGTACCACTTGATGACTGTTAATTTAAAATCTTCAAAATTTTCTACACTACAAATGTTTGAAGGCTAATTGTGCCGCAATCTTTAGTGTAGATTAGGCCGCAGACAATCAAATAAGAAAGAGAGTACAAGCGTACATGTGTTGAACAACAACGACGACGACGACAACATTGACGTTAATCTTATCGATAGTTGTTTGAGATTTATTAAGTTCCAATCCCTTGGCACCTCATGTTACCAAACTATTAGCCGGTGATATTGTGTTGTTATGACGATCGATGTTCGGTTTTACCCACTCAAAATAAATTATTTGAAAATTACCTAGTTACTACCTATAAACCTTTTATTGATTAGCCGATTAGATGCAGCCAGCCAGCTAGCAGTGGCCAAACTCTACAATCAGCGGCACATTCTTCGCCACCGCTTGAAGGATGTCATAAATTAATTGCATGTTTTTACTTCTTGTTTCGAACCTGGCAACAGATACATACATGTGTGTAGAGTGGCAGATACTCGTGGTACTTTTTGATTGTCATAACTTTGCCTTAGATATACGACCAGGCTGGTCGTTTGTTTACTCTACTAAGGTAAATGTTTGTACAGCAAATTGGATTATAGTCTATGAGAGATTTGTGCTGTATTTTGTTGAGTTTTTTTTTTTATTATTACATATTAAACTTGTTATCATTCGAATGTTGTGATGTTGTGGATAACGGAGCACGACGCAATCGTCGTCGTGGTGGTGGTTGTGGTGTTAATGAGATAAGCATTTGAGATTTTTATTGTCAACCATTTGCGTGCAGTCATTGACAGTTTTACGCCAAGCCCGAGCGATTATTGACAGTTTCACTTTACAAAACGTCACGTGATTGTGTCAAAGAACATGAATTGTGATAATAGAACACTGATAACTACTGAAGCCCTTCACTAACTTTCGATTTCAATGCATGTGGCGATGAGACGAGACGCAAGACTCTTAAGAGAGCTGGAAAATTTCAACATCATTGTATTTTGTAAAACACACACACATAATTTGGTCATTGAACTTGAAGATGACATGATTACTTATGGGAGGAAACTTATGAAGTTGCTTTGAAAATGGAACACGTGTTTCAACTTCAACTCTTAGGAGTCATAATTCCGATTGAGATTATATGTCTAGTGGTAATTATGTTTAATAATCAATATAATTTTTGATAATGTTTGATAGCTGACTGGGCTAAAGCTATTTCGGTAACACACTGTGTTGCAGTTCATATTGAATTATTGCTGATGTCGCTAACAATTTGAAATGTTTTATTAGAAAATACTACTAAGAAAGCGTTGTCATACCAAGTTTGTATATTAATCTCTAAATGGGTCCTGCAAGCCAATGTGTCTTTATTAGAGTCCTGCACAAATGCATTTGCTTAACTAAGACAACAAATGACTTACTGCTGTGAGCAATGCTTGCAAGACATCTAATCTAAGGCAATGTGAAACAAAACGTGCATTGTTTATGTGTTGGTTTTTCAAATCAAACTAATAACACTTCTTTCCTTAAAAGACACACAATGTTTAAAGGGGTCTCGCAAGCCAATATGCTAATTAGAGCCCTGTACAAATGCATTTGATTTGCTAAGACAACAAATGACCTGCTGCAGTGAGCAATGTTTGCAGGACATTTACATTGATGAAAAGAGAAACAAAACGTGCATTGTTTATGTTATGTTTTTTTTGAACCCAACTAAAAACACTACTTTCCTTAAAGGACACACTCCATATTTTCAGACCTTATTTAACACATTGCAATAATGTTTCGTTTTAAAAAATATTGCTTTCTAAAATCATAGATGAGATTTGATATTCTCTGAAAAAGCCAACTTAAATTTAAATTTCAGTCACAAATACGCAAAAGAAATAAATGAAAGATACAATAGACGCCAAAGCCATTAAGGAAATCATATAGGCTTAACTTATCTTTTTAATAAAAGTTAATAATACATTTCTTTTTTGGAACTTAGATAAATATTTCAACCTCATAATATAATAAAATACGACAAATGATAATGTTAATAATACATTTTTTTGGAACTAAGATAAATATTTTAACATCATGATAAAAGAATCATAAAGACAACTGGCGACTTAAAGTGTAGATTACAAGTAAAAAGGAAGATTTTTGAACGTATGCAAAGTAATTTGTATTATAATACATATAAATAAAAAAGATTTATTAGTTGTAAAAATTTAGCACTGTTATAGCTTTCACATGACCTTGATTTAACTAATTTTTTTATCTCCTATGTAGAAATGGTACGATGACCCAAGTGAAAACTAACAATTAAATCTTTCCTTAATATTCTCCCATCATAACATGTGATTAGCGGCGCTTAAATATTGTCATGATTTATAACAAATGGTCTATGGCATATACAAGCTAAATGTTCTACAAAAATTATTATCTCTAAGAAAGATTTGAAGTACATAATTAAACGAAGGAATAAAACGAAGTCATGACGGCTATAAGAAAAATTTACTATCTCTAAATTTTCTTTTTTTTTGAGTAGTTGCTAATCGTACATAAAAATCATAAAATTTGCCCAACCAGAAATCTTATCATATATGTACTTGCTGCAATGATAGGGTGAGGAGGAAAATAAACATTGTATTTTGTGTAATTATTGCTGAAATCAGTTTATATGTTTTTAATTAAATAACTGCACTAAGCGATAAACGGATTCATAGCAATTGTAATGGTACGATAAATCATTGGAATAACTGTATATATGAAATACTAGTAGCACTTCAATAATATATGATGATTTTTTTTAAATTTATTTAATACAAACTTCAGTTTTTCGACCGATTTTAGATATTTTGACAACAATAACAATAAATTGTACTTTTTAGTACCATTAATTGTACTTTTTGGTACAGTAAATAGTATCATAAATTTTATTTTATGGTTAACTAAATTCTTCTCTTTGGTACAATAAATTGTACTTTTTGGTAAAATAAATTGTTCTATTTGTAACAAAAAAAATACTTGTTAGCACAAAAATTGTATTTTTTGTTACCATAAATTTTACTTTTTAGTACAATATATTGTACCATTTGGTACAACTAATTTTTCTAATTGGTACAATAAACGTACTTTTTGGTACTAATAACAAAGTACAATAAATTGTACTTTTTGGTAAAATAAATTGTACTTTTTAGTACCATAAATTGTTCTTTTTGATACAATAAACTGTATTTTTTGCTAAAAAAAATTGTTCTATTTGGTACAATAAAGTACTCCTAGGTACCTGATTTTACTTTTTTGTACAATTAGTTGTACAAAAAATAATTTTTGTCACAATTTAGTAAATTTTTTGGTACAATTAAAGTACTTTTTGGTATAAAAAAAGTGCCCTTTGGTACATTAAATTGTACTATTTTGTACCTTAAACTGTTCTATTTGGTACAACAAATTTTACTTTTTGGTACCACAAGTTGTACATTTTTGAACAATAAATTGCAATTTTTGGTACCACAAATTGTACTTTTAGAACAATAAATTATACTTTTTGGTAACATAAATTGTCCTCTCTGGTACAATAAATTGTACCATAAATTGTATTTTTTTGGAAAAAAAAATCTTCTCTTCGGTACAATAAGTTGCACTTTTTGGTAAAATAAATTGTTCTATTTGTTACAACAAAAGTACTTGTTAGTGCGGTAATTGTACTTTTTGGTACCATAAATTTTACTATTTGCTACAATATATTTTACTATTTGGTACAATTAATTTTTCTATTTAGTACAATAAACGTACTTTTTGGTGCTTATAAGAAAGTACAACAAATAGTACTTTTTGGTACAGTAAATTGTTTTTTTTAGTACCATAAATTGTTCTTTTTGATACAATAAACTGTACTTTTTGGTACAAAAAATTGTTCTATTTGATACAATAAAGTACTTCTAGGTACCATAAATGTTACTTTTTGGTACAATTAGTTGTACAAAAAATAATTTTTGTCACAATTTAGTAAATTTTTTGGTACAATTAAAGTACTTTTTGGTATAAAAAAAGTGCCCTTTGGTACATTAAATTGTACTATTTTGTACCTTAAACTGTTCTATTTGGTACAATAAATTTTACTTTTTGGTACCACAAGTTGTACTTTTTTGAACAATAAATTGCAATTTTTGGTACCACAAATTGTACTTTTAGAACAATAAATTATACTTTTTGGTAACATAAATTGTCCTCTCTGGTACAATAAATTGTATTTTTTTGGAAAAAAAAATCTTCTCTTCTGTACAATAAGTTGCACTTTTTGGTAAAATAGATTGTTCTATTTGTTACAACAAAAGTACTTGTTAGTGCAATAATTGTACTTTTTGGTATCATAAATTTTACTTTTTGGTACAATAAATTGTACTATTTGGTACAATTAATTTTTCTTGTTGGTACAATAAACGTACTTTTTGGTACTAATAAGAAAGTACAATAAATAGTACTTTTTGGTGCAATAAATAGTACTTTTTGGTACAATAAATTGTTCTTTTTAGTAAAATAAATTGTACATTTTAGTACCATAACTTAATCTTTTTGGTACTATAATTTGTATTTTTTAGTAAAAATAAATTGTTCTATTTGGTACAATAAAAGTACTTTTAGTTACCATAAATTGTACTTTTTGATACAATTAATTGTACTTTTTACAACAATAAATTTGACTATTTGGTACAATAAATTGTACTATTTGGTGTAATTAATTGTTCTATTTGGTTCAATAAACATTATTTTATTATTATTTTAATAAAAACGTAGTACAATATATATAGTACTTTTTGCCATTACCATATCTCTTATAGATTTCGAGATAATTGATGTAAAGGTATTTTTGAAAAAAATTATTGAAAATTTTCAAATTTCATTCCGAAGTGGATTATTGTAGTAGTTTTCCTTTTGCTTAGTTTTTCTTTTACCAAAACAACGCATTGTCGTGTATATGTCTTGTTTGCAGTAACAAAACAAACTCATGTGTTGAAAAAAAGTAAATAGGCTTGAAACCGTTTTAAGACCACTTGTACAGGGCTCTAGCACTAATACGAACGTCAGCGATTTGGTAAGCGTTTGCTAGAATTTTACTCCGAAGTTGCAGTCGATAACACCTAGAGTGCGCCGATGTAGTTGACAGAGGCAGGAATTGAACTTTACATCTCCCATTCTAACAATCCTGCCTCTACCGACCCCTAAGAAATCTAGCAGATAAAAAACATTTGCTGTTGCTTATGATAAAATCAAGGATTGCGATATAGATTTAATGAACAATGGGGCGATGACAAATTATCAATTGTTGTAAAAACAAAAGGCGCAAGAATATTTAAAAAAGCAACCACAAAAAGAATGACTGAAATATATGTACAATGTATATATATACTCTTGTACTATATTTAATCATTTCAACTACACTGGAATACACGTATGTATGTATATATTTGCTTATACATAACCCAATAATCCATCTTCCTTTTAAATGCGACGCAGATTTGTTTTTTTCTCTGGCTGTTTTTTTTAGCATTTTTTCTATATTTTGACATTGACGGTTGTTTTGTCATGTTGCAAATGGGCTTAAAACGTTCCGTCTGCGACAACGACAACAACGACGACGACGACAATCACAACGACGTAAAGCAAAAGTGATGAAAACAAAAGTATTGCAATAACGTTATTAATAGACACGTCAAGTGATGGTCAGTGACGACATAAAGGAAGCCCTATCAAAATATACACACAAGCAATACATAATGTTGCTGATTGTTTTGGCCATAGTCATATTTGGGCTAGCGTTTAAATGATGACTTTTGTTTGTCAGCTTTTACCAATTAATTCACTGCTACAATTATTATTATCATTGTTATTATGATGATGATAATGTTTATATCAATTGTTATTGTATTTTTTTTTAGCACATGTTGCTTATGTACTGACATACATACATATGTTGTGGTGGGAATAATTATCACATGTGGAGCGTTAGTGTACGTGTACATGTTTCAAGTGTTGTTTTCCTAGGCTATTGTTCATTGTAAATTAATTAGTAATTACTCGAACTCCCTAAAAAGGAATTTCATACAAATACTATTTGAATAGTATTATAGGTAAATAATTGTTAAGTTCTTAATTTGGTCACGTGGTTGGCGGAGACGGCTGCGTATTTTATTTGTTTAAATAAAACAAAAAAAAGTTAAAATATGTTTTTGGCACTATTCTTCATATGCGGGAAGAACTAAAACAGATGTATATATAAAAATATATAATTTTGTTTGACTAACGTGACGCAGAGACATATTTAAATTACTTTAGACAATATATGTATGTTTAACAAATTAGAAAAAAAAGACTTGAGAAACATTTGACGATTGAGTATAGAGTAGACAAGCGTTAAGTTGTTATTTGTTATTCAATTATGTATTGAGTTGTGGACACAGAATCATAATCGAAGAAATTTTAAATAATTTTTTAATTTTTTTTTTAAAGTAAACATTTTTATAAGTATTTCAAATCTTGGAGGCAATACCGCAGTTGAAATTTTTTAAAATCGCTTGCATAATATTGTCATGTTGAAAAATTTAAATTAACTGTCAAGACTATACAAACTTTTAAAATTGTTTCTATATTTTAGCCAACAAATTGACAGCTGTTGGATATATAATACTTTTAAATTTTAAATTTGATTTTAAAACCAAAAGGAGATAACGATGTGTGTTTTCATTACAACTCTCACATTTGTTAAAAAAAAGTAGGATGTACTAAGCCGTAAATTGTTTAGATGATGTTAATAAACTTTTTTTATAAGAAATAAGACACTTAATAAAAAATATTGACGATTAAGTTCATAAGAGGTCTCCAGAATGACAAAAAAAAATTAACAATATTTTATAGTCTTTATTCTTGTGACAGTTAAATGGAAAATTTTAAAAAGAGAAAAAGAAAGCAATAATTTGCGTCACATTAAGCAGATATTTATTAGTATATATGTACATATAAAATGTTAAGCCTTAAGTTCGATAATCTTCGACAATGTGGGCTAACGTTGTCACAATGGATAATGTCACGGTCAGTTGTGTATTCCCCCCAAAAAATACACATACAAATGTAATATTCTCCTTATTGAGCCATCATGACAAAGATAAATTCTTTGATTATATTTTTGTTTTTTTTTACACATGAGCCACAGGTCATTTAACCCCGCACCGTGTAAACGTCAATGACAATTTATTACGCATTGTTAAATTATAATTATTTTTAAGAAATAAAGAAAAAAGTACAATCTTATATGAAATAACAAGTTATATTTTTAGAATAAACCAAAAAACCATTAATGTCATCCATCTTTTCGGAGAAATCACAAATCACGTGCGTCAATTTACTGAAAAAAACAAGTATTTTTTTACGTGAGCGTATGGTACATTTTTGTATTATAGCGTTTCTACAAAAAAAAGGTGTGCCTAAAAAATATAGATACAGATTTATTTTTGGCTCTCATCAAATCGTGATATATTAATTTTTTTTTTTAAAGATGTTTTAGCTTTTTTATGATAGTCATGGGTGATAAACATCACATGTTTGACATTCCTATGGATCAGCAATAGATAATATATAGTTATATATGTTGTGGATATATATCTGCATGTGTGTACGAGGGCAGTAGCATAAATATCTGGCCATGAAAGCATAATTGTCCTAATTAAAAACTAAAAACTTTTTCATAAAGATGAAACATCCATATTTGTCAGAAATTTTTTATAAATACTGAGCTTAAATTTTTTTTATTATCTGAGAATATTTTTGTGGATTTTTATTACTTAGTAATCTTAGTACTTTACCTTCACTTAGAGGATAGAAGTTGGATTACCAAATTTCAGCTCGATAGCTCTTAAACTACGGCTGTAATAGCAGGGATATGAATTTTGTAACCCCTAATATAGTAGAGTTTGTTTTGGAGGTGGGAGTAGTTTTTTTCCGGTCTTGTTCATCTTGGAACTTAACCTTCGGTTGGGGATAGGAGCTGGCATACCAAATTTCAGATCTAAACTACGGCTGTAACAGCGGGAATACGATTTTTGTAGACCCAAAAAGGGGGAGTTTGTATGGGAGGTGGGAGTAGTTTTTGTCCGATCTTGCTCATGATACAACTAAACCTCCGCTAAGAGGACATAAGCTGGCATGCCAAATTTTTTCACGACAGTTCTTAAAATACGGCTGTAATCGCAGGGACAGACCTCCAATATAGGTGAAGTTGTATGGAAGGTGGGAATAGTTTATTTCCGATCTTGCTCATCTTGGAACTGAACCTCCCCTTAGAGGATAGAAGCTTGCATACCGAATTTCAGTTTATTACACAGTAGCAAATTTTCCAACTTCAAATTCTTGAACCAATTGAAACCCACAAAATCTGAAAGCTTATGATAGTAGAAGAAAAACCTTAACTGGGTTTAGAATTATTAGCTAAGGGTTTCTTTTAATTAGTTTTCGAAGTTTTCGACTGAGAGGAGGATTTTAGTAGTCTATATCTCGTAAATTATTCTAAATATGGCTTTTCTCTCTTCAGCAAATTTTTAGCTCTTAATCAGATCTAAAAATTTTACCTTGGAATAAAAAAATCGTAGATTTTCGTTACATAGAAAATAGAAATGAATAAAAAAACAACAAAAATCTATGATGAAATATTACGATTTTTTACAGTTTTGAGTTGTTTTGAGTAGGATATTGTTGTTTTTTTTATTTTATCTGAAGGTTAAATTTTTAGATCTGATTAAGAGCTAAAAATTTGCCGAAGAAAGATATCAAAAATTGAATAGTTCAGGAGATATAGCCTTAAGAATCAGAACATGATTTTCAAAAATTTCAAAAATGAATAAAAAAAACCTTAGCTAACACGGTGAAACAGTGGTTTTCACACTTGATAAAGACCATATAAACGTGAAACTAGAGACCTTATGTAGGAAAACTGCGTTATCAGTTAATCGCCAGAACGTCAGGATTTTTTTTTAAAGGACTTCAAAGTTTTAAGGGTATACCACTTTCAAGAAATTAAATCAAATATTTCCACGAACCATATGGGTATCAAATAAAAGGTAAGAATCTCAGCAATGCAAAAAAATAACAGATTTTAATGGATGATGTCAGCAATGCAAAAAATAACAGATTTTAATGGATGATGTCGATATCTTCGGCATATGCGAGCCATATTTAATAGGAGCCACATCTTATTAAATATGGTGCTTTCCTCCTTCAATATGTGAAACAGTATGCATGACAAACCATCACCCTGTCTAAGACCTCTCGTCGTATCAAATGGCGCAGATAGATTCTTGCCAATACGAGTACGAACAGAGGATTTGGTATTCATAAGTTGTACACCGGCAGAGACGAATTATCTCCGCAGGGATACCGAATTCAGACATGGCTTCTTCGTATAGTCGATGCATGATGGGACTATCGAAGGCAGCTTTGTAATCGGCAAAGATGTGGTAAGTGTCGATTTGCATCTCATGGGTATTCTCCAGAGTCTGGCGTAGAGTAAATATCTGATCCGTCGTGGATTTTCCTGGTCTAAAGCCGCACTTATAAGGTACAATCAGGTTTCCAACAATTGGCTTTAGACGTTCACACAGTATGTTAGAGAGGACCTTATAGGCAATCGGTGAGAGACTAATTCTACGGTAGTTTTTACACTCAATACGGTCACATTTTTTGTAAATAAGAGGTAGCACACTGAGATTCTAATCCTCTGGCATGCTCTCCTGAAGCCAAATATTATCTATAAGGTGTTGCATGCTTTTAAGAAGCTCGTCGCCACCCACCTTAAGCAACTCAGCTGGAAGACCATCAGCCCCAACGGCTTTATTGTTCTTTAGGCGGGATATGACAGTTTTTATCTCAGCTAGACTCGGAGGAGGACACTCGATGTTATCGTTTCGGATTGGTAAAGAGTCTTCAGGAGCCGAGTTTTCAGACATCAATATGCTGCAAAAGTGATATTTTCATATTCTTAATACGCTCTCGGAGCCGATAACGAGATGGCCATCCTTGTCTTTACAGGAGGGAAGATCTATTCCATGTAGCCTACCATTTATCTTCTGTTAGAATTTTCGGGCTTCACCTCTTTTTCTGTATTCGTCAATGCACACAGTTCTCGTTTTTTTTGTCTGAGGAGTCGAGTCGCCTACCACCCCCTCACCCTTTACTTTTCATGAACAACTCACGTTTCCATTGGCTGCAGTTTGGCCCTGTATGCAGCATCTTGTTCCCGGGTAGCGTTACGGCATTGGTCATTGTGTCTGGCATTATCGTTTAAGGGCTTCACATACCCCAGTACGGACCGCGCAGTTCTTTCTATCGAGTGGGCAATATATTGCCTTAGCGCGAGTATTTTCGGGAGTTGGAGCATCACAAAGTAGTTGAGTGAGTTGGTTGGAATAGGCGTTGGCTATCTCCGTGGTCTGCAGTTTAGTGATGTCCAGCTTTCTATGTGCCTGGTTACGCAGGGGTTTCGCCCTGCTTAGCCTAGCACGCACCTTCACTGCAGTGAGGTGATAATCCGAGTTGATGTTCGTACTCGTACGGCTAAGATACTTGAGAAGCTTGCATACCGAATTTCAGCTCGACAGTTCTTATACTACGGCAGTAATCGCAGGGACAGAACCCCAAAAAGGGGGGGGGGGCGGCTTGTAAGGTTAATTTCGTATACTTATGTAAGAGTTTAACCTAAGCTTGGATGATAGAAGCTTGAATGCCGAATTTTAGCTTGATAGCTCTAATATTACGGCTATAATCGCGGGGTCAGACGGACGGATCATATGGATGTAGGAAACCAATTACAGTAAGTCAATGGTCAAAATTGACTTCGAAGTCAAAAGTGACGAAAGAGGAAAACGAAGCCTGAAGTATGCCAAGAACAACGGTATAAGTTTTGTTTCGATGTGACATTAGAGCAGTACGTAGGGTAAAGGGTTAAAAAAATGTATGTTCTTAAATTGTCTTTGCATAGTCTTTAATCGGATGGGGTGTCCGGCTCGACTTAATTTTTTTATATGAGGACCGACCCATACTATGGTATACCCTTCGCACAGTTAGTGCGCATAGTTAGGGGTGTGCAAGTATAAACAATATAAAATATAGTCTATACTAGTGTTCATGGCAATTGTATAAATCTTAAGCCCATTTAAAAATTCCTAGTTTTTATGTAACATTCTGCCCCTCACCTCAAACTTCTCTCTAATTTTTTTCTCTCTCTTTCTTCTACTTACAGCTTAAATGGCCATAACATCGCAAAATCATCGAAATGTCACGGTTGCAGACGAACCGCCTGTGGCCGCTGCTGATTCATTAATAAATAAAAATAACATCGATAACAAAGAACAATTCGAAGATGTGGACAATGAGACGGCAGCCGTTGTTGTGCCCACCGATAGCGGCTGGGCTTGGGTTGTTATGATTGCCTCCTTCCTCTGCTGTACAATTATTGATGGTATCGTCTTTTGTGCCGGCTTCATCCAGCAGCGTCTGATGGATGACTTTCAAGTTAGCGAATTCTATGCGTCGTTCGTGCCCTCACTGCTAAGTGGTTGCTATCTGATGGCTGGTCCATTTGTAAGTGCAATGGCCAATCGCTTTGGATTCCGGCCAGTAACTATTACTGGTGCTCTATTTGCAGCTGGGTGCTTTGTGATATCCAGTTATGCCACCAGCATCGAAATGCTGCTGTTCACCTATGGTGTTCTGGGAGGCATTGGTTTCTGTATGGTCTATATTCCGGCGGTCGTTATTATCGGTTTCTATTTTGAGAAATGGAGAGCCCTGGCTACTGGCTTGGCCATGTGTGGTTCCGGTGTGGGTACGTTTGTGTTTGCTCCCATCTCTAACTACTGGTTGGAAAACTATGGCTGGCGCACAATGTTGCGGTATCAGGGCTTTGTAATAATTGCCGCTGCCGTCATTGGCATTGCCTTTAGACCCATCCAACCCGTCACTTTGGCCGTCACAGACAATGGCAATGTCGAGGAGGACAATAAGAACAAAGCGAATGGTCATGGCAACTCAATTGCTCCTAAGCCCCAATTTGCCACCACTGCGTTTAGCAAACCTTTGCCGGAGGGCCGTTTCGCCTACTCCATGCCCAATTCGGCGCACAACACTTACATGGGAGCCTCGCCCAAGCATCACTACCCCACTGCCGCTGAAGTCTTTAAGGGTGCCAATCTGGAACGCCGACTTTCGGGTGCATCTGGCAAGGGTACGGAAATGAAGAATTTGCGCAAATCACAACCCACTACACCCAATGGCGAACCACAACAGTTAACGTTTAACCTCAACAAGGAACTGACTACCGTGGGCGAAAACGAAGAAGAAACCGAGAATGAGAACTTGTTGCTTACAGAAGCTAAGCCCTCAATTATCCAGGCTCGCCGTCACACCGTCTCAGGCAAACGTCCTCAGAATATTGGCAGTCGCAGTAATGTGGGTTCCCAAGATGCCGTCAACACGACCGTCACCCGTCCCATGTATCGTGACGATATCTTCTTCACCGGTTCCCTTACACGTATTCCCCAATACCAATCCCAATCCTCTTTGGCCTATCACATGTCCGTTACCCGTCTGCCCACCAAACAGGATCAACTTGAGGACAAGGGCTGCCACCTGTGCCCCGAGGCTGTACGCCGCACTCTATCGACTATGTTGGATGTTTCCCTCTTGAAATCGCCCTCATTTATGCTTTTGGCTTTCTCCGGATTCTTTACCATGATGGGTTTCTTTGTACCGTTCACATTCTTGAAACGCAGAGCTGTACATGGTGGCATGGATGTTGATAGCGCCCTCCAAGTGGTGAGCGGTATCGGTTACTTTAATACAATTGCTAGGATATTCTGTGGTTTCATCACTTCCTTTCCCAGTGTGAAACCGCTGTGGCTGAACAATATTGCCATCACAGCTGGTGGTATTGCCACCATATGCAGTGGCATCGTCATAAACACCGCAACTCAGTGGACATTTGCTGTTTTCTTTGGTCTGTGCATTGCCTGTTTCTCTGCTCTGAGATCTTTGATTGCCGTCGAAATGATTGGCTTGGAAAAGTTGACAAATGCCTTTGGTTTCTTGATGTTGTTCCAGGGTATTGCTGCCACCATTGGTAGTCCGATAGCAGGTAAGTGTGGGTTAAATATCACCCATCAAATCAAAATCAATATTGTTAGCCCATCTTGTACAAAACATGATTTTGGGACTCAATTCTGAGATCTGCACGTGAAAGTAGCCCCAAAAAGAAGAAGTTCTGTATCATTCGTTTTGTCAAGTTGAGTCTCAAATCAATGAGCTGACAAATGTTGTACTGTGTAAGTTTCGTTTATTCTTGAAAACGAACCTGGTTTTGGAACAAAATCGAAATGTCGAAGTTATTTGACTTAGAACATGCAGCAAATTTGTTTTGTGGAAATGTTTGCGTTATTAGTAAATAAGAGTAAAAGTAATATATAGTAATATATGGCGATGATCCTTCGAAATGGATTGGAATATTAAAACCGAATTGATTCGTTCTTATTATATGTACGGTTTTTATTCAAGATTTCGGGAAATATCCTTCCACATTTAGTAAGAAAGAGATATTTTCCATAGAAGATTGATTAAACATCAATACGGCGGCACCATAGGGACACTAAGCTGGACCCTTAATGTATGGGAGAACTGAAAACGTATTTGTTCCAAATAAAACCTGTTAGTTTTGTGTGAGGTTAGGTTAAAAAAAAATGTTGACAAAAAAATTAGCTCGGCCGGTTGAAAATTGACGAGGTTTGAAATTTGTAAAAACAAGAGTAAAATTTCTTCCGACTTTAAAATTTTAAAATTTTTTAAATTGTTTAAATAAAAATATCGAAAGTTGCTTATAAACATAAAAAAAATTTTAAATTTGTAAAAAATATTTTTAATGTTTCTTTAAAATTTTTAATTTTTTTTTAATAAAATTTATTTTTTTCATAACTAATTAACACAATTTTTCTTTTCCGTTTCTTTTGTAACATTTGCAGGTGCCCTTTACCAAGCTACTGAAAATTACAATACATGCTTCTACTTTTCTGGTGGTTTGATATTGCTCTCAGCCTTCTTGTGTTATCCCCTGACATGTGTGGCCAGATGGGAAAAGAACCGCAACGAGCAAAACGCACTGCCTCATGCTTAAAAAAAGTTACTCACACAACATCCTTCTTCCTCACTTACTGCATCACAAATCGTATATAAAAGAAGCGAATTCGTCGTCCTTCTCGTCCTACTCCTTGTCTTCCTTCAACTACACAATTTGCGAAACGATAGACAAAATGGATTTCAAATACTTTAAAATTGTATGCAAAAAGAAAAGAGCAAAGCCATCATTGGTCCTTGTAATCCTGCAAAACGATACCACAACAATAATACACAACAACAACAAGCAGGAGCAACAGTTTTGTAAGCAAAACATAGAAGAACTTCAAAATTCTATGTGTATTTAAGAAAACAAAGTTGGTAACTCGTAAGCGCCAGCGAAATACAGGAAAAAAACAAAGAGTTATCTTAGCGTATAGAGTTGCCACTTTGAATATTTTATATCTTTTGCATTTCCTTGTTAATTATGTTTTCATTATTATTTTTAATTTAATTTTACGTTAAAAAACACTTTTTTATTATCAGTCATAACCCAAATATTACTGTTGCATTGATTTTAATATTTTTTATTTTTTTTTTTTTTGTAAACTAAGTGTAATAGTTAGAAAACTTGCCTCATCATATATATTGTTTTATAGAGAAAAGGGTGATCAAATGAGACTGATACAGGTTTTATGATTTTTAATTTTGATTTATATTTTTTTTAACTTAACCTCAAGTTTATTATAACTAAAACTAAAACAAAACAATAATAGTAATATAGTTAACAAAAAACAAACAACAACTAATTAAAGTATTGATTACAAATGAAAGTCAGGAGATAGAGCTGAAACCACATAGGGTCCTATGTGACCGATGGTTTACTAGCAACCTTGTACCTTGGCCAGTAACAGATCAGACCTAATGGCAATCTAGCAAAAAGTCTTTAAATTTCATATCGCTTAAAACCGTAAATCATCAATAGTTTTTTTTTTAATTTTTTTGGTAAAACTAAAGTTAGCAATAATATATACAACATGTATACATATATTATTTTTGTAAGAAATATACATACATGCAACAACAACCTATACATACACATATAGTATATACATACATAAAAACCTATTTGATCCCTTTTTATTAACAAAAAAAAAAAACAAATGTTATTTTTAGACAAGCTGTTGATCAGCATTTAGAATAAAGAAGAAAACAAAACCACAAAAAAAAAACAAAACAAAACGAAAACTAAATAAGAAAATGTTTGTTTTAAGTGCGATCATGTCGTAGTTATTCTATACCACCAACCCCGAGACACTGTGCTAAAAAAAATGTAACGTAATTTCGAAAATCGCTCAGGATGTGGTTTAGTTTATTTAATGACTGTGCAAACAATGTGTCAATATAAGAAAGTGCCTTTCAATCAATTTGTTATATTTTCAATAAAAAAAAATTAAAAAAAACACAAAAATAAATGACTTTTATTAAACAGAAACGAATTGGAAAAAGTTGAGCAAGGTCGTAAGTAATAATTAAAAAGGGCAAAAGTGCAGAAGATGGGGCGGAAGCCCAAAAAAATGCCACTCCCCCCCAAATACGCCCTAAAACACGAAAATTAAGGTCAAAGTTGGTGCTAAGGCCCACGGGGCTCCTTGGGTTCAATGATAACCCCCATGTGTGGGTACTCAAATGAAAGAGTGAGAGCCATACAAATTTCCGTGATATACAAAAAAAAAATTAAAAAATGTGAAAAAATCATGGAACAAGTTAGAAAAATTTATGGAAAACCACGATTTTAAAAAAAAATAATTTTTTCTGAAATACCCCGTAAAAAATTAAAAAAATGGAAAAAATCGTGGAAAATTAGAAAAAAGTAAGAAAATGAATTGAAAAATTCCATAAAAAAATGAAATGTGATCAAAAATGTGTAAAATTTTTAAATTTTTTTGAATTTTTTAAGTTTTTTTTTTAGTAAAAAAAGGAAAATTGAGAAAAAATTTAAAAAAAGAAGGAAACAAATGGACAATGGAAATATTTAAAAAAAAATTCAAGAAAAAGTGCAAAAAAAATATTTGAAAAAAAGAAAATTGATAAAAAAAAAAGGATAAAGTGGAAAACTTGAAGAAAATTTTTAAAAATATTAAAAAATGCTATGTTTTGTAATTTTTTTTTTATTCATATATCCCTTTAAATTATTATTTGTTATTTAAATTACAGTGGTAACGGTTGAGATGGTTGCACAAGCGCCGCTTTCAAAAGTCGCGCGATTTTTTAAAAAATAACTTTTTTTTAGTGTTTCCCGGGAAAAATTTTGTTTTTTTTTGTAAATTATAGTGATAATGGATATGTTGGGAATAATAGCGCCGCAGCCAAAAATTATTTTAAAAAAAATTGCATATGGGGGGTCATCATAGAACGGAAAGAACTGACTGAGTTATCGGCTTGTAAGCAGCAAGAAAAAACTATTTCATAAATATTATTATTTTTTTGTTCAATAGTAATTTAAAATTTATATAAAATAAAATATTTTTTTTAAGGTTACAACAATTTAAAATGTATATTAAATAAAATTAAGTTTTATCAAAAAAAGAATTTCATTATTTTGTAATGTTTAATTATTAAATTGTATGTTTAAATTAAAAAAAAAATTAAAAAAATTGGAATTGTAAATTAAATTTTTTAATAGAGAATTTAAAATTTTTTGGTTATTAAAACAATTTTTATGTTTAAGTAAAAAAATAACAAGACGTCTAATAATTTGATTTAAAAAACAATTAGTGTGAAGATTAATATGATAATATTTTAATTTTTATTTAGCATTTTATAATGAGAAATATGTGTACTAAATAATTATATTAGGAAAATACATTCTTTTAGGCAAATGTTTAACTTTATTGAAAAAAACATACATTTTTCAAAAAGTGCAAATTTAAATAAATAAGATTTAATTTATTTTTAAAGGAGAATTACGGAGAATTTGAAATTGAAGTGTAAATAAAAAAAAATTAAATTTTTTTCAGAGTAAAATTTCCAATTTTTTAAATTAAAAAGTTTTGCAATTTAATTTAAAAAAAAAATTGGAATTTAGAAAAAAATTAAAATCCGATTTCCATTCGAACTTTTTTTTGTTTAAGTTAAAAAAATATTGGGACACAATTTAAGTTATAAAGTGAATTTCAAACGGTAAAGAATAAATTACAAATGCATACAAAATAAAATTGATGTTCTGGGCTCGAGATCAGACCATGACATCATTATGTTTTTGGGTTCGCTGAAATCGAATCTATATATTATCCCATCACATCGGGTTTTTGGTATAACCAAAAAAAAAAGTTAATTAAAAGCAATTCACAGAAATTTTAAATACGTAGTAGGAAATACTATAGTTCATATGTTATATGGTTGTAACAGGTACGTTGCCCACATTTTGTGCATAATTTTCAATGCGGATAATAAAATTGATGACATTTTTATAAATTTCAAATAAAGAGTTGATTTGACTTTTAACACTTACGAACAAAGTCTTGGCAAAGTATATTTTCGCTATATATGCGCACGAATGCGACAGAAATTTTTAATTTTTACTTCTGGCTACGGCAGGCCGTGGCATAATGGATAGACACGCTACTGTCATACGGGATATTCTAGTAAAAGTAAACAAGTAGATGAAGCTACAAATAGAAAATTCTCCTGTAAAGGGAAATAAAGTTTTTCTAGGTAATAATTAGGGTGGTCGTAAAAATCGATGTTTGATTTTTGTGGGTGCCATCCTCCCAAAAATGTATTTGCAGATTTAAGGATAGAAAAAGTTTGAGCACGATTAGAGCATGTTAACCCGTGCCGCTTTGGGCTTAAAGTTTTTAAGCTCCTACATTCAAAAAACTCAGAAATTTGATGAAAAAAATTAAGGAATTAAAATTCCTTTTACCTGTTCATATGTCATTTCCCTGCATAATAAATAAATTTATATAAATAAAAAATAAAAAAAATTGCCTACAAAATTCTTTTTTAAAAATAATTTAAAAAAATCCAAAACGGAAAAAAGTGTCTATTCTTACTATTTCCACGTAATGTCACATAAAGTATGGTTTACACGCTATCTACCCATATCCCCTCAAACACAAAAGTGAGATAGCTTAATTAAAAAACATGTAGGAGTAAGCAAAGACACAGAATACAAAATTATAGCAAAATAGATATCGATTTTAGGAAGGTGGATAGAAATTCAAAATATACTGATTTGACAGTACATAGGGGAAATGAGATGTAGATCACAATTTAGTGAATGTATCTCATTTTGGAAAATATAAGTTTTTCCATTCAACTAAGTTCTTGCATATAAAAAATATACGTCTTTTCTTTTTGTGCTAGATATAACTAAAAAAGAGAAATATTAATTCCTCTAGAAAAACCTTTTTTCAGCGACGAATTGTTTTCGTGCTAGAACATTTTCAACCATCCATACCTAGATCACTCTTCCAAAACACTTAGTTTTTTTGTTTTGACCAATTTTGCGGGTAGTCGGTCAAAATTTGACATAAATTTATTTTTTACTCTTTATCATTTCGCGGATCAAACGTATATTCATATATACAAACATTCATTGCCAGACCCTAGACCTGACATCTTTATTTATTTCTGAAAATTATAATTTTCATCTCTGAAAATTCCCAAAAGTGGCCATATGCTTCTCCATTTTAAAGAAAATGCATATTCAAGATTTTGCATTAAAAGAATCAACGTCTCACTTAGATTCAACGTCTAAGAGATTAACAAGAAAATACTATTAAAATTTACTCACCAACCAAACCACATTCATGCACACACATGCATGTCAGCGCCGCTGTATTCATGGTGTCATTGTTGCAGTATAATTTAACATATCACTGACACGACTAAGCACACTTTTTATTTTAAATAAACTATTTTCTAGCCAAGTATAATATTAATGTAATCACAACACTTTTAAATAATACTAAAATCGCCAACTGAACGCGAATAAAGTTGCCCATACACACATATGCTCTGCAAAAAGTTGCAGTCACTTTTGTTAAACTATTTTAGGCTTTTTATGAATTATTCGGTATTTATTTTCGTTGCCAATAAGTTTAATAAACTTTACACACCTATTTAACTTAAAATAAACCATTAAAATGTTGGCAAAATGAAAAGACACAATAGAACGCGATCAACAATAAACATTTTTGTTTGTCACAAACTACAGCGATGTCGTCAATGTTTACAATTGCTGTGTGAGCCGTTATGACACAGTGTTGCCAGATATGAGTAGCGACATAGCAGAAGGAAACAGTGATGACACATTGTTTATATTGTACCAATTTGTACTAAACTTGGCAACTAACCAATTAGAAAGGTAAAAACCGTTAGAAATATACAAAACTGGTTAGTTTAAAACTGAATTAACTTCAATACAAATTTTGTCACTTAGACTGTTATTATATTAGGGGATTATCGTTTTTGGTGTTGTGGGGTCAATCTTGAATAGCAAATGGGTGTTGTTGGAATAACGTACCTTGAAAAAAATAATCCGCGTTGTCAATTGGTTTTTTGTAGTCTTCTTACCAGAAAACATTTAAATGTATATGATAGGTCATATCAACTAGAAAACGTTTAAACGTTATAGATATCCACCCAAGAGACAAAGGAAGTCGGGTTTAAGTAAAACATTTAAAATCATAAGCGGCAGGTCACAGTATAAAACCTTTATAATATAGTCGGGGAAGGGAATAACAAGAGATGTTTTGAAAAATTAATAAAAAAATGTAAAAATATGAAAAGGTTAGAGAAAAATGCAGTAAATATTCTCTTTGGAACAATTACAGGACTTTTTGGTACATTTAAAGTACTTTATGTCACAATTAAAGTACTTTTTGGTACAACAAAAATTAAGTTTGTGGTACATTAAAACTAATTTTTGTCCTAATAAAAGTACTTTACAAAAAATACTTTTCAGTACAATAAATGCATTTTTTTTATATAACAAAAGTAATTTCTGGTACAATAAAAGTACCTTCAGGTTGAATAAAAGTAGTTTGTGGTACAATAAAAGTACTTTTTGGAAGAATAAATCTACTTTTCAGTACAATAAAAGTACTGTTTAGTACAATAAAAAAACGGTTGGTACTATGAAAGAACTTTTTATTACAAAAATTTGGTTTTTTAAAAAATAAATGTACCTTAATGTACTTTTTGGTACAAAAACAAGTACTTCTTTGTATACAAAAAGAACTTTTGGTACACTAAAAGTACTTTTTGTCACAATAAATATTGTTGCGGATGGGGCGAAGAGCTGGCCAACCGCCAAGTAGCCCTCCAATGACCCATGTTACGGGGTACACCCACCAAACGAATGAAGAGCCCAAACCATATTGTGTCATGCTGTGGCGGACATATGTCTTTTGTTGTTGTTCCAAATAAGCTTCCCGGCTCGTGTAGCTCCAATGCTACTTACAATAATTTCCCTTGGGAAAAAGATAAAACGTAATTAAAATGTAAACATTGTCTGGTCTGTATGGTGGTGCCAGGTGTGTCTTCCCCTTTTACCGTATAGACAAATCCACACCCCATGTCGTAAAAACTTGGGCTAGGCATAAACACCGTAAATGAATAGGCAGCTCCCAAGATCAACCATGCCATTTATAGTCATTTGCCTAAATCGCAAATTGCAAAATTGACCAGCACAGAGGCAGCCACATGGCCTAAGCCCATATTTTTGTGAAAGGCTGGCTCCCGTATCCAGTAGTTGTTTAGTCTTTCGTGCCCCGTTTGCCTTCTGTTGAGGCCATTTCTCTTTAATTTATTTTTTTTTATAAAATATACAATTAATAGGCTAAATCTTTTAATTTTTCCAATGCCGTCTTTAAGTTTTCCCTGCAAATGAATTTCTTTGACAGCTGTTTTGATATGGCGTGGTTTGCTAATAAATTTTTCTCTTGGGGTGCGTGTTTCTTATGTGGTGTCTGTTGTGAAATGATGAATGTGTGGGAATAATGGTTTTGACATTTCACTATTAGGTCGATAAAACAGTTACACAGAGTTGTTGTTGTCTGGAGTAAACGTATACCGATCAGGCAGTGTTCATTCATAAATCCAGTGTTGGCAAATTTGCTCAAACTAGCTGAGAAAGAAAAAGTAAAGTAGCGGTTTAAATTCGAATGTATAGTAAGACGATTCTGATGGCGCGTATTAAAGAGGGGGAATAAGCTTGGGAAATTTCAAGAAGGAGATAGAGATCTTTGTCTTGACACCTTTTAAATTAAATTAAAAATGGCCAGCACTGGAAAATGAGTGAAAATAGGAAAGAATGATAGTGGTATGATAGGGTAAAACGCCGATGGGATGGGACAGTTGCTCAGAACAACTTAAGTGGTGCGGTCGAATTGTATAAAACGAACGTGTGTGTGATATATTGATAATAAAATATTGGATTTGGTGTGCAAAGTCTGGGATACGAATCCGAAGGACCAATAGGAAGTGAAATTGTATCAAACCAGCGCTTTATTGGGACCACCAGACAAAGGACAGGACGGCCAAAAAATATCAGAGCAAACCGAAATCCTGGTGGTGTTGCCTTCGGCTGGCCAATACAGGCTGATATTTTTTTTATATATTACCGACAAAAGGAATTCGAGATGTTAAAAATTGCTAACACCAAGTACAGCCAAGAACCGCACCACTGAAAATACTGGCTTTTGGTACTACCTACCACTAGTTTGCAAATTCTAGCTTTTCCGGTGACAGCAGAAAGAGTGTTGCGAAAATCAAAGAGGCAACATAGCGCACTAATATAATAAAAAAAAAAAGAAGAAAGAAAAAAAACGCTATTAACGTTATCATTGGGCTGGTGCCTGAGAGTTTGAAATAAACGCTAGATTATGCAGATAAGAAAATATTAAATTATAAAAGACGAGAAATCGTACACCGATAATAAAAAAACTATCATTAAACATATAACAAAAATTAAGGGGACAAAAATCCCAGAAAAAAAAAAAAGAGAAAAATACAAAAGACATCATTATTTTTATATATAATTTAGTTTGTAAGTTTATGTAGTCTGTAGTCGTAGTTTCTTGTCATTTGATATTGCTAACCCTTTTTGTTTCAGGAAATTGTGAAGGACCTACAAATTTAGTTTGAAATAACGTTTTTTTTGTGTTGTGCGTTCGACATATTTGTCACACGGGAATTTACTTATGAAATCCTAAGTGAGCTCAGTTAGGTAGACATAGGGAATTTCCGAATATATGTGTTAATTTAATTACGCGTTGAGATAAGGCGTTTTTTTTTAAGGGGCCTATAAAAAGATACTTATTTGTGAGTCCTGTTAGGTTCAAAACTAAAAGAATTAATCGTGTATAGTCTTAAACAAATATGTTCAGTATCGTATATTAGTAAAATACAGAAAAAAGAAAAAGATAACAATAACAATAATAAATATGATAAAGAAATTTTAATTATACAGTAACAAGAAAAAATATCATGTGTTAAGTTTTTATTAGTAGGGAGAGGGACGTTATGGAAGGGTGAGGGAAGACGGGAAAGGTGGTATACGGGGCTGCGTGAATTATACGAATGTGGAATATTCGCAGCCAAGGCAGGGTGGGCGATGTGGAGGGCTAATATCAATGTCCTTCCTCAAGAAATGTGTTCCCATTTGTTGTTTCTTTTAATATGTCGTGTTTGTGTTTGTTTTGAAAGTAAACGATCAAAAAATTTTAGTGTTCGGGTCGATGGTGTGAGAAGTTAGGGTTGGAACCTACCCTGAGCAGAATGATGAGTTAGTTGGCCAGCTTCTCGATACCAAGTTGACGGCTCGTAACAATATACTGTTTGGTACAAAAAAAAATAACTTTTTGGTACAATGAAAGTATTAACTAGTACAATAAATGTTCATTTTGGTATAAAAAATATTCCTTTTGGTACTATAAAAATACTTTTTGGTACATAAATGTACATTGCTGTACAATAAAAGTTTTTTGTGGCACAATAAATTTACATTTGGTACAATAAAAGTACTTTTTGTACAATAAATAAACTTTTTGACACAATATATTTACTTTTTGGTACAACGAAAGTACTTTTTTAGATTTTATGTAGAAAGTGAAATAAGAAATCGGGACCATAATTCCAACGACATTCTTATTCAGAACCAGGGCAATTATGAATTTGAGTAACAACAGATTTTAAAAATCAGATAGAATTTTTTGGAAACATTTTTGATATTTTTAATTTAAGAATATTATAACGACAATTAATCGGCCTTATTCCCGTAGACGTCGTCGACGCAAAACGACGTCGTCTTGTGACGACGCTGTAAAATCGGTATTCTCGTAGTAGTTTTCGATAACTATCGGTTACTTTTGACACAAATTTGGTATTCTGTAAGGAAATGTGACGACGACGTTGAATCGAAACGACTCTGAATCTGTCGTCACAGTCGTTAGTAACGACTTGAAACAATTTGAAAGAATAACTTTAGTTTTTGTAAATTTAAAAAAAGGTTTTGTTTAATGACGTCAAGAATAACAATGTCGAGTAACAAATAGGGGCTTGGAAACAAAATCCCTCTTAGGTACAAGGATTTTGTCTAATTTTAAGGGGTAATGTGGGAAAATTGGTGAAAAACAATTTAATTCCTTTGGAGCGCCTTTAAGAATCCTTTGCTGTTGTAGTTACGAATCTGGTCTTCTTTATTTGTAGCAAAAATTTTGATATGGGTTCCATCGACATATCCAATTACTCCAGTAAATCCTGTTTTGTTAAAAAAAATTTAGTTTATGCTTCCGATTTGTCATCTTCAGTTACTTCCAATTGTATCCAAGGTGGACAAATCACCTCTCTAATGCATTCAGACAGCAATCTTGCAACTACTGGCTGCACTTACACTTAGGTTGTAAGGCCCCTGTCCAAAGGACCTCAATGTTGCTGACAACTTAATTATGAAATTACGATTTTAACACCGATGAACATACTCGTTATTTGGCAAGTTTAAGATCATCGGATCATAGTCGAAGTATTATCCTTTCCAGTATAAGATTAATTTTACTTTCCTCATCGCTTGAATCTGAATCGGACACAAAAAACATTTCTTCACAACAGAAAATAAAAGTCAAAATGAATCAGCTGATGTACAAATGTTACATCAGCTCTTGTTATTTCTTTCATGTTATCGATTACTAGTCGACGTCGTCTCATAGTAGTTACAGAATACCGAAATAGCATTGATGTGACAACGATGTTGACTCGAAGTGATGTTGACATAAAAACGACGACGATGTCGACGACGTCTACGGGAATAGGGGTGAATATAAAAAAGAATATTGAGAAATTAACAAAATAAAAATGGATAGTCATAGACATAGCATCTGTATTTTTGTCTATGTAGTTTTTATTCCATTCCTTTCCATATGACGGGATTCTTTTTTATTTGAAAAAAGCGAAATAAATTTTCAAAAATATCAGTTCTCAAAAAACCCAACCTCTTGAGAAAGAAAAACACCCTCCAAACTATCACTTCTCTTTTAGTTATAAGCTGTTGGAAATTTATAATAAACATTCAATTTTGTAATGAGTATATATAACTAATGAGTTTATTTAGATTCCATGTTAATTTAATATGTTTGCAATAATAAAAAGCGAGCAATTTATAACTATGTACTGCGTTTAACAGATAGATGACAATGGTTTCGGAAAATCAAATCAATAACAATATCTGGAAAAAGAGTTTGAGATTTTTTTCTTTTTTTGATATTAAGTAAAAAAATTTTTAATATTTTGTATGGGTCATCTCACGAAAGTTTTTTTTTCTTTTAACATATGGATGATGATCAATCTTTATTCTAATGCGATTCAAGTCATTATAAACAAGCTTTAAATGAATGCAACGTTTGTTAACAAAAGAAAATTTAAATAAATAATTTACATTAACGTAAAGAAATCAAAGATAATGAATAATATTATAAGCGAAGATCTGGGACTAGATACTAAATTTAATTCCTTATTATTAAAAATGATCGACAAAAGATCCTAGATCTTTTGTGTTAAGTGTGGTTGTTTAGTTGTTGGTTGTTGTTGTTGTTGTGTTGGCTTTTTACTTTTCTTGATTCAGCGAATTTATGAATTCTTCCAGTTTTTCTTGAATGTGTCTCACTTTAACTGCAATGGGAAAGAGATTTAATTGGTGAAATACAATTTAAAAATTTTCTAGATTGTGTTTGCTTGAACTTACTTAATTCTTCGGCTAATGTTACCCGCTTGCCCGTGAGTAATTGGGCTTTCTTTTCCTCGTCTTCACTAAATTCATCTAGCACTTCTTTGATTTCTTTGTCCAGTCTTCTAGCTTCACGGTTAATAACCTGTTGACGCAAAGCGTTAGCGGTTACGCGTATTACTTGCTGGATGCGCCAGAAAAGGACTACGTCACTGCAATTGATCTATAAAGACGTGAAGGGTAATGTAGTATGGTGTAAATGATGTCAAAAGAAACTACATATTAAAAATATTTAAAGTTTTGGCTTATATTTATTATCCCTAGTAAAATGAGACAAATTTGCAGTTAATCTTAGAAGATCGTTTAACAAGATATGAGCAAGTATGTTTACGATTTTACTTAAGTGAAAATATTGTATCAAAAGTAAATTTGTTGTACCAAAAAGTACTTTAGTTGTACCAAAAATGTTTGTATTGTACCAAAAATACTCTTATAATGGCTAAACTTTTTTTCATTGTAACAAGTACTTTTATAGTACCAAAAAGTACTTTCATTGGTATTGTATCAAAAATTACTTTATATGTACCAACATTTAATTTAGTTGTGCCAAAAAGTACTATTACTGTACCAAAAGGTTCATTTATTGCAACAAGAAGTACATTTCTTGTACCAAAAAGTACTTTTGTTATATCAAAAAATAATTCTTTGTATCAAAAAGTACATTCATTATACCAAAAAGTACTTTTAATATACCAAAAAGTACTTTTATTCTTCCAAAAAGCACCTTTATTGTACCAAAGGTACTTTTATTATGCCAAAAAGTACTTTCAATGAACGAAAAGTATTTTTTTTTGTACCAAAATGTACTTTTATTAGGACAAAAAGTACCTAAATTGTTCAGAAAAGTACTTTTATTATGCCAAAAAGTACTTTTATTGTACCAAAAAGTAAATTTTTTGTACCAAAAATAATTTTTTTTTGTACCAAAAAGTAATTTTATTATGCCAAAACGTACATTTCTTGTACCAAAAAGTACTTTCATTGTGCCAAAAAGTATTAAATTGTACAAAAATTACTTTATATGTACCAAAATGTACTTTAATTGTGCCAAAAAGTACTTTAATTATGCCAGAAAGTACTTTATTGTACCAAAAAGTATATTTATTTGACCAAGAAGTACTTTTATTGTACCAAAATGTACTTTAATTGTGCCAAAAAGTACTTTTAATGTACCAAAAAGTACTTTATTTGTGACAAAAAGTACTTTGTTTGTTGTTAATTGTGTAGCAAAAAGTTCTTAATTGTACTAAAAAGTTCTTAATTGTACTAAAAAGTTCTTAATTGTACAAAAAACCTTTTTATTGTGCCAAAAAGTACTTTTACTCAGCTAAAAAGTACTTTTATTATGCCCAAATGTACTTTCAATTAGGCAAAGAGTACTTTAATTGTACTAAAAAAGTAATTTTATTACGGCAAAAAGTACTTTAATTGCTCAAAAAGTTCAAATAACGTACCAAAACGTACTTTCATTATACCAATAAGTACTTTTAATGTACTAAATAGTAGTTTCATTGTACCATAAAGTATATTTTTGATATCAAAAAATACATTTGTTGCACCACAAAGTACTTCTTTGTTCCAAAAAGTACATTTATTGTATCAAAAAGTACATTTACTAACTATAAAGTACATTTACTTTAATAAAAAGTACATTTAATATACCAAAGAAATACTTCTTAGTATCAAAATGTACTTCGATGTACCACAAAGTACTATATTGTACTAAAATGTAAATTTATTGTTGACACCAGCAAATTGTTAAATTTTAATCAAATTTCAAAATCTACTAATATTTTAGAAATATAAAATTAAACTAATTGATCTGTGAAAAACTAATAATAAACTACTATAAGGGTACTTACGTCACATTCAGCTCCTTGTTGACTATATAAATAATAGGCCTTGCGGCAGTCATTTGCTCTCTGTAAAGCCTGTTTAAGGAAATGCCTAAAAGCGATAAAAGAAAAATACAATATTTTCGTAATAGTGACAAGCAAATAGTTAGTTTACCTTCTGTAAACAGGGAACCACGTTTGTCTTATGTAGTCCGTGTCAACATCAATACTTTCTCGCTGTAGGTTTTTACGTACTGTTGTCAATTCATCGTAAGTTAAAGTAGGTAAATGTTTCTGAAATAAAAAATGTAAGGAAAATTAGAGTTAGGACCAAATAATCAAAAAATAAATCAGTTTTCCAATTAAACAAAATTTAAAGTACAAACTGATGGTTATTCTATATTAAGAATCCGTTTACAGTTTTAGATTATCTTGCGTGCAACATTTTGTTAACATTTTTAAAAGAAGAATCCACAAGCGCTTTTAGTTCTATTTGTATACAGATCACTTCCATACATTGTCTTCTTTTACTTACATCGTCATTTTTCAATATTTTATCCAGTTCAGATTTGACGTGTCTTCTTTTGTTTTGATCTTCGGTCAGTGATTTCCAATGCGTTATACGTGTAAATTGTCCGGGCCCAAACATTTCATTTAATGTCTCCTCTGTGTGGGTTAATTTGGTTTTCACCGATGTCTCTAGGAATTTCACAGCCTGATCCCATTCACTTTTATCGTGGACGAAACGATCCTCTAAGGTGTTCAGCTGGATAACACGCAACATATCAATAGCTTTGTCTTCCCACGAATGTCGTCGGATGGATTCGTCTACGACGGCCGATTTAAGATTATCAAAGATATCATCATGATCGGGAGATTTTTTCGCTTTGTCCATAAGAGTTATAAACTCCTTTTGTAATGTCTCCCAACCTGTGGCAAATAAACGAAAAAGGAAAGGGAAAATGAATTAGTATCGTGCAATAATAATGAAATGTATTAAACAAATTTAACCAAATATTTGTACAAAACTTGTTGCTTGTTTTGCATGTGTTTAAGACAAATTACATTCTGAATGGATGATTTATATTCTATTTCACTCAAAATTTGAAACTACTCTCTAAAAAACCATAGCAATAACATTCTGGAAAAACTTACCAGCTTCGACGGATTTGGCAGGTAAAGCCTGTTCGGCCCATTGTCTTAGTTTGATGTCCACCATAGTGTTGAAGGAATCTTTGAAATTTACAAAAGGAAATTGTAAAATAGAGATAGTTAAAAAAATGTTTATAGAAATTTCATTTGGATAAATAATAAGTATAATACGAAATGGATATGAGTATGCGAATAAATATGCAAAGATAAATAAATGTTCCAAATTAAACCAAAAAAATGTAAAGAGACATGCCGATTTAAAAACTGATGTAGAATTTCGGAAAGAATTTTGAATATAAGAGTACGCAATCGAAACAAAAGTATAAATTTAATTAATATCAATAATACAACTTTCTGATTGTTCAGCCAATTTGGTGTATTATAAAGGTACACTGATTTTTTTGATAGATAATAAATTTATGCCGTATAACTTCTGTTTCGATTGGATCAGGTTAAGAAAAGAATTAGTTTTATGTCAGAAATATTTCAATGATTAATGACTTTAGTTAAGTTATATGACTTTATATATACGCATATGTACATATATAACACATAAAACAATGATTATATTATATGTTTATCACCACCAATGTGTGTGTGTTAAAAATAATGTTATATTTTATTTGGTTCTATACAAAACCTATACACATAGTTGTGTTTCGCTTAACAAAACGGCACGGAACATTGACCGACGGCAAAACCTTGCAAATGATATTCTTGCGCGCGACATTTAAATGTGTAAGATAAAGGCTTGATTATGTTTCTGAGTCCTAGCATAAGGCACTAACTTAAAATACAATAACATAATATTACTTTGAGAACCTGACTGAGCAGCGGGCAGATAAATATTTTCGAAAACATAATTCGATAATTTATCCCATATTTTTTCATTTAAGGCTTCTTCCCACTTCTTGGCGGATATTTGCGAAAGCGTTACAACTTCGTCCAGAATTTCGCCTTTAGCCTTATCAAACAATTCATCGCGGCCAGATTCGCGTAATCTATAAAGATATTTCTCAATGAAAACTAAATTTTACTTTAATACGTTACTTTACTAACCTGGGGAAGTTATTTTTCCATTCCGTTTCTAAATTGAAACGTGTGGCTTTAAAAGCATCCGCCTGTTGTTCAATAGTTTCTCTGACCATTTTCCAAAAACGATCTGATACAGCCAAACTAAGATTACGACTTGTGACTTGGTGGGGCATTATGACACCACGACGTCTGCTGGAGAAAAAAAAAGAAATCAGTAATCATTGCCCGCATTAAGCCTTAAGCTATATATATATATGTATTTACTGGAACAGTTTTGAGTTCTTAAAGAATTCTTCCTCATACTGCCGTATAGACTCTATGCTATCATCTTTACGTCCTCTGCCCGTGACTACAGCATAATAACCCAATGCTTTCATAGGGAATAGTTTACCAGAGAGTATTTTACGTATCTAAAGAAATTTGGTATTAAATTGTTAGAAAAGTAAATACACATAATAGACACTTACCCTATCAGGATCTGCCAATTCCTCTGCCAAATCCACTTTGGTTAATACAAAGATAGTGCGTCTACCCAAGGGATCGCATTGCATTACCAAATCGGTGACATTACTACGTTCAGCATCGACGGAACCATCTTGTATGCATAGTATAATAGCATTGGGGTTACTCATATAATGTTTGGTCATTTGATGTATAGAATCTTTGGTATCGGAGGCCATGTCAACGGTCATAGTCTAAAAAATAAAACAAAATAAAATGTAATGTAGAGTTAACAATATTATGCAATGCAACAACAAAAATGCATCAGTATATCCACTAAATTGTTTGATCTAGAATTATTTAAACAAAAAGTACTAAAAATTATTTTTTTGTACTTTTATTATGCCAAAAAGTACTTTTAGTGTAACAAAAATAACTTTATTGCACCAAAAGTACTTTTATGACGTTAAAAAAGTATTTTATTGTACCAAAAAGAAAATATAATGTACCAAAAAGAAAATATAATGTTCCAAAAAAAGCTTATTGCACTATCATTGTACCGAAAAGTTTATTTTTGTACCAAAAAGTACTTTTATTATGTACCAAAGTAATTTTAATGTACCAAAAAGTACTTTTATTTACTAAAATGAAAATTTAATGTACCAAAAACAAATTATTGCACCAAACAGTACTTTCATTATGTCAAAAAGTAAAGTAAGTATTGGACCAAACTGAAAAAACAATAAAAATAATTTTTGTACCAAAAAGTACATTTTATGTACCGATAGGTACTTCTTTGTACCAAAATAGACTTTTATTATACCAAAAAGGACTTTCATCATTCCAGAAAGTATTTTTAATGTACTGCATTGTACCAGATAGTACTTTTTGTACAAAAAAGTAATTTCATTCTACAAAAAAGTTTTTTTATTGCACCCAATAGTACTTAAACTTTATCAAAAAGTACTTTACTCGTCCCAAAGAGTACTTTTATTGTACAAAAAACACAATAATTGTGCCAAAAAGTACTTTTATTGCAAACTATATTAAATGTACTAATATAGTACTTTTAATGTACAAAAAATACTGAAATTGTGCCAAAAAGTACTTTTATTTTATAAAAAAAAATAATTATATTGTTCCAAAAAAGTACTTTTGTTGTACCAATAAATACTTTAATTGTGCCAAAAATGCTTTTATTGTATGAAAAAGTACTTTTTATATACCAAAAAGTACTGTAATTGCGCCAAAAAGTACTTTTTATGTACCAAAAAGCACTTTTTATGTACCAAAAAGTACTTTGATTGTGCCCAAAAACACAATAATTGCGCAAAAAAGTACTTTTATTGCAAAATACATTGAATGTACCAAATAGTACTTTTAATGTGCAATAAATACTAAAATTGTGCCATAAAGTACTTTTATTGTATCAAAAAAATAATTTTATTTTTCCAAAAAGTACTTTCATTATGCCAAAAAGTACTATTGTTGTACCAATAAATACTTTAATTGTGCCAAAAAAGTACTTTTATTTTAAGAACAGGTAATTTTAATATACCAAAAAGTACTTTCATTGTGCTAAAAAATAATTTCATTGTCCCAAAAAGTACTTTATTTATGTCAAAAATTACTTTAAATTTGTCACAAAAAGTACATTCATTGTACTGAAAAGTTCTTTTGTTGTACCAAATAGTACTTAAACGGTATCACAAAGTACTTTAATCGTCCGAAGGAGTACTTTTATTGTACCAAAAAACTAATTTTGTTGCACCAAAAGTACTTTAGTATCTTCCAACTAAATTTTTGATATATTTTTGTATCTCGATTACAAAAATTGTCGAAATTTTCTTGCTATAATAGTTTTTTTTATTAAAAATGTCGCTTTTTGGCTGTTATTAGTTAGATCTGTTATGAATATAATTAACTCTTTCCCTACAAACATCGATTTAGAAATTTCTGTACTATTCCCAATAAGAAAATTAATCATTTTGACAAAAATATCGAATTTTTGTTTGAGAGCTCAGTAAACTCTACTCATACAATCAGTTTCGTATAAATTTGCTATAGTGTTTATAGATTTCACTTACCGATATAATACCCGGCAAATCAACCAAAACCATACGCTGCAAACCGGGACCTTTGACGGTCATCGAAATAACCTCATTACTGACAGTTTTGCCGCCACGCACTGATGCTCTCATGCGGAATTCCACCTCACGTCGTAATTCCGACAAATCGGATTCTTTATTCAAATCATATTCCCGATCTGAATCACGAAATGAGGCCACATGATATGGTCCCTCAGCCAGTGTAACCTTCACGGGAGCTCTAGTCATCATTTCACCACTGCCGCGTGGAAATATACGTGCTTTGGCAATCGACTCTAATACTGAAGTTTTGCCGCTACTTTGATCGCCCACAACAACAACACGCGGCAAATGATCAGCCATTGAGTAACTAGTGTCATAGCCTGAAAGTTCATCCAAAACTTCGGAATACATGTCAATCAGTGACTTTTTAATTTTCTTTGTGCCGGTCTTTTTATTTGTCTTAAGGATCAGATATTGTTGTCGTAATTCACGATTTTCCTTTTCCATTTTTTCCAATTCTTTTTGGTATTTTATTTGAACATTCATGATTTCAGTTTGCAGCGTTTCAACCTGGGTTTGTAGAGTTTCTGAATAAAATAAAAGTAAATGGTCATAAATAGTAATATATCTACTACGAAAATCTAATTTATATTTCCAACTCACCATATTTCTTACGACTTTCATCTTTGGATAGACTTAAGGCGGATACAGTTGTTTTTGATTTAATATCATCTTTGGCTGTAAATATTAAAAAAAAATACCGTTAGTACTAAACTGATTACATTTTAGTAACAAAACATTCAAATCAAATCTCTCACTTTAAAAGCTATTTTAATATTATAGTTTTATTTCATATGCTTACATATAGCAATATAAACCTACGTTCTTCTATTTTTGCCACCCCTTGATAATCCGCTGCTTCGATGGCATCATCCAAACGAGTATCAAACCACTGCCTCCATTCGGTTACTTTATCCTCGCCAAGTTGTTTCAATCGTGGATCTATATGTGAAAACATAAAACCCTTAAGTGTAAGTTAGGCTTTAGTTTGGGATTAGTTTTGTTTGTATTGGTTTTTAATGGGTTGTTATGAGATATTTAATGCTTTATGATTAACTGAAAGACTTAATCAAAAAAAAAACTATTATGTTATAACTACTGTTGTTAAATTTACAGTAACTATGAATATGTATTTGACGTGCCAAGTAAACCTGGATCATTAACAAAATATTCATATTTTTCAAGAAACTTTTTGTAAAAACAAATTATGGCCTTATTCATAACGTAACATAATGGGAAACATTTTGACTCTAAAACTCACATTTCATCTGTACTTGTATAGTTTAATTATAAAGCAAAATGAACTTTGTTAGATAATAAAATAGAACTAAAAGCATCGTGATTCATTGCACAACCATATTAAGCTAATTTAATCCCTGGAAAAAGAGATATTTTCGGTTTTTCCAACTAATATTTTTTGGATCTTCCTTTGTGGCATTAGTTTTTTTTTAAATTGCCAAAAATAACTGAGGTCACAATTTATAACAGCTTAAGTCCCTTTTATCAGAAGAGCAGTTTATTAAGTTTCTTACAGACATTTTGGGTTAAATTGAGTTAAATACTACAAAACCGCCTAATACTGGTTAAATTCCACATTTTGATTACCAACCTAGCATTCTGTCCAAAATCAGTTATTGTGCATTAATGATTAGGATGGTAATTCTCACATAATGAAATGAGCGCGTGCGAAATATTCCATAATTATTAACAATTTATCAAATAAAATATTAGCAATTAAAGTGAGAGATAGATCGATAGTTCCATATAGACAATACAATACAATTGCATTACAACTTTTGTACATACCAATTTCAATAACATCTTTGACAGCACCACCAATTTCCATTAGGGTCTTTGAGAACTGACTCCATTTCTCACCCTGAGGCAGAGCATCCTCCAGCCACTTGAGATCGGGAAGACCATCTTTCCAGTCTTCATATTTCTATGAGATAATAATGTATTATATAATAATGAATTTTATTAATGTTGCCAAAACAAAACTTTACTTACTTTGTTTAGGGTCATGCCACCACCGATAGCACCACCCAATACTAAATAACGTAATTTCAGGGCACCACGCAGAATTCGCACAACAATCATGCCATAACCACGATTGGGCGGTATGGTCCATCCTTTGGGACCATGGGGTGCCAGAAAGTCATTACGGTAGTGATTGCCGCCACTGCCACGACCGCTGTTGTGACCCTGCTGATTGCCATTGCCGTAACGATGATTCAGTGTAGAATAGTGATGATGATGATTGAAGTTGGAGGAGACCACAACCTTACTGCACAAATACGTCACACGTTTTGTTGTATCGCTGAAAACAGAAAACGCACGAAAACATAAAACAAAACATTATTTATTTTTACAATTTGTTATTTAAGAGAGCCCCGTCATTACTCTTTAGGAGCAAAGAGCATGAGATCTATTTTACGCTAGGGCAGGGGCACCACAGCCACAGTCGGCCAGCTAACGCCAATTTCATAATGCGTCCTTCACTTTGAACGATAAATTCCGATAAACTTACCGGTGTGCGATGTGTTTTGTGGCACGTAACATGTTGTTTTCTGTGGAGCGGCTAACGTTCTCTGATGATTTCTACACAGTCCAGTGGTATTCCTGAGGTAACAAGAATGTTTTTTCGGAAAAATGCAAGTGAAAAAATTCTTTTTCCTTCAGCGGCAGCAAATATTCGATGATGACATGAGACCAACTCCTCTTGTTCTTATTCAATTGACTGACAACTGACAGTTGTTGTTCTCTTTGGAAATATGTTCAGTGGCATTTCATTTAGTTATTGAAGTGTTAGTTTCAGTAAAATGTACAGATGGCTCTATTCTTACCAAAATAAACCGTTGCTTTTTTGAAATAAAACAAATCGGCTATTACAGGAATTAATAATGAAAATAAAATTAATTAAACAATCTAAATAAAATAAAATAAATAAAATAAATAAAATAAATAAAATAAATAAAATAAATAAAATAAATAAAATAAATAAAATAAATAAAATAAATAAAATAAAATAAAATAAAATAAAATAAAATAAAATAAAATAAAATAAAATAAAATAAAATAAAATAAATAAAATAAATAAAATAAATAAAATAAATAAAATAAATAAAATAAATAAAATAAATAAAATAAATAAAATAAATAAAATAAATAAAATAAATAAAATAAATAAAATAAATAAAATAAATAAATAAAATAAATAAAATAAATAAAATAAATAAAATAAATAAAAAAAATAAAATAAATAAAATAAATAAAATAAATAAAAAAACTAAAATATATATATAAAATGAAATACAATAACAAATATTAAACTAAATTTAGTAAAGGAAATGAAAATAAAAAATATGATATAAATAAAATGGTAATATGATGATACAAATTAAATAAAAAAAATATTATATATATTTAAATTGACTTAATCAAACTTAACTCAATATACATAAAAAAATTATGTAAAAAAATAAAATGAAATATAAAAAAATATGTATGAAATAAAGTAAATTATGTAATAAATATGAGATAAAAGAAATTACATTCGCTTTTTCCTGCAGCTATATTCCTTTCGTTTTGGCAGACAATGACTACACATGACAAATGTGTTTCCTTATAAGAGCGTAAGAGATATTAAGAGATGCGAATTAATGATAAATAATTAAAAGATATTAATGCCCTCTCTGAAGACAATTCCCTTCCTTCCATTGTTTCATGCCTATCCCGTTATCGTTTGGCGTATCATTGCGGCCGCTGGGGTACCCATTTTTTCTTCAATTACAGTTTAGTTAATACAAAGAGCCACAAATCAATCACAAGAAACAAGTAATCTTGGGGCAAACGTCTTGTCCTTTAGGATAGTACAAAAAAGGTTTGCCATACGCCCGATACTATGTGAACACACTAGTTTTTTTTTTCAGAGTGCTTCAGTAGCACTCTAGTTGTAATGGAAAACCACTACCGAGCAACTTTCTCAGAAAACTCACCTCTAACCAGCATTACAACAATTTACAAACTAATTTTTGACCAAAGTAAAATAATACACCGCTTTAGGTTCAATCTATACTTTTTTTATTACTATGTATTATGATTTTTCTTTTGTGTGTGTTTCAAGAGTTGTTTGTTTTTTTTTTTTGTTGTTTTGCATTAAATTAGTATTACATGCTTTAATTTTTGTTATTTTTATTTTATATTGTTTATCTTGAGAGTTTGTTTTGTTTTTGCATTATCCAAATAGTTGCTCAACAAATATTGCATTGAATAGTTTGTTTGTTGGTGTGTTCCAGGGAGGGGAGAGATTTTAGGGCGGGAGTGATTGGATACGAGAGTAGTTTGTTTGTTGGTTTATTATTTTTTGAGTTGTTGTAGTTTTGTAATTTTTTAGAGTAATAAATCGTATTATTTGTAGTTTATACTTAATTTATTTAAATGTTTTTTGTTTGTTTTCTTGTTTAAATTAAAAAATAAGACTAATGCATAGAAATATATATGTATATGGGTTTTTTGTTTTATTTTGTATAATTTTTGTTGTATTGGATTTTTGTTTGTTGTTGTTGCTCTTGTGGTTTATATTTTTACTAAATACTAATAAACAGGCGATAAATTTCTAAGTTTTACACACGGTATACACGACACGACATATTTGTAATATGAATGCAAAGTTTACCACAACTATTTGATTTATTTTTGTTGTTGTTGTTTGTTTTTTATTTCTTAAAAAAAACTGAATTGTTTCTCATATTCTCTACTTGTATATAGAAAATAGTGCGTCTTGGTTTAAGGGTTTTAATACGAGCCCTTGTTTTGTTGTTGTTGTTGTTGTAGGTTTACTTTTCGCTTACAGCGACGGATTCATTCAGCTTGGTGGGGGTCTATGCTTTTCAACGTGCTTGTATTACGAAAAGTTAACGACTGGAAAATATTTTCCTAGTTTGCGTATCTTTCGTATGGTAACGAAGCATCTTGAACTGGTTGCCTGTAGGGTTTTCGCTAGACTCTTTTCCTTTATGATTAAATCAATTTCTTCTATGGAATTCAATTTGTAAATGCTGCTTGCTGAACTATGGGTATGAGATGATTTTAAGCTACTGCTATTTGAATTATTACAATCGCCGATAATTTTCAAGGTGTTCAATGAGTTCCTCAATTGTTCAGCCTGATTGGCAAAGTCGGGATTATTCTCAGTGCCACCGACAGCGTCGTCGGTATTAGCAGCTGAGGCCGCTTCATCACATTCCTCTTCCTTGGCCTCGGGGAAGGTGTGCAAGTTGAATAGAGAGTTCCTTTGTTCATAGATATAGTTATCGGTTTCGGAATATGAAAGGCGATGATGATGATGATTATACTGATGACGCATCTCGTACTCTTGAGCCTCTGTGATGCGATCCAATGATTGACTTTCACGTATTCGTCTTCGTATTCGGATATTATTTTGATTTATCGCCGCCGCCGATTGTTTCTTCTCAGCCAGTGAGTTGTTGTGAACTTTTTCGGCACTATCTTTAGAGTGTTTGTTACTGCTGTTGTGTTTGTGTTGTTTGTGTGATGAAGACGATGAGTGATGTCCATGGGTATGGGATGATTTGTGGCGTGTATCCGATTCAGATTTATTATTTTGCTGTAAGTAAAAAATTAAAACATTTCCTCAGTTAAGTAAATAATGTTTCAGATACAGAATAAAAGTTTTTTATGGAATCAGAATCCCTTATTTTCTTAACTTCTTTTTATAAACCTCCTTTCGTAGTTTTCTTTCTTACCTGATGATTTTGCCCTTCCTTTTTAGTACTGACATTTGAAGATGTAATTAGCTCGTGACCGCCGTGTGTACCCGTTGCAGGAAAGCCCTGATCTTGCGAATCACTCGAGTCATCGTGCGAATCCCTCCGATGCATACGAAATCGTGTTGGCGTATCACCGCCTAATTTGTGGATTTTCTTTTTATTGCGACTTTTTGTGTCGTCGTCCGAGGCTTCCGAGCTGCTGCAGGAGGGTGTACGTATCTTATTCAATTTCGAGTGACGCCTGTGTGTGAGCACAGGATTCTTGTGAGCATTCCCAGGAAGATGTTTCAGTTTTCCTATTTCCAATTCTTTCAAACCCCTCAGGGTATCCTGCATTTCTAACGTCTTATCCAAGGCCTCCATGTTGGGCGAGTTAGTGTTGGTGTTTATTGGCTGCACCACAATATCATCAATGCCTTCAATTGTATCTTTGTCGATTTGTTTCAGTTTCTGCGCCAGCGCAGCATCGACCGATACAACCATTTTTGCAGGTGTATCCATAACAACAGCATCATTGTCATCCGCATCTCCACCGCCCGCTGCACTCTTATTGCAGACTACGGGGGCCACCACGACATTCGAGCATTTCTCCTGAACCGAACGATTGAGACGGCCGTCTGATATTGACTCACGTCTGGTGATGGCCACTTTCAATTCATTGCCTTCACAGGATAATTCATGAGACGATTCCTCTTCGTCTTCTTCTCGCACAATACTGCATTTTCGAGTACGTTTGTCCTTGAAATGCAAAAAGCAAAGAAAAACACACACACCAAGTTAAGTTCCGCTAACAGTGTAAACATACTATATATAGTACAGAATTCAATAATAATGTTGTTATATTTATATAAAGAAAAAGTAATGTGAACACACCGTTTTAATTTCATTTTGTAGTGGCTCTGGCGCACATACAATATTTATGGGCACCACGAGTGGTTTACCACCACCACCGCCGCCGCCCACCTCAAAGGGCTTGGCTTTATTATCCGGCACTTGAGCACGCCCCACACCACCAATAAGATTTCTTTGTTTTTGTGGTAAAGAACACAACGCAGGATATATGAAAATGTGGAAGGTTTTTGTTGTTTTAGTAATGAAGGCAGTTTTAAAGACACACTTGAAATTAAAAGCAAAGCAAAAATGCTTACAACAAGGAACTTACTTTTTAACACCGAAGGCCAGATGGGGATTCTGTTTTAAGTGTTGTTCCTCTCGACGTTTGCGCAAACGCATTTCGGCCAATAGGAAATAGGTTGCTGTTATATGGTTATATTTGTCTTTATCCAAGGCTCTGACAAGTTTTGAAAAGAAATAAGTTTTAATTAAAAAATGCAATTATGATATTGGTAAGATTTTTTTTTTAAATTATGTGGCAGTAAAATTTAATGATCAAAATTAGCTCAGCGTATTATTATTTGGTTTTTATTTAAAAAATAACTGATTATAATGATATGGAATGATGACAAGAAATAGCTTTTTCACTAGGCAATTTATAACGCCAAGGGACTGATGTATAATATAGATTGCCTTTTAGTTTCTTTGAGTTTAAAATATTCGCACAGAAATATTATTATTATGTTAAAAACTTACTGTAATATGTCTTCTTTTGGTGCTATGTTTCCATTAATCATCTTTTGTATTATAAAGGCATGATCTTCTTCGCTCAACTGTTCTCTGCTTATCAAAGGCAGTGAATCCATGTTATCACTTTCGGAATTTTCATTAATCCACGCATCAGCTGAAATTTGCTCGAGCGTAGCACGTTTCTTTGGATCCCTGACCAGCATTGAAGCTATTAATTTTCGACATGTGGCTGACACCTGTGGCGGCACTGTGTACTTGCAATCCATAATCATGGTCAGTGTTTCAGAGTCATTGGCCTTCTCGAAGGGAGGCTGCCCACAGACCAGCATATAGAGTATAACACCCAATGACCAAATATCTAGCAAGAAAAATCAATATAAATTACAATAAATTACATTTAAATTGTTAAGTATCGTTGAAATTGTTTTTTTTTTTTATACAGCGCTTCATCAATCTTCTATTTAATAGCTTTGTTGTCAAACATCGCATGCTTATTATATTTCACTCTTAACCGCAATACACTTACCCACTGCTGGTGCATCATATGAATCACCCAGTAAAATTTCTGGCGCTGAATAGGCTAAACTGCCACAAAATGTCTCTAGCTTCTGACCAGGCGAAAATTTATTACTAAAACCGAAATCTGTCAACTTGACAACGCCAAGTTTCTCAAAAAAGACCACATTTTCTGGTTTCAGATCCCTGCAAAATAGAATGGGGTGCAACATGTTATATTGTTAATAGCTGGTAATGCACAAATATAATGAATTATGTTCGCACCTGTGAACGACATGCAATTGATGACAATATGTGATGGCACGTAGAATTTGGCGAAAATATTTGCGCGCCAGGTTCTCACTGAGACCACTGTCATGTTTCATAATATAATCGTAGAGATCACCGCCATCGCCGAGTTCCAAAACTAAATATAACTTAGTTTGGGTATCGATAACTTCGTACAGCCGTACGACATTAGGATGTTGTACTAATTTCATGCATCTAAAATAAAAGAAAATTAATGTTTTAGACATAGGGTCGAAAGTTTCAAAAATTAATAAATGTATATTTAAAATGTCTATGGTTATATACTTTAAAATATATAAAAAAGCTTTTTTAAAAAAATGGGAGCGAAATACTTTTAAAATCTAAGGAACTATTTATTATAATTTTATAAGAAATATAGAATTTGTATGGAATATCATATTGCGATATAGAAAACAACTACAGAAGATGTCTTAAACGGCATTAATAAGAATATATTTGTACAATTATATATAGTTATAGTTTCGACAACATTCGACAGCTTTTTTGTGTTTGAATAAAATTAGTAATAATTTACAGAAATGTTTAGGGTTGAGAATTTTTCATCATCTGATGAAGAAAAACATGAAATGAGCAAGGACAAATCGTACTTCAGTATCACAAAGCGATGCCGTATTTAAAAAATGGCAAAGATTCGAAGTGACTACGACATAATTAATAAGGGGGAATATTTGAAGTTTCGGTTATATGAATGGGCGGAAACTATTTTATTTGGGAACTACATATTCCAAAACGGCCAAAGTAGTTGCATTGCATTTTATGACAATAGCATTTCGTAGAATCTTATACTAGAAAAGTTATTTGGCTCGACTACTTGAAAGTTTCTGTCTACAAAATTGTCATTCACGTTAATGAAATTGGGCCGAATCCAGTTCACCCTAATGACAATCGCGTTTTCAAAAAAATTAGTATCGATATTTGGAAAATACTGTTTCACCATTTAACAGGGTGGTGTTAGTCCGAGCATAACAAGCCTATGTCATATAGTCCTGTTAATACAAAATATTAGCATCCTACCTCAAGTCCTTTTATATTTCTATTGAACATTCAAGGCATGCCATGCCGTCTTACATTGTTACGACCAAGATAATTGCCAGTTGTTACAAGCAGTATGACAAACTGAGTATGCCACCCTACGTTGTATGGCAGAATGTACGCAAATTCATTAGCAACCAAATACGAAGGCGTCAATGTGATGTCAAAAACAATATCTCAAAATGTGGTACCCTACGCGTATTCTGAAATCTATTAGACGTCATGAAAATGTTATCACTTGCCTCCCCTGCAAACACTTTGAAAGCCCTAATCCTCCCACTACAATAAAATAGTCGGGGCAATGAACGAATGTGTAGACGTCTTGTTCCACAAATACTTTATGACCAATAACGAAAACATAATTGCGGCGCGAAGTACCACAATGTTTGTATATTTTCGTGTATTTTGGGAGGCTACAATAATAACATTCTGAGACATACATTTTTCTTTCAACACCCACGATTATTCACAGCACGGGAATTTTCCTTCCGTCTCGTGGCCATCAGAGTCGGCTGTTTTTATCCACCTATTAGATTTAATAAGGCACTCACCTTACTTCCTGGAATAAATGAGCCTTGGATACTTCATCCAATTTTGTTTTGTCCACAACTTTAACAGCCACCTTTGCTCCGGTGAAGACATGACGGGCTAATTTTACAACAGCAAAGTGACCAGAGCCCAGTGTCTCTTCCAAGTCGTATAGGCCAGCGATTTTACCATCATACGAAGCACCACCAGATGTGTGAGCAGCAGCCGAAGCCTCCAATGTCCTGGGATGCTGATGTTGCATAGCACAAAATGGCAACAGCAACAAAAGCTGCGGCAACAACAACAACAGCAGCAAAACAATTGATTGCAATTCTTATGAGATTTGTTATCTTCTTTGAGAATCTCTCCTTTATTAATTGATCGATCGAAACTGTGTTTGCGTCAGAGTGTGTGTGTGTGTGTGGTTGCGCAAGGTTTGTCTCGGCAGCGGCGACGATTGATTATGGTACTTTTCCCAATATCCGCCGCTACTCTCCCTCTCCACTCTGACACTAACTGTCACACTGACTGACCGTTGGGTGATGATGATCTTCGTACACACGCACTTTTTGCTGCGCTGCTGCTGAGGCGGCTTCTCCTACAGATGATGCTGCTGCTGCTTCTTCTTGCAACAATTGTCACTTGTACAAATAATAAATGAGAAAATTCCAAATCGGAATTTTTCCTATTTTCACAATTCTGCTTTTGCGTTATTACGGAGGTGTTATGAATCCCGCATATCTTTTACTTTATGTGTTTTATCTACGAACAGGCAACATCACCTGGCATTGGATGAAGTGAAGAAAATTTTTTTTTCTGGCACAAATCTATGTATCCATTCTTCAAGTGAAAATCGATTCCGGGGGCCACGCACTACACAACATCCAACAACGAACGACACATATAATTTTGCTATTTAACATTAATCAAACACACTTAATTCTATCTTGGTTGTTTTGGTTTGCGCTTATACCAAGCAATTTCACACTTTCTGATTATTTTGCACAATTTGTTTCTTATTTTCTTTCCTTTTTAATTAACATAGAAAAATTCCTCTACTAAAAATTTTTCTCCTTGTTTTCTCTCGCTTCACTTTTCTGCAATATAGGCGAAGCCACTGCAATTGTTGTGTACGGCGTCAAATGCCAAAGAATGTAAAGTATTCGGTGAGTCGCGGGTAATGCCAGATGGTCATTATGTATAAAGTGAAATAAAATAAAATAAAATAAAATAAAATAAAATAAAATAAAATAAAATAAAATAAAATAAAATAAAATAAAATAAAATAAAATAAAATAAAATAAAATAAAATAAAATAAAATAAAATAAAATAACACCGACCACATTATATGTGATTGCCCAGCGCTATACAGAAGGAGACTGGAAACCCTGGGGAAACCCTTCCTAAATGGTGCAGAGGAACTTGCATCGTTGGATATCGGAAGGATTAACAACTTTTGTAAAATTATAAACTGGACGGATTGGATCGAAACTCCGGATACCCAATCGACAACTGGCAACGCAATCATGCAGCACACGCGCTGATAGCATAGGTTGAAGGGACGGCGTAAATGCCCAACGGGTGTCACAATGGGTCCATAAGGACCTAAGTGTTCTCCTCGAAGATGGAGATGCCCGCACACCAACCAACCAACCAAAATAAAATAAAATAAAATAAAATAAAATAAAATAAAATAAAATAAAATAAAATAAAATAAAATAAAATAAAATAAAATAAAATAAAATAAAATAAAATAAAATAAAATAAAATAAAATAAAATAAAATAAAATAAAATAAAATAAAATAAAATAAAATAAAATAAAATAAAATAAAATAAAATAAAATAAAATAAAATAAAATAAAATAAAATAAAATAAAATAAAATAAAATAAAATAAAATAAAATAAAATAAAATAAAATAAAATAAAATAAAATAAAATAAAATAAATATAAAAAATAAATATATATATTTATTAGAATAAAAATAAAATAAATATAAAAATAATATAAAATAAAAGTTTTAAATTTTTGTTATGAATAAAATACATCGCACAACCACATTCCTAAAAAACCATCTTTTCCCCCATTATAACATATGTTCCAAACGACCGTGTGGCAACACCTTGTCAATATCATCTTGTCATAATAATGCAACTCTACTTATTATTCGTAAAAAATGTCTACGGCGGAGAAGGGTCAAGGAATTTTCTTGCAATAATTTCCAAAAATTCCTCTAGTGCCACAAACACTGACTACAGTTACAATAAATGGTGTCATTGGCACTCCAGAGGACGTAAGCCAACATGAGCAAAGTGCAGCAACCATGCTGCCATTTAACTGCGGAGCATTCCACTCTGCTGGACGTCAAGCAAATCGATGAGGTATGTGGTGTGTTGCAGCAAATCTAAGATTTCACTTTAATTAATCTCTGTTGTCCTGCAATTCTCCACAGAGTAACAAGTGTGCCAATTGCCCCTATGCTGGGCCCAACCTCTGGATCTGTCTCTACAAGAAGTGCATGCAGATTGGGTGCTCCGAGCAGGCCAATGACCATAGTACGGATCATTTTAATCGCAGCAAAGACAAACAGTTGCATTGTATACACATGAACCTGTCGTCGCAGCGGGCTTGGTGTTACTTGTGTGAACGTGAGGTTCCAATTGGCGGTGTTGAGCGGCCGGCGCAAATGGTTGACCCAGTTGTGCGCGCTATGCGTTATTCGGACGAGGAAAATGACTCTGACTATGGCTCATCCTCGGGGGTGGGAACCGGCTTAGTAGGCTTGCAGAATATCGCCAATACATGTTATATGAATTCTGCTCTGCAGGCCTTAAGTAATGTTGTGCCGATGACCCATTATTTTCTGAATTGTAGTGACTTGGTGGATCATATGTTAGAGCAGGGAGCCCATCGTTGTAAAGCCGGTTTGGCGAAAAGCTACCAGCGTCTAATGCGCGATATGTGGCGCAGAAGAGAGGAAGGCAAGTCATTTCTGGCTCCTCGTAGTATTTTGTATGGCATCCGCAGCGTACATCCCATGTTCCGTGGTTTCCAGCAGCATGATACGCAAGAGTTTTTACGATGCTTCATGGACCAACTGCATGAAGAGCTGAAGGAGGCTGTGGCGAATATCGACAAATCTAAAAGGATGTATGCCGGCGAGCATACAAAACAGGACGAGGAGGATTCGTCGTCTGAAATAAGCTCTTCGGTCAGTTCTCAGACATTGGATACGAATTATGTGACATGCGACAGTTCGAACTCGGAGCAATCTAGTCTATGTGAGAACTATGCGGGGGCGAAAACAAATACTCAATCAACGACTGCTACATCGGCTACGTCCTCTGCTCACACATCTTCATCCTCCTCGACTACATCGATTCGGTCCATAGTAAGCGACATTTTTGATGGCAAACTCTTATCCTCTGTGCAGTGCTTAACCTGTTTTCGAATTTCAACGCGAGAAGAGACGTTCCAGGACCTGTCCTTGCCCATACCAAATCGAGATTTTCTTACAGTGCTGCATCAAGCAAATAGCATGAGCTCCCAAAGTCTGAACTCGATAGACTCAACCAGCAGTACCACCAGAGCGAATGAGGGCTGGTTGTCGTGGTTTTGGAATATAGTGCGTTCATGGCTGTGGGGTCCATCGGTCCATCTGCACGATTGCATGGCCAGTTTTTTTAGTGCGGACGAACTAAAGGGAGACAACATGTACAGTTGTGAGAAATGCAATAAACTACGCACGGGCATCAAGTTCTCGCGTGTGTTGGACTTACCCGAGGTTTTGTGTATACACCTAAAGCGATTTAGGCACGATCTCTCTTATAGCTCTAAAATATCCTCACATGTGGAGTTTCCCTTGGAGAACTTTGATATGCGTCCTTATGTGCACAAGGATTGCAAATCGCAGGTGGGTTTGTACCAGCTAACCTCCGTCATTTGCCATCATGGCACCGTGGGTGGAGGACATTATACCTGCTTTGCTCGGAATGCCCTTAAAGACCGATGGTACGAATTTGATGACCACCACGTCAATGAGGTCTCCGCCGATACCGTGCAAAATTGCCAGGCCTATGTGTTATTCTATCAAAAGAGTAATCCCCAAATGGAACTGCTGCGCTTTGAAGCAAATGAACTGTCGTCATCTTATCCCGTGTCTAAGTCAGATATTCGTTTTTACATATCACGCGAATGGCTGGCCCGATTTAATACATTCTCCGAACCAGGCCCCATCAGTAACTGGTCCATGCTATGTCCCCATGGCGATGTTTTGCATACCAAAATGACTGTAATTTCTCAACTAGCCGTGCCAATATCCCAACACCTGTGGGAATTTCTACATCGTAAGTTTGGCGGTGGTCCTGCCATTAATTTACTTTTTGAATGTGACATTTGCAAGAGGGCGGCCGAAGCTTTAGCTCAGCGGCAAAATTATGAGTATTCTGTGTTTCAACGTTACAACGGTCTGGACGCTGAACTAGACTCAGGTGCCATATATGCTGTGTCCATGTCATGGCTACGAAAATGGCAACAATTTGCCAAAGGCCTTACCCACAAAGAGCCAGGACCTATAAATAATGCAAATATTGTGACAAGTAATAAAGATGCCGCTGCACCAAAGAATTCACCAGTGAGAAATGTACGTTTAGGTTCGGATTACGTGCAATTGAATGCTCCGCTGTGGCGTTTTTTGCATGATATTTATGGCGGTGGACCGGAGGTCCTGTTGCGTCCTTCGTTGACCGAAGAGGTAAGTGAACTAAATACGCTAACCAAATAATTCGTTTTAGACAGTGAAAGAATCTACAATTCTTATCGCGATCCTCTTTGTTATAGATTGTCATTATAGATCAAGATGAGCTAGACGAAGATGATGGTATATTGGGTAATATATCTGACACCGAAAGCAATATGGGAGGCCATAGCTACAGTTTGCCAGAGTCCTCTACACATACTAAGGAAAGCGTCATTGATGAACAGGATGAAACTGATGATGATAGTCCATCCAATACTACCAAAAAGAGCCACAAACGTAAAGAGCGGTCATCGTTTAAAAAATATACAAAGACTTCAAGTTTATCTAAAAAGGGCAAACACAAGGATAACAAGGACTTGTTTGGTGTACAAGGTAAATGCATTAATAGTTTAATATGTCTCTATTTTTCCTAACATATATAAATGAATCTCCATTTTTTGTTATTAATTTTTAGGAAACTACAATCCTAAAAATAGTGAATTACATTCCCAGGACGACGAAGACAATGAACAACAACATCAGCAACAACGTCAACACGAACAAACCGATGAAATGCAAAACGATGCATTTAGCAGCAGCCACAAATCCCATTCTCTTACAAAATCCAAAAAATATTCATTCCGTAAAGAAAAGCGTCATCGCAAATTTTCCGCTCCCACAGATAATGCCACAAACGATGACAACAACCACGCCGATGTGCGTTCCCATCGTAGTGGTGGTGGTAGACGTGGTAAAATTAAAAATTCAGTCATTTTAAAAAATTTCCAATCCTTATCACATGAAATTCCTTCTAACACTGGCGCTGCAAGCGATTCCAATGAAACGGACGTTTAGAAACTGAAAATGAAAACGAACACTGTCAATTTCCAAAAAAACAAAAAATAGAAATCCCCTAAACATTAGAGTACTTTTTTTTGTACCCTCCCTTTCCCTAATGAAAAAAAAATATTCGTTAAAAAACAACGAAACAAACTTGTAATAATTATAACTTTACCACTTGTTTTTTTTTGTGTGTTAGTAATATAAATTATTTTTATTAGTTTATAATTGAATAAAATTGAAAACTCTGCTTTATGAGTTTGTTGTGGGTAGAGGCTTTAAACATAATGCGAGAATATATATATATTTTATTTTGTGGTTTAAAATTTAACTTGTGGTTTTTCTTTCGAAGATGCTTTATGATAAATAAAGCTAAGAAAACTTTACGTTCGATGAAGGGGGTAGGTAAGTGTGTATGGGTGGAGATCGTTTGGAGGTAAGCAAATTCAATAAAAAAAAATTACATAAGCAATTAATGATACCTTTTTTTTGCGAGTTATGGGCCAATAACGAAAATAGTTTTGAGAGATTGAAAAAGTTTAGAATATATTAATTTCAATATGTTTAAGAGTAGAAAATTTTAAATTTTTTATTATAAAAATAATACAACACAGCTTAAAAATTTAGACATTTTATTTTTGAAGTTCATACTCTCCTTCTATGAGCTGCAGTTTAACGGCCCTATTCTTAAAATTTGGTTACAAAAATTTGTTACCAGAAATTTGTTACAATTTTGTACCTAATTCTTGTTACGGGTATTCTGGTAATTTCGTAACAAGGAAAAGTTCACCTCGTGGTGAAATGTAATTCGCAGCTGATTATTGAATTTAACAAACAAAAAATGAAAACACAATACAAAGAAAGGAAAAAAAGTTTTTCCATTTTAGATATTTATACAAATTTGAATAATTTTAAGGGGCCGACAAGCACTCACGTTAAGTGGTCAGTCGAAAATGTTGGACTATAACTTTGTAATGGAGTATTGGTCAATGCTATTTTAAACCTTTTGCTACCATATTTCCATAGCACAAATTTTTAATTTTGTTTGTTACAAGTCAAAATATTATTTAAAACAGCTGTAACTAGCTTGTTACCTCCTTTTTGGCAGGTAACAATTTTTGTAACTATTGTCACGGTAACAAGGAATCGAAATACCGATTTTTTGATTTTGTTACCAAAGTAGTCTATTGTAACCGTGGTGACTATTGTAACCCCGTCAGAATAGACCGGTAAGGAGACGACACGTACCCCAGTTAAGTGGACAGTCGAAAAAATTGGACAAATACTGTGTCATGGAGAATTGGTCACAGCTGTCCCACAGGTTTCTTGGCGGTTGTTCCCTTTCCACAAATTTTGCCACTACATATTCATAGGAAAAAGAGCTTAAAGTGTTTTACCACGACATCAATAAGTTACATTTTTTTTTTACATCTCAAAATATAATTCCATGGCGCTGAAACTACCTTGTTACCTCCTTTGTGGCAGGTAACAATTTTTGTAACAATTGTCACGGTAACAAGTATTCGGAATACCGATTTTATGATTTTGTAACCAAAGTACGCTATTGTAACCGTGGTGACTATTGTAACCACGTCAGAATAGACCGGTAAGAGGAAATTGTTTTCGAAATTAATAGAATTTTATTTTAAATCAAATATACATTTTTTTGCCTTTTTTTTAAATAATATAAATATATACATAAAATTTAATTATTTTCAAATAAAAAACTATGTGAGATAATTTTTTATTTGTATGCAATTTGGGAGAGACAATGCAGAAAGTCCAAATTTTATATAATTTTAAATCTTTTTTTTTAAGAAAATACATTTATTATTTTTTACGGTTTAGATTTGCAAACATATATAAAATTGAATATTTTGTATTTTGACCATTAAGTTCTGATGAGGAAAAGAGAAACACTATTATTTTAATGTTATTTACTCACTTTAAAAGAGCTGCTTTGAAGAGAAAATGTTTTTTCAACTAATTTTTGGTTTTAAAATATAAATTATGTATTTTTTCACAATACAATATTTTAATTTTTTAAAATTATGACATTTTAAATGTTGTTATAATTTTTAATAAAATATAAATATTATTTTTAATACTATTAATATTTTCCATTTTTTTTAATATTTTTGTGAAATGTTAATATTCCTTTTATAATTTTTAAATATTAATATTTCCCTTTTTTTATAAAATTTTTAACGCTATTGTTGTTTTAAAAATTTTTAATTTTAAAATTTTTTATTTAAATATTTTTAATTTTTTAAATATTTATAAAGTTTTTAAATTTAATAATGTTACGGTGGATTTTAATATTTTGTATATTTTCAATTGTTATTTTTTTTTATTAATTGTTATTGTTGATTTTAATATATATATTTTTTAAATTTTTTATGCTCTTAATATAGTAAATATTCTTAATATTTCAGACATTTATTCATTGAAACAATATTTCATAACTTACTTTGACAATTTTTCATTTTAAATATATTTAATATTTTTGAAGTTTTAAATTACATTAATTGTGATTATTGATTTTAGTTTTTTGTACATATTCAATATTTTTTAAATTTTTTATGTTTAGAATATTTTTAAGATTTTTCTAAATTTAATTCATTAAATATTTTTATTATTTTTAATACGTGTTGTTATATTTAGAATATGCTTTTAATATATTAAATATTCCTAATATTTTTGATATTTATTCCTTAAAAACAATATTTTATAATTTACTGTGATAATTTTTCATTTTAAATATATTTAATATTTTAGATATTTTTGAAGTTTTAAATTTCATTAATTTTGATTTATATGTTGTTGTTAACATTTTTAATATTTTCAATACTTTTTTATGTTTATACGATTTTTAATATATTTAATACATTTAATATTCTCTGATATAGACTAAATTTTTTTTAATAAATTAACATTAAATTACACTTATTGAGTGTCTGGTCCTACTCTCCCCCCCTCTCACTTTATTGATTTCGTGTTTATTATACTACCCTCGCTTATGCAGTATGATCTAGATAATATGCCCCCAAACACTATGAGACCAAAACATCTTGAGCACATCTCACACACCGAGTGGATACACACTGACTGACGCTCCCCCTCTATGCCCATGAGAGTAATCTATTTATAGCGGTCATCATGTGGAACAATTTAGTTTTTCTTTAGATTTTAAACATACAATACCGCTTTTCCTCCGAAAAACGTATAGAAGGAAAATCTTAATCGATTTTTTTGTTTCAAAATTAAATTAAAATTAACGCTTTAAATATGAATCCTTGTGAAATCTGTAAAACGGAAACAAAAAACAGTTGTTCCAATTGCAAACAAGTGTTCTATTGTACAGCGGAGCATCAAAAACAACACTGGAAAGAGCATAAGAAAAATTGTCATCCATTTAAGGTAAGAGGGGCAGCGGTATAATAACGCGGCGAAACTATAAATCTAAAAGTTTTTTTATGTTACTGTTCAAAGATTGAGACGAGCGCGGAATTGGGTCGTCACTTGGTGACCACACGCAACATCAAACAATTTGAGATCCTAGTACGCGAGGCTCCACTATTCCGGGGTCCCTCACAATTGACGCCACCTGTGTGTTTGGGTTGCCTGAATGCCATCGAGCCAACAGATTATATAAATTGTGAAATTTGTGGCTGGCCACTGTGTGGCGATGAGTGTAAACAGAAGGCGGAACACATATATGAGTGTGAATTAACCGTTAAGCGGGATAAAAAGGCCAACGTCCAGGAATTCACCAATCCACATCCATTGTATCAATGCCTCAGCACTGCACGCTGTTTGATGCTCAGAGACAAAGATCCTGAGAGATGGCAGAAGATCAATGATTTGGAATCGCTGGAGGAACAACGTAGAGGATCCATGCAATGGAAGGCCGACTATGAGAGCGTGTGTAAATTTATACTAAGGTAAGATCAAAACTTCAATTAGTTTTACCAAATTGGAATTACTAAGAACGTTAAACCAACCTTAACGAAAAATACAGAAAAAAAGTTATCCATACAAGATAGTTTGCGCGATACTCAGAAAACGCAAAGTTTAAAGACACATTGTTATTAATTTATAAACTTATAATATTTACCCTAATACTAACTATTTCAATAATTCATTTACTTCCTCTTTAACAGATATTTCAATACCAAACTCTTTACCGAAGACGAAATTATGCGTGTCATTGGCATTTTACAAATTAATGGTCACGAGGTGCCCACCTCTGATCCCCCTCATGTGGCTTTGTTCTACAAGGCATCCTTCCTGGAACACTCCTGCACCCCAAATGTAGCTAAGAGTTTCAATAAAGATGGTCACATTGTCCTCTGGACGCCGGGCGTAATAAAAAAGGGTACCCATTTAAGCATTTGCTATTCGGATGCCGTCTGGGGTACAGCCGATCGTCAGCGTCATTTGATGCAGACAAAGGTTTTCAAATGCCAATGTCCCCGCTGTGTGAATGTCACTGAGTACGGCACCAACTATAGTGCATTGAAATGTGAGAAGGCCGAATGTAAGGGACTCATGTTACCGGCCAATCTTAATGATTGGCATAAAGAGTGGACGTAAGTTGACAAATACTGGAGGTGGAGAAAGCAGTGATCGTTTGTTTTAAATAATTCTTTTTACATTTAGCTGCAACGAATGCAAAGCCCAAGTTGATAAGGTCTATGTAAATAACATTTTGGATCGTGCTGGCACCGACATAAATGCAATGGAGAAAAATAAGGAAAATTGTATAAAGTAAGTATGCGCAAAGATTGACTTAAAAAACATATTTAAAAACATAATGTTCCTTTATAATAACGAACTATTAATCCCCCTAAATAATATTTTTAATATTCATCATATTTTTCCAAATTCAAATAATTCTTATAATTTATTTTATCTGGAAAAAAATATAACATTGTCTGTGAATTCCCCAGACCAAATGTTTTACTACTTACACAGTGCAACACATAGATTGGTGCCACCTTCGTACCCAGCTATTTTTGAAGTATATACCAAAACTAAATAAATCCCCAAAGGACTTGGCCATCGAAACATTTTTATATGGCTACACAAATATTTTCACCCCAACACGATTTTTTGAAAAAAGGACCATTTTTAACAGAGTCTATATTTCATAAACAGTTCGGAATTTTTTCTTTTTGTCTTCGACAAAGTTATAGATCTAAACCAGAGCAAAAAGAGTCTCAAATAGACTGACACAAAAAATAGCATCCAGTGCATGAAAATTGCAAAAATATGGTAAAAAGGCTATTTTTTCATGATTTTTTCACCATAAAATTATGATTATCATTAGTAATATTCCACGTAAATCATACGCCACGGAGTACAACGAAATAAATTTTATATTGGAGTATCCATAAACCAGTACAGAAATTTCAGTCAGATAAACTGACTGATAAATACCATTACCCACCCACAGATATTGTTTAAGTCTTGAGTTATTAAAATTAACCGATTTGTAATTAAAACCAGTTAGAAAGTTTCAGTCGGGCAACCCGACTTACATATACCCTTACCCTCAGTTAAACAAATAATTTTCTATGATATTGATATTATTACTCGATTTCTTAAGTGGGCGGAGTGGTACATTTGTATGGGAGGTACGAGAAGGGGTGTGTCTAGGCTTCCAGATTTATTCTCCATAACTTTATCCTGTTATAGCTTTACTAAATACAGAATTTGGGCACGATTGCGTTGGGTGTATTGATATTATTACAACATCCCTAAAGTGGGCGGAAAGGTACATTTGTATGGGAGGTACCATAAGGGGCGTGTCTAAACTTTAAAAATTTTCTCCAAAGCTTTGTCACGATCGTGTCGAGTGTATTGATATTATTACCCTATTTCTAAAGTGGGCGGAAAGGTACATTTGTATGGGAGGTACCAGATAGGCGTGTCTAGACTTCCAGATTTTTTCTCCAAAACTTTATCCTGCTTTAACTTTACCAAATACAGAATTTGGGCACGATCGCGTCTGGTCTATTAATAATATCAATCGATTTCTAAAGTGGGCGGTACCAGATGGGGCGTGGATAGACTTAAAATTTTTTTCTTCACAACTTTATCCTATTATAGCTTTACTAATAATAGAATTAGATTACGATCACGTTTGATTTATTGATATTATTCCTCCATCTCTATAGTGGGCGGAAAGGTAGATTTGTATGGGAGATACCGGAAGGGGCGTGGCTAGACTTCCAATTTTTTTTCCAAAACTTTATCGTGTAATAGCTTTACTAAGTACAGAATTTGGGTACGATCCCGTTGGCTGTAATGATATTATAACTCGATTTCTAAAGTGGGCGGAATGATGTATTTGTATGGGAGGTACCAGAAGGGGCGGAGCCATGTAGCCCATTTGCAATACCGTAAGTAGTTTTGGGAAAATATTAACTCGTGCAAAATTTCAAGACATTTGGTTGCGTCTTTCGAAAGTTATCGTGCAAACCAGCCGGAAAGCCACCAGACAGACAGACAGACAAACAGACGGACATGGCTCAAATGACTTAAAAAGTCATGAAGCGAATTTGGTTCTAAGAAACCTAGGGTCTGAAGTGACTCCTTCTATGTGTTACACTTTTGGGTCGTATCAAATGATATATACCCTCATCCCTAAGGGTGATGGTATAAAAATAGTTTCGATGTGATGGGGCCAAGTCCTTTGGGGATTTTTTTAGTTTCGGTTTATATTTCAAAAATAGCTGGGTACGAAGGTGGCACCCAATCAGTCTGGTGTTCGGTTGTAAGATTGGCTAGGTAAAAAGTTCGATAACAGTATTCAAGCTTTCCAAAACTTGTCACAGACCAATATTTTCTGAAATAGAGACAGGAATTGAAAATTGGCAATTTGAAAATGCAAAAATTGTTCAAAATTGCTCATTAGCTTGAGAGCGTATACTTCACGTTATAGCTTATGTAACTCATACGTAACTGGAAAGTATTGAATTGCATCAAAATTGTTTATTTCACTGTGGAATATTTTCGTTGTCTTTGACTGGGGTGTGAGAAATTCCAAGTTTGGGTGAAGGTACTAGCTCAGTATTGTAAAACCCCCAAAGGCTTTGGCGTTCTCAACTTTTTTTTTTGAACCTATGTAAAGCTGGGGGGTGACTGCATCAACTGTTATCCTTTACCGAGTGACCCTATCTAGTAGGCACAATAAATATGAAATTATTATTTATGTTAAATCACGAAAATATAACAATTCTACTTTAAAGTATATACTTTTAATCATCAACAAAAAATTTATAGAGGTTTCAAAAATCAATAGGTCACGCTATACACCGTCAAAAAATCAAGCATTGAAAAAACGTCGGTGTCAAAAATGCCCAATAAGCAAAATCTAGCTCTTGAATAACAATGAATAAGAACGTGCACCTCGTTTGATCGGGCATCAATCCTTAATCTTCAGACAAACTACAAAACTGAGGGTGAAAGCAACAACTTGTTTTCCAAATCAAGCGAGCCTATCTAATGTATAAGACAACGGCGTTGTTTTGGTAAAGAAACGAAACAAAAGCAAGTGAGCGTAAGAGCGAAAGAGTATGAGTTTTGATCAAAACAGTGTTTTGTGTTTTGATAGCAAATGGTTTAAAACAAAATTTATTTGTACCAAAAAGTAGTTTTATTGTACCAAATAGTACGGCCGTATCATGATGGTGAGAACACGCGACTACCATTTAGGCGATCCCGGGTTCGATTCCCGCCTCCAGTCATCTACATTTTTCTTTCATTGCCGGCCCCCCTCGTAAAAAGCTTCTCAAATAGTGACGTTCGCATTAGTCCATAAACAAGTAGCTGCGTTTATTTATTTATTTATTTATTTATTCATTTATTTTATTTATTCTTATTTATTTATTCATTTATTTATTTGTGAATCTAAAAATAGAAAGCCTGTTAATTCACAACAACGCGAGAAGCTATCCCATACCTCATTCATGAGATGTAAAGGGAAATTAAGGTATTTAGGTTTAGTACAATCTATTATACTAAAAAATACTTCTATTGTACGAAATAGTACAATTCATTGTACCCAATAGTACAATTCAAGTACATTTGTTGTACCAAAAAGTAAAATTTTTAGTACCAAAAAGTAAGTAAAAGTATCAAAAAAAATTAATTTTATGTATGGTTTACACGCATATCCCCTCAACAACATGAGCGAGATAGCCTAATTAGAAAACATGTAGGAGTAAGCAAAGACAAACACTACAAAATTATAGCAAAGTAATATTGATAGGAAATCAAAATTTACTGATTTGACAGTAGATAGGGGATATGGGTGGATATCTTGTAAATCAGCCATTACTGTACCAAAAACTACTTTAATTGTACCTAAAAGTACTTTAATTGTGCCAAAAATTCTTTATTTTGTATCTTAAAGAACTTTTATTGTATCAAAAACTTCCATTGGTTGTACCAAAAAAAATAACTACATTTTGTTTCATCTCCTACGTACAAAAATTATACCATTGATTCTCCCTATATTCTAGCAATATAAGAAAAGATAGACTTCAAGACATTTAAATGATTTTTTGCAATTATTGACATAGCAGGTAGTTATTATTGTTTTAAGAAAAGAAAGCTAATCGTGACCAAGAGTTAGGTTGAATATACAAAATAATAACAATGGCTGTATTGTTTCTCCTCGCATTAATGTAAAACTTTTATTTTTGTCGCAAATGTCTTTGGCATTGTTCAATGCATCAAGTCATTTGCAAATAGATTTGTGGAGAGTTATATTACCTAATTCCCAATTACATTAAAATTCATTTAAATTTTGAACTTTTTAAACTTTTTCCAATTGTATTTTTGGACCAGCGAAGGAAAGTGACTGAGAGCGTATACCCAACATTATATGTAGCTCATGTAACTCATACGTAAATATAATGTATTACAGCCTAAGCCACGATGTCGAATGTTAACGTTTGTTTGCTTTTTATGCGATAAACAGACGATTTGCTATACATATTGTAGCTGTTTACTGCATAAAACGCAAGCCAATGTAGACGTTCGAGATCGTGGCTTAGGCTGTTAAATTCTAGTACATATCGAGCCCTAACTAAGAAATAGCAGTGCATACATAATCAATATCACGGCAACACTTATTTATGAACCATAAATTTTTTTAAAAAAAATCCCCCACTGTCTTTTTGGTAGTTAAGGCTCGATATTACTATTTAACAAACGTTAGTTTATACAAAATTTTACCCTATCGTAAGCCAGAAGAAAAATGTGGCAACTATAGAAATGAACAAAATTTTATGCTAACAACGAAACCGTTTATTTTTTCAATATTCTTAAAAATATTAATTCCACTCATTTTAAAGTTTAATTCAATAGAACTGCAGTTGTAAAGTTAGAGGATAGACGCAGTAGCTGGTGAAAAACAAAGGAAGAACAATTTGAAATACTAGTTAAAGCGAAATATGCAATAATAAAACGCTTACAGCTAAGTATAAGCAAATATGAAAGTCAACTATTGCTACAAATAGAAAAAAATAGGACTTAGTGCTGAATAATTTTGAGCCAAAGACTTCAGAAGGTTAATAACTTTCTTTCATGGAACTGAATCATTGCCTGCTTAAATGGTTTACTCATAAAATATCCAATGCCGTTTTAATAAATCAACAAAGAGGTTTATACATGCATATGCAAAAAAAAATATGTAAATTGTTCTGTTAGTCTTCATTTAAAGCTATTTTAATCAATCGATAGAAGTTCGCTTTAAGCGAAAACTACTGTATTTAAAATTTTTGAACTCAGAACATTGATTATACTGGGTTTCAACCATTTTGTCCAAAAGCTGTTACCAAATTTGTGAATGTGCTTAGTATCGCTTCTAATTCTGCATATTCACGTCTTCAAGGACTTTTAATTTTCAGAGGTAATACAAGTTTGAACAATGATTTCCATATTTCTCATAGTTGTACAATGTTAATGTGGATATCAAATAAAAGAAGAGAATCTCAGTTTTTTATAATTATTGTTTTGTTATGACTAATCAGAAGAATTATATACAAAAAATATTGTTTCAAATTATCATTTAAAAATAACTTTGTTGAAGGAAGTTTACCGGTACAGCAAACAAACTAGAAGTCAGTCGGTGCCAAATATGAATCGAAATCGAAAAATCAAAATAAATCACTCTTTACGAAAACTTCATTGTAACTCCAAAAACTAATGCAGTTTGAATCTCATACTCATCTTCGGGTCTTGTCTAGTTTTTTTGACTTTCACAGTGTAATTAACGACCACGTTTGTTTCCTCTTTACTACAATTAATTCTATCATATATATGTTTAATCGTCTTTTTGATTGATAGAATGTTGCTAACGTTGTATTACATTACGTAAATGACAAAATATTAATTCTAGTGTAGGTACACCACTTCATATGTAGACACAAACCAACTCAACGATTACAAATGTTCAAAATGTAAATGAAACTTGGAATTGTTGTTATCATTGTGAGAAATGCGTAATAGTAGAAAGTGTATATATGTATATAATAGGGTGGGGTCAGAGAATCATCGTTGGGTACATAATCTTGAAATTTTTGTTCTAATTGACAACACTACAATAATGAAAGAAGTCAAAAAAGTTAACACGAGTACCTTTCTTTTTTCTTGGTGTTTTTATACCATCACCCTTAGGGATGAGGGTATATATCACTTGATACGACCCATAAGTGTAACACATAGAAAGAGTGACTTTAGAACCTAGGTTTCTTTGAGCCAAATTCGATTCATGACTTTTTAAATCGATTGAGCCATGTCCGTCTGTTTGTCTGTCCGTCTGTCTGGCTGTCCGGCTGGCTTGCACGATAACTTTCGAAAGACGCAACCAAATGTTTTGAAATTTTGCACGAGTTAATATTTCCCCAAAACTAAGTAGTTATTGAAAATGGGCTACATGACCACGCCCCTTCTGGTACCTTCCATACAAATGTACAATTCCGCCCACTTTAGAAATCGAGTAATAATATCAATACATCGATCTTTCCCAAATTCTATATTTAGTAAAGCTATAACAGGATAAAGTTTTGGAAAAAAAATTGAAAGTCTAGCTACGCCCCTTCTGGTACCTCCCATACAAATGTACCACTTTAAAGATGGAGTTATAATATCAATACTCTGCACACGATCGTGCCCAAATTATGCATTTTGTTAAGTTATAACAGGATAAAGTTTTGGAAAAAATATTGAGTCTAGCCACGCCCCTTCTGGTACCTCCCCTACAAATATACGTTTCCGCCCACTTTAGAGATGGAATAGTAATATCAAGATCGTACCCAAATTCTTCATTTTTGTAAAGCTATAACAGGATACAGTTTTTGGAAAAAAAAACTGGAAGTCTAGCCAAGCCCCATCTGGAACCTCCCATACAAATCTTGTACCGCCCACTTTAGAAATCGGTTAATATTATTAATAGAACTAACGCGCTCGTGCCCAAATTCTGTATTTAGTAAAGCTATGACAGGATAAAGTTTTGGAAAAAAAATTGAAAGTCTAGCCACGCCCTTCTGGTACCTCCTATACAAATGTACCACTTTCGAGATGGAGTTATAATATCAATACTCTCCACACGATCGTGGCCAAATTATGTATTTTGTTAAGTTATAACAGGATAAAGTTTAGGAAAAAAATATTGAAAGTCTAGCCACGCCCCTTCTGGTACCTCCAATACAAATATACGTTTCCGCCCACTTTAGAGATGGAGTAGTAATATCAAGATCTACCCAAATTCTTTATTTTTGTAAAGCTATAACAGGATACAGTTTTTGGGGAAAAAAAACTGGAAGTCTAGCCAAGCCCCGTTTGGAACCTCTCATACAAATCTTGTCCCGCCCACTTTAGAAATCGGTTAATATTATTAATAGACCTAACGCGATCGTGCCCAAATTCTGTATTTAGTAAAATTTAAGCAGGATAAAGTTTTGGAGAAAACATCTGGAAGTGTAGACACGCCCCTTCTGGTACCTCCCATACAAATGTACCACTCCACCCACTTTAGAGATGGAGTTATAATATCAATACACCCCCCCCACGATCGTGCCCAAATTCTGTGTTAAGTAAAGCTATAACAGGATAAAGTTTTGGAGAAAAAATCTTGAAGTGTAGACACGCCCCATCTGGTACCTCCCATACAAATGTACTACTCCGCCCACTTTAGAAATCGAGTTATAATATCTATATAATAGAAAATTTTTTGTTTTACTGAGGGTGAGGGTATATGTAAGTCGGGTTGCCCGACTTAAACTTTCTTACTGGTTTTAAGTGTAAATCTCCAAACTTTGACGTCATAGTTTCGACCGAAAATATTATTCGATTCCAATAAAATGTTGCATACGTAATATTATTATATGTAGACAACATTTATCGGGTATAGCGATATCGCTTGAAAAAATTTTTTTTAAAAAATACCCACCCTAGTATATATAAGTATAACATAACATTTACCATTATAGTCAGGTAAAACAATAGCAATGAAACTGTGCAGATATCAAATGTTTTATATTTCAATATTTTTCAAAAGTCAGCCAACATATACAAATTTGCAGAACGATATACCATCGCGGCCGAAAATGACGATTAAGGAAATCAATAAGCAACTAAAGTATCAATAAATCTTCTCGGGGTTGTGATATAAAAATTTCACTTTTTATCACTTAAAATAGATCTTAGTCTAAATACCGCGAAATAGTTGGAATTTAGTTTTTAAGAGTAATAAGTGAAAGTTTATTCAATTTAAAGCAATTTTTTTAATTAAGACACATTGTTGTTGCTGCAACTTGTACTATCTATACTTGATCTTTTCTATTGGAAACAAAATTTCAACATTTATGTTTGTAAAATAAATGGCCGATGAAACTGAGAATATAAGAATGTCACTTCTACCGTAACTCGTAGCTACAGCATTTTGGCTTTAAAAATATTGACCAGTTTTAGGTAATTTTAATGCTGATGGTTTAAAATTCATATGACTTTCATATGCAACATAATATTTGTATTGAAGATTTGGTCAAATCCATTGTTTGTCTTATTGCATATCAGATTGTTCAACTAATTGGTTTGCCTAATAATAACAGTAAAGCAATATAAGTTGTTACCCTTACACATTTATTGATATATCACACAAATACATATTAAGTTGGTACGCGCGTACTCTAATATATTTTACTTCAGGCATTTGGACTGACGATATTTTTATCGAACAATATGGCTATGATCGTCAGACAGTTGTATATTCTTTGTAGTACATATGTATATGTAGTATGTACTACAATTAACAATCTTTACTATAAATGACTGGTTATTGTATTGTGATTGTAATGTACGTATAGCCATTTCGTCATGCAGTTGTTATTGTCTATAAGCCAATTTTGTAGATCAGTATAACCGGTAGCTTTTTAAGCAAGAGCCACACACGCATATAACACTATGACACAATTTGATGGTTATTGTCTCAGGGGTGAACCAAACCAATATCCAACGATAGCATTTGACCTCAGTAACAAAACCCTAAACTCCATTCTGCTCCACTACGTCACAAATTTTTTTTACAGTGGTTTGAAGTTTGATTTTTTTGGTCAAAAGTCGATTGAAAAAATATGAAAAATCATCTATAAAAATACATTTTGGGGTATTTCATGTCTTCGGAGACCTATATTAAAACATTTAGGGGAATATTTTCTCGGAACATTTTAACCCGCTAGCTCCCACCATATGGGACATTTTTGGGCCAATTCCAAAAAACTGTTTGAAACTCAACTTTGGAGAGAGGTCAAGGCTTACAATCTTCGATAGAAATATTCTCCGGAAAATTTCACTAAGAGTCAATGAAGACAAATAACCTCTACGGGTCAAAGGTTATAAAATAAAATCAAAATGAAATGTTAGGATGAATTTTGAAAAACAGCTTAAAAGTCAAAAATTCTCAAAATGTTTAATATGAGTGGCAGATAGAAGGTTAAAATGTTCCGAGGAAATTTTCTCCGGCAAATTTTAATGTAGGTCTCCGAAGACATGAACTATCCCAAATCTATTTTTACACAAGATTTTTCTTTTTTTTTATTTGACTTTTGACCAAAAAAAAAAATCAAACTTTAAAGCACTGTCAACAAAAATTGTGACGTAGTGGAGCAAAATGGAGTTTAGGGGTTTGTTACTCAGGTCAAATGCTATCGTTTGATATTGGTTTGGTTCACCCCCGAAAAAGTGTGTTGCACTGTGTAATAAAAAAAAAACGTTAATAATAATAATAAAACCGGCATTTTACTTAGCTTCACAATCCTTTTTGTGAATGAATTTATATACGATTTAAATAATCTACTTCTAATCTACAATAATGTAGTATAACGTTATAAAATAATCTTTAATACTAAAATTTTCAGTTATTATTTCACGGAAATTCTCGGGGAAAAATATAAATTAAAATTAATTTGGAACTGGACAAAATTTGAAAAAACTTATGAGTGGAATAAAAATCATTTTAATATAGAAAAAAAAATTGTTAAAAAAATTTCTACATATGGGCAATTCGGGTGTGACCATGTTACTCACATTTTTGGTCATAATTCATAAATAGAAAATTTATTTTTAAAAAATAGCTGTGATTACCAAGAATGTTTAGTTTTAAAACATTTAGTAACAGGTAGACAGTGAAATAACTTGATTTCTGCTCAGAATATCCATTAGAAGACCACGACGGGTGTGACCTTAGGAATTTGAGCTTTTACAAAAATATGACTTTCAGGTTAAATTCTGTAAAAATTTTCCATAGAAAGTCTACAATTATTGTGATGTAGGTAATTGTTTATATTGTTTTTATGATTGTGTTAAGTACTATCTATTCGCAAAAAAACTACTTTTTCTTCAAAAAAACTTTTTTTCAAAAAAAAAAGACGGGTAATATAAACTCCAAAAGTATTAAGAAATTAAAGTTATTATAAGGTTCAATTATATAACAAATATAAAGGTAAACATATAAGAAAATAATTATAAGTCAATTTTTTTTCTTGACCAAAGGGTCATTAAAATCGCAAATTTACAATGAATTCTAAGAAAATTTGCCCAAGAAACCATTGGTCGAAAATCAAAATCGAGCCACCGGTTATTAACGAGAAACTTTTCTTATTCAGGAAAAATCCACAACAATCCCCACAACTGTTCCAGAATTGCTCCTAGAGGGTTTAAATAAGTGACCCACACAGAGTCAGAGTCCCACCTAACATTTTCCCCAACTAAACCCCCCATCTTCAACCCCTAAGTGGGTTTCCATACAAAAATCAATTTTTTATAAAAACTTGCTCCCACCGCTCTAACTGCCCTAAAGCAGCACCTAGAGCAGTTATATGTTTGACCGATCCCCAATATTTTTGCAACTCCAACAGTTTTTCAAAACATATCTACCCTCTATTTAAAACCCTTAAGGTGGTTTCCATACAATTTTTTTTATTTTCATAATTTTTTTTTTTAAATTAGCTCCACCTGCTCCTATTGTGCCTACTAAAGGGTTAAAATGTATGACCGACCCCCACTAGTGTTTCCCTCCTAACATTTTTCTGTAACATACCTACTGAACAAAACGTAAGCGTTTGTATTAAGGGGCAAGAGGTGGCTACCATTAGCGGTTAGAGAGCGGTGAAACCAATCAGTCTCCTGCTAGGTTGTTGTTGTTGCAAGTTTTCTATAATGTGGATTGTAGAATTAGGGCCAGTTACACCTGATAATGGTAGCGGTTTAGCTGTGAAGCAACATAAGTAATCTTTAGGTTCATACATTTTCTCATGAACGACCTTAACCACCCTAAGGAGGCTCTTATACAAAATGCATCTATGTATGTACTGGCCTTTACCATGGCCAGTAGCCAGTAAAAATTTCATGTCAATCATATTTAAGAAAACCCAAACATTGTGTTTGTTATTGCTTATGGTAGTCTTCATTTTTTACCCAGAGACGGGTGTGATCAAATGTTTTCTGTAACTAAATAATCAAACATTTGTTATTGTTGGAAAGTATTAATGTTTTATCATGTAAAGTAACAATTTTATTAAACGTTTTAATTTTAACTAGGACGGGTGTGACACAAAATTCATACATTTCTATTAACTCTTAAAACGTTTATTACAAAATATACAAATCCAAAACCTTATGAGAAAGCAAACAGAGGTTTTGTATTTCCGGAGATAAAAGTTTTTACTTATGAAGATAAACTGTTGAGGTTGCAAAAATATTAGGGATCGGTGGTACATTTGACTCCCCTAGGGTCTGTTATAGAGCAGTTAGAGCAGTGGGAGCAAATTTTATAAAAATTTGAATTTTGTATGGGAGTGAAGATGGGGTGTAGGTATGTTTGGGAAAATAGTTAGGTGGGAAAAATTACTCGGTGTCGGTCACTTATTTGAATCCTCTAAAGGCGATTTCGGGACTGTTGTGGTGCTTATATGTTTACCTTTATGTTTGTTATATAATCTCTATAAAAAGTTTAATTTTTTCTTACTTTTGTAGTTTATATTACTAGGTCACACCCGTCGCCGTCGTGAAAAAAATCAAATCCAGGTGGCGCTAGGGTGGATTTATATCGAAAATTTGAATGCATGGACCAATTCTACTGAAATTTAAAATGGATATTCGTTTGATCATGAGAAAACATTTGATGTACAAATGCACCCGGTAGGTGGCGCTGGGGTCGGCTTACAATCAAAATTTTAACGAATGGGCCAATTTAACTGAAATTCAGAATCTATGTTTGTTTGATCATCAGAAAAAATCGTATGTACAAATGGACCCGGTAGATGGCGCTAGGGTGGATTTATATCGAAAATTTGAATGCATATACCAATTTAACTGAAATTTAGTATTTATGTTTGTGGAACCTCGAGAAAAATTCTTTTGTATAAACTGACGGTAGGTGTCGCTATGGTGAAATTGTGATGAAAATTTTAACGAATTAAACAATTTGACTGAAATTTAGAATGTATATTTGTTATATTATGAGAATTTTTTTTGTATATATGGACCCGCAGTTGATTTGGCTGTGGTTGAATTATTTCGAAAATTTATATCGATTGTCCGATTTTACTTAAACTTAAAATATATGATTTTTTTGGCATGAGAAAATTTTGAATATTGATTGTCTGATTTTACTTAAACTTAAAATATATGATTTTTTTGGCATGAGAAAATTTTGAATGTATGTTTGGAACCAGTTGAAGGTGTTTAGCTTATGATACACTTAATTTTTGGAAGGTCATTTAGTCACTTTTTTAACATCATAGTTATTCAGAAGACTATTTATATAAAAAAGATGTACATTTTGATGTCACCACTAATTGTGAAAACGGTTGACCCATTTGTCCCAAAATTTCAGTGAAAGTTAAGGATTGGCTGTAGATGGTCACCCAGACCGCAAATAGGCTTAAAGAAGAATGACTAACTTTTATAATAGCGCACTTCCTACTGAATTAGGGAGCTTCACAAAGTGGTTTTTCCCATTTCAAAATTTTAGGGGTCAAGAACGAAAATAGGAATAACTGTTGATATCACCTAGACCATACGGTCCTGAGCTTAATGAATGCATTTTTGGAATTTCGTACTCCTTAGGATAAAAAGCTACAATCACCCAGTACACCAACGCAGAAAGCTATATGTCAGTCAATCGGCTTAAAAATGTGGTTTTAGAATATATTCCTATCAATAAGTAAGTTTTTATCACATCATGGACGACACTGCTGATCCGTTTTAGCAATTCTTATAATAATATAAAATAATCTTTAAGATATACGAATAACAGAATTTGTCCGGGATAACCTCGCCCTTAAAATTTAAATATTTTAGAGGTCAAAAAAATAAATCAATCGTCTTAGATTTCAACTACACTCAACATGTTTTACAAAAATTTGGAGGCAGGACGAAGTCTGCCGGGCCAGCTAGTTTTATAAAAGCCCGAATTTCTAAGGTCACATCCGTCGTTGTCTTTTAATGGATATTCTGAGCAGAAATCAAACGAATTCAGTGTGTACCTGCTTCTAAACGTTTTAAAACTTCACATTGGTTTTTAATATATTTGCGGCACTGCCATCGCACAATTTCAACAATTTGCATAAATCAGAATTCAAATTTATATGATTTTCGCAATAGGTCGAAAGTATGTCCAGCACTCTCATAATCATTATCTACATACAAGATGAATTGCAAATACCCCAACGTCGATGAATGATGAAATTCTCATGGAAAATACAGTATACTTTTTTTTAGCTTAAAAAGGAATTTATCAATCATTTTTTAAATTGATAACATCGAAAATATAGTCGAGTAAAAGAAAGTACTAAAAATACTCCCACGATCTAAGGCGGTTTTTCTCTTTACTTTTCTCTCTCACTCTCGCTCTCTCTCTCGCTATCTTGCTCTCTGTTTATGAACAATCGCGTGCTTGACGCGTGACGTGATAACTTCCCTTCAAATAGCCTAAATGACCAAACAAAGGCATGTCAGTGAGACTCTCTTCAAAAGTCTAACATTCAAGTATTAATCAAATTTTAACTCATATTTATACTATGTGTACACTCATGTTAACATTGGTATTTTCTTGTTTTTTTTGTTATCAGTGCAAAATTATTACGAGTAACAAAAACATTGAGAGAATTAAATTTGCTGAAATAAATAAATGTCACTTTATTACCATGTCACACGGTAATGATATTGTGTTTTATCGATAAGCTTGCTGTTTTTTTTATAAGCTTTTGTTGTTGGTTATGATTTAGTTAAAATAATGTTGTTGTTTTTCTTCTTCTCTTGTTCACAGGTATTTACAACATTATGGCAAATGGTTGCCCAGTCATCATTATTACATGTGTGAGGTGAAAATATATCTAGTACAGCAATTGGGCAAACAAGCACAGGAACTGATGATATTATCGGATGAAGATTTATGCCTGAAATTAGAATATGGCAGAGAGCTGGTGCGATTGTATGAAATATTGGCGCCATGTAAGTAAAAAAAGCATGTGGGGGACTATTACGAATGTGTTGCTGTCATCATGGAAATACATAATACGTTTTGTTGTCATTGGCAAACTAGTACAATGTTTTGTATATTTTATCCACATTTTTGTGTTCGGAGAGCCATGTTGTGGCTTCTCCGAATTAAATACAATTGACTCAAGGTAACTTAAACTACAGCGTAGAGTACAGCACAACAACTAACACAGTACAAAATTTTTCAGTTCATTGATTTGGGACTCGATTCTGAGAACTTGATGTGAAAGTAGCTCCAAAAATAAGAAGTTCTGCATCATTCGTTTTGTCAAGTTACATGCCATAATAATAATTTAATATCGATTTGAAGTTAGTAAGTACCGTATAGGGGAATTTGTCACGTTTTACGCTCTTTTGTTTGACATAACATAAGAACCACTAGTCCGATTTAGCTGAAACATATTTAAATAAATTAAGAATTACAACTTCTTTAATCTGTTCATTTAACGTTTCCCTACATAAGCAACAGTTTCACTTTTCCATTCATCAAGTGATTTTGAACTGGGTTTATTTTGTAGGAGTTACAATAAAACTGTTGTACTCCGTTGCGTATGATTTACGTTGAATATTACTTATGATAATCATACGCCACCATATATTATTTATGTTAAGTCAAACAAAAGAGCCTAAAATGTGACAAATTGCCCTATACGAAAGTTACTAACTTTAAATCGATATTAAATTATTGTGGCATATAACTTGACAAAACGAATGATGCAGAACTTCTTCTTTTTGTGGCTACTTTCACGTGCAGTTCTCAAAATTGAGTCCCAAAATCATGTGTTGTACTGTGTTATCAATATGTTTCTTACTCCATTCATTTCGAATATGGCCTTTCGCAAGTCCTATTATTAAACATAAACTTACTATTTATTTCTCAAGTGTTATGTCTATTTTTTCGTACTCATATCATTTATTCATAAATTGATCACTAATTAAATTATGTTAACATTCTTTTCAGGTGAGGTACGCATGTTGGGAACACTTTGCTTTGAAGTCCACTCGGCCATAGCCGAAAATACACGACGCATAGCATTGCAAACTAGCCTATCACCCAAAGAACTGTTGGAAGAGTCTCTAATGTATGTGGACAAATGTGTCAGCTATCTGCAATACGAATCAGATATATTTGTTGAGGGTCATATCCTAAAACAGGCCAAAATCAATAGAGATGCCTTGAAAATGGTCATGAGAATGTAAAAAAGTACAATTGTTATAACAAATCAATAAAGAGCTAAAATTTTTTAATGAACATTTTATAAAAAGAGAATTTTATTTATTGTCACTCTTTAAGAGGAGAAATTTAATTTTAAATGTTTAATTTACTTCCTTAGTAAAAAAAAAAACAATGAAAAAAACTCAATATTAATAATTTGTCACATTGGTACAATGATGCATTGGGGAACAATGATGATGACTAGGTACAATGCAATGAGTGGTTAACTACGGTTACGTTAGTGTGTCGCACGTCGAAGAGAGCCCACACCGCCACTTGGGCCTAATCTCTGTCTCTAGTGGTTCGTTTTGGCCCGACATGATTGATATGGACGTCAAATATAGGTACTCACACACACACACACACACACATGCAAACTATAGAATTACAATTAGTTATCTATCGATAACTTATCAGCCCCATAATGCCAATCTAATAAAAATAATGCCAAATTTCCAATATATATGGTAAAACAAAATTTGCCAACAATTCAGTCAGTAAAGAAATTTTGATTAAAACAGTATAATTTGCTAAGAAACGAAGAGAAACAAAAGTGAAATCATTATAGTGGATAGCAGTGGGAAAATAAACGATTGTGATAATTCGCATAGAATACAATAAAACGAAGTAGATTACTTCAAAGCACGTGATGAGTGCGTACGAACCATCGAATAAGGACGAAAAGTCCTTCTATAGCAGTAACATCACATTGGGCGATGACAATGGTGTGCCACAGAAAATTGGTTCAACAGTGTAAGTGTTAATTTTTTTGTACTGTTTTAACGAGTGTAATTTTAAAAGGAATTGTGAAATTTTTAAAATATTACAATTGTGTCGAGAATATAAACGGTTTACTTAAATCTTAAAGATTTTAAATAAATCTCTTAAGTAAGGTGTTCATATTGTTTATGTTTTTGCTTTTCTGATTGATGTTATGTGAATCACAGTGAATTGCAAATAATTAGTTATCTAGGAATTTTTACAATGCGGAACAAATGTGCTATAAACGTGTATAAACGTAAAACAACAAATATGATTGGGTTAACTATTTTCGATACAAGTTTAATAGTGGCGATAAATTTTTGTTTTTATTAATAAATAATATTTATAGATTTTATGGAAATAGTTGAAATTTTAAAAATTAACTGTCCAAAAGTTGTGAATTGGAAATATAAACTAAGACATTTGGAGTTGGCCCGGCGATGGTTCAGATTCACTTTTTGACCAGGTTTGCGGCGGGGCACCTCCCCTACTAGGTGAATAGTGATCAGCACTAATGTTGATTTCTATTAGAATTCGTGTGAATTGCCGATCGTGTCAGATTCACTTTTTGACCAGGTTTGCGGCGGGGCACCTCCCCTACTAGGTTAATAGTAATCAGCACTAATGTCGATTTCTTTTAGAATTCGTGTGAATTGCCGATCGGGTCTGTGTGAAAAAGGCGATTATTGCCGGCCACGCGAGGCTATATGATGCCTAACACCAAACTAGAGTAATATTAAAATGAGAGCTTTAAACCTTTGTGTGAGCTCCTTTTTACTAATGTGTGTAATTTACGGTATCGGCCGTGGCATAGTGGTTAGAACACGCGACTACCATGCGGGAGATCGCAAGTTCAAACCTGGCTCCAGTCATCTTAAAAAATTGTTCTTTCATTGTCGGCTCCCCTCAAATGTTGTTGACAGCAACTTCGCAGTATAAGTGTTGAGTCAATCGGCGTGTCTAGTAAGAGCTTCTCAAACAGTGACGTTCACATTCGTCGATAAACAAGTAGGTGCCGTTCGTTGTGAATCTAAAAATAGAAAGCGTGTTAATGCACAACATCGCGAGAAGCTATCCCATACCTCATTCATGATGTGCAAAGGGAAATTAAGTTTTTTTTTTAAAGTAATTTGCGGGACCGGACGTGGCATGATGGTTCCCATCTCCAGTTTAATAAAATTGTTACTTGACATGATAAAACATAATTACTTTCCAACAATAACAATGTAAATACAATTAATAATAAAGTGACATTTTGTGAACATTTGTTCAAATATTTGAGTATTTAGTTATAGAAAACATTTGACCATACCCATACCTGTGTAAAAAATTAAGACGACCATAAGCCATAACAAACACAAGTTTGGATTTTCTTAAATATGATAGACATGAAATTTTTTTGCTGCCGGCCATGGTAAAGGCCATTACATACATAAGTGTATTTTGTATGAGAGCCTCCTTTGGGTGTTAGAGAAAAATGTTAGGAGGGAAATACAAGTGGGGAGTTTACATAAAAAAAAAATTATAAAAATAAAAAAATTGTATGGAAAATAGAGGGTGAATATGCTTTGAGAAACTGTTGGGGTTGCAAAAATATTGAGGGTCGGTCATACATTTGACTCCTCTAGGGTCTTCTTTAGGGCAGTTAGAGCAGTGGCAGCAAATTTTATTAAAATTTGATTTTTGTATAGAAGCTTCCTGAGGGTGTGAAGATGGGGGGGGGGATGTTAGGTGGGCAAAATGACTGGGGGTCGCTCACTTATTTAAATCCTCTAGGGCCGATGCCGGGACAGCTGCGGGGCTTGTTGTGGATTTTTTCCCCAATACGAAAAATTTCTCGGTAATAAACGGGGTCTCGATTTTGATTTTAGACCCATGGTTTCTTGGGAAAATTTTCTTAGAATTCATTCTAGTTTATGATTTCGATAACCGCTTGGTCGAGAAATTCAAATTGACCCACTCTAATGAAGATGTATACAATAGTACAGATAACGAATAAATATACGTCTTATTATTTTCTTATATGTTTACCTTTTTGTTTTTTGTATATGTATAATTGAACTCTATAAAAACTTTAATTTCTACATACTTTTGGAGTTTATTTTACTAGGTCACACCCGTCGAAAAATTGTGTCACACCCGTCCTTTTTATTAAAAAAAGGTCTGTTTTTACATTTTTATTTATTTTATTCGATATTTCGCCTTCCTTTGATATTTCGCCTTAAAGTTTTTTGTTAAAAAAAAGTAGTTTGTAAGTAAGTACTTAACACAATCAAAAACAATGTAAACAATTACCTACATCACAATAATTGTGGACTTTCTACGGAAAATTTTACAGAATTTAACCTAAAAGTCCTAATTTTGTAAAAGCTCAAATTCCTAAGGTCGTATCCGTTGTTGTGTTCTAATGGCCATTCTGAGCAAAAATCATGTTCTTTCAATGGTCACTCCATAATTTCGGATTTTCTACCGAAATTTTTTCAGAATTTAACCTGACAGTCATAAAGTAAGCTCAAAATCTTAAGGTCGTTGTCTTCTAATGGACATTCTGAGCATAAATCAAGTTCTTTCAAAGTTCACACCATATTTGTGGACTTTCTATGGAAAATTTTACAGAATTTAACATGAAAGTCATAATTTTGTAAAAGCTCAAATTCCAAAGGTCTCATCCGTCGTTGTCTTCTAATGGACATTGTGAGCATAACCCAAGTTCTTACAATATATACCTTTTACAAAACATTTTAAAACTAAACATGCTTGGTAATCACTGCTTTTTTTTAATAATACATTTTTTATTTAAAAATTATAACCACAAATGTGAGTAACATGGTCACACCTGTCCCAATGGAATTGCCCATAAGTAATATTCAACTCAAATATAAAATGTAGCTGAAATAATATTCAAAGAACGCCAGGTGTTTTTCACTATAGTTTCCTGTTTTTCCTACAACACAAAAAAATCCTTAGTTAACACCAATTAAAAATTCCTTAAAGAAACAATTTAACTGCTTATGAATAATTACCGATAACGATGTTTAACTGATGGTTACTATGTCTACGAATGGAATAGGTCACAACTAGTAATTAGTTAATATATGTGTTAATACTCATGACACTACAAATCAATAATAAATGTGCAGGTTAAAATGTATTTAATAAATTAAACTTTTTAAAGCTAACAAATGTTTGTCTTAAATCAGTCGCTAATATTTCATCTTCCGTCATCCAGAAAGTGGGGAACAAATTAGTGTTATTTAAAAGCTTTTGAGTCTTTTAATAAATTGTGATAATATGTTCGTATTTAACACGAGATTTTTTATCTTACATTGAAGAGAAAAACTAAATTATATAGAATTACACAAAGATTTAAAATTTCAATACTTAACGTCTTCTCATAAATTGTGATAATAAGTTCGTACTTACTACGGTATTTTTTATCTTACATTGAAAAAAAAGCTGAATTATATAAAATTATATAAAGACAAAAATACAAAAAACTGTTCACAATGTTTATCTTCTTTTGTATATAAATATTAACAGATATTAAGTTGAATAAAATCTAGAATAAAGACTATATGACATTAGTGTTAACACCGTACTGATTTCAATTGTATTACTATTTTTTTGTATCTTCTGCAGTTTTTAAGATAACACTGTTATGAAAATCAATATTATTTACCTTTTGCATTCCATCATCTCTATCATCTTTAAGACATTTGTAATCATATTACAATACACATCCTCCTTAATTCCGTTACGTATGTATGTACTTTCTTTTAATCACCGTGAATAGGTAAAATTTCTTATCTACTAATATTTGTGACATATCATAAATACTGATAAAACCCTTTGAGTTTTTTATGATACAAAGGAAACACACAGTTCATATCTAAATATATGAAGTTGCTATTGTTGTACATATAACCACGTTAACAGTAAATAATAATCTTATAAACTTTTACATACTTATGAATGAATAAATTGATAATAAAAAAAGGCCAATCTCTTCTCATACTTCTATTCACTCTCACACTCTCTCTCTCTCTCTCTTTGTCTGCAGGCCCATAAATGGTGAGCCAGAGAAAACTAGCTGGTGGAGCCGTAAGAAAAATAAAGGTGGCTCTGAGACTCCCTCGGAAGGCGGAAGCGATGGCGATGAAGAGGCCAAGCCCAAGGATGACGTTGAACCTGTAGCTTTTTTTAGGATGTTCAGATATGCAACACCCATGAATAAGGCTATGTATGTTGTTGGTATACTGTCAGCTGTTGCCACCGGCTTAACGACACCAGCGAACAGTTGGATTTTTGGTAATCTCGCAAATGTAAGTTCACTGACCAGCCACAATCAAATAGCACTTTTTTTATTAAAATGTATGTGTAAACTATTGGGAAAGCGATAAGAGTAGTGTTGGAGTTGAAAATGATCAATTGTTAAATAACTGTCAAATTATTAATGGCGTAAAGTTCATGAGTACCGAAATTGTTGGATTTTCTGCCAAAAATAAAATCAGTGATATGCGTAATGAATATCAGCTGATAATTGGTTTGAAATAGAAAGTGGGTATGTGGAAAACATAGTCAGTGCAAAAACGCTTCAATGGCGTATAATATCACATTTTCTTCAGCACATAAGCTATCTTTTATTATATTGAGTGGACGAAATGCTTTAGTCATGCAAGTGACCATGTGGAATACCTTGAAATGAGCTTTGATCTTTTGTTCGTAATCAATCAAATGCATGGTAATGGGAAGTTTCTTTTTAAATATTGTCCATAGTCAGGACAGGAAATGGAATAAAAGAAGTTTTTACCACCGTTGCACATTGGTCGGATCTGTGAAAAATTTGGCCTTAATATGAAGGAGACTTTCAATAGGCATAAAACATGGTACTAAGGCGGTTTTTGGGATCGCTGATTTCGAATCCGGAGTAAAATTTTGAAGAAACAAAATGGCGGATACATATTGGCGGACATTTTTTTCAAAAAATGCTTGCACTTAAGTGATATTGTGCATAAGGGAGTGTTTGGCGTCGCTGATTTTGAATCCGGAGATAAATTTTGAAAAACCAAAATGGCGGGCAAATTTAAAAAAAAATACTGCAACTCAACGGATATTGTGCCAAGGGGGTTTTTGGGTCGCTGATTTCGAAACCAGTCAAATAAAAAAAAACAAATGACGGAATTTTTTTTTTAAATATGGGAAGGGGGTTTATGTTGTAGCTGATTTCGAATCTGGAGTCAAATTTTGAAAAAACAAAATGGGGGATAAAATGTGGCGTACATATTTTTCAAAAACTGTTGGAATTTATACGATATTGTGCCTAATCAGGTTTTCGAGGTCGCTGATTTCGAACGCGTAGTAAAATTTTGAAAAAAGAAAATGGCGGACACAATATGACGGACATGTTGTTCAGTAGAATTCTAGCTTTTTTTGAAAATAATGTCCGCCTTTCTGTATCCGTCATTTTGTTATTTAAAACCTTGACCCGGATTCGAAATCAGCTACCTTGAAAATCCTTAAGTGCTACAGATTATCTTGGGTCATTTCGACAGAGGAAAAAATGAAATTTTAATTTAGTGATAAGGATTTGCTGATGTTAGGTGATTTAACGTAAGGTGAGGTCTAAGAAACATCAGCAATTTTCAAATTATATAAATCTTTGAGCCTCTTAAAAAAACCCTATTTTATTGAAACAAAAACAAAAAACTTTGTATTGAATTATACACAATTAGAGTTCAATATTTGATCATTTCAATTAATAAAACTTAAATCTACCGTTAGTTATAACTCACCATATTTTGCCTTAATATTTTATATGACGAATACCCAAAACTTAAGTCAACTTTGAATGGCTACAGCACAACGATAAATTATCAGATGGAAAATTTTTTGTTTTTTCTTCTTATTTGGAATGTTTACTTTATATATAAACAAAAAAAGTACGAATTGGACAATTTTATTTTTTGAATTTCGGGCAAAAAATTCCGAATTCCGACCAATGTGCATTGCGTGTTTTTCAATATTATTGTAAAAAAATATTACCTTTTTTAAACCAAACCATTGATTTGTTCTTTATTTCACATCATTCTCTTTTTCGCACAACTTTTAGAGTATGATTTCCTTTTCGCCCGAAATTGGTGGTTACACCCGAGCTTCAGAGGCCGATAAGCTACTGGAAGCTGTAGAAACTTTCGCTTTGCAAAATACCGTTATTGGTGTAATTATGTTAGCCTGCAGTTACATATCGATAACACTCTTCAATTATGCTGCCCATGCGCAAATATTGCGTATACGTGGAAAATTCTTTAGATCGATATTGCATCAAGATATGTCTTGGTATGATGTCAATCAGAGTGGTGAAGTGGCCAGTCGCATGAATGAGTAAGTTCGCACCCCTAAAGCTTTCGTTATTTTGAATTTAATCTTATTTTTTTTATTATTGCAGAGATTTATCTAAAATGGAAGATGGCTTAGGTGAAAAGGTTGTTATGTTTGTACACTTTATGGTAGCATTTGCTGGATCGATTGCTTTGGCCTTTGCCAAAGGTTGGCAATTGGCTTTGGTGTGTTTGAGCAGTTTACCAGTTACCTTTATAGCCATGGGTTTAGTGAGTGTGGTAAGTTGAGTGGCCGATAAAAAATAACTGATTGTTGGGCGTTGTTATTACCATGTCTGTAGGAAGTCTGATAATGAAAGATATTGGGCTGAATAGCGGTTTGTTTTTTTTAATACAAAACTATAAAAATACCATAACAATAGGTTTACGATAATGATGTGATTGTGTATGGAATTCAGCATTTGTAAGGTCTCCATTAACCTTGAATGAAATTAATAGACTTTTTGCACCAAAAAAGCATTTTGCATTTTTAGCTAAATATGCGAAATGCAAAACAGTGGTTTTACACTGCAGTTTCGCATATTATCATCTGTTGTCTAGCTCACACATTTTTTATTCGCCTTGTAAACCTGTAATATTTTTCTGCCACAAATTTATTAACATTGCTTCGGCGGCAGTATTCCACGTAGCGTGAATGCATTTAAATAATTGGAATAATCATTTATTAACATTTTGGCAAAAATTTAACTTTTTTGACCGTCCATATTGTTTGGCATTTTTTCCGATAAATGTAAACAATCAACAAAAATAGTGTTTGCCGGATTAACATTATTGAGAAAAATCGTTTAAATTCAGCTATTTCAGAGTACAACTCAGTTCATTGTTCCGCATATTTCATGGATGCGAAAATATGCTAACATCTTCCAACAACAAAATACATGTAAAATTTTTAGCATTTTGGCATCTTTCGAAATTGCGGAAGAATGCAAAAATATGCTAAAAGCGTTTCGGTGTAAAAAGGATATTAATTGTTTGTTAGGTAAAGCGGTTGTTTTCTTCATACACATGCTAAACAAAAATCTGCTGAATTTCAAAGAAAATCTTATCAAAGTCGTAATTATGCTCAGTTATCCATCTATCGTTACTTATTTTTATTAATTTTTTTTTTTGATTTCAATTAAGAAACAAAACATCCGCTGTAGCGCCAAAATCGGTTGAATACTCTTACATTAATTTTTTATAATTTGTTGTGCATCCTTTTCCTCTCTTTCAGGCTACATCACGTTTGGCCAAAAAGGAACTCAACGTTTATGCAGCAGCTGGTACAATTGCCGAAGAAGCTTTGAGTGGCATTCGTACGGTCAAAGCTTTCGAGGGTGAATACAAAGAAGGCAATGCTTACAAGAATCAAATTGTTGATGCGCGTAATTTGAATATAAAAAGAAATTTATTTTCTGGCATGGGCTTTGGTTTGCTGTGGTTCTTCATTTATGCTTCCTACGCACTGGCCTTCTGGTATGGCGTTGGTTTGGTCCTCAAAAACTATCATCACGATCCAAAATATGCCAATTATGATCCTGGCACTATGATCACTGTAAGTATAAAACGATAAATTGTGTAATTGATGCCGTATTTAGTGGAATTTTTTAAGTTTCACTTTCTATATTTGAATTTTAAATTTTAGTTTTTAAAAACCCACTCTTTCAATTATATGCCCTTTAGAACATACCCTCCCCCTTGGCATACTCCCATTTCTCATTCGCAAATTATTACTAACTTACCTTTGCTTTACTTTGCCTCTCTCTTTAGGTTTTCTTCTCGGTCATGATGGGTTCCATGAACATCGGCATGGCCTCCCCTTACATCGAAGCTTTCGGCATTGCCAAGGGCGCCTGTGCCAAGGTCTTCAAGTTGATCGAACAAATTCCCACTATCAATCCTATCGAGTCCACTGGACAACGCTTGAACAACCCTCTTATTCACATTGAGTTCCGTGATATTGAATTCAGTTATCCGACACGTAAAAAGGTACAGATTCTCGACAAATTCAATTTGCGCATTAATCGCGGTCAGACCGTGGCATTGGTCGGCTCATCGGGCTGTGGCAAATCCACGTGTATTCAATTGATTCAACGCTTCTACGATCCCGATGGTGGCCGAGTTCTGTTCAATGATGTCGATTTAAAAGACATCAACATCAATTGGTTGCGTGAACGCATTGGTGTTGTGGGTCAGGAGCCGGTGCTATTTGGCACCTCTATCTATGAGAATATACGTTATGGTCGCGAAGATGCCACCAAGGAACAAATTGAGGCTGCTGCTAGAGCTGCTAATGCCATGATCTTTATTAGCAAGTTACCCAAGGGCTTTGAAACATTGGTGGGTGAACGTGGCGCTCAGTTGTCGGGCGGTCAGAAACAACGTATTGCCATTGCTCGTGCTTTGGTCAGAGATCCAGAAATTTTGTTGCTCGATGAAGCTACCTCAGCTTTGGATACGGCCAGTGAAGCTAAAGTACAAGCTGCTTTGGAAAAGGCCAGTGAGGGTAGAACCACCATCATTGTGGCCCATCGTCTGTCTACCATCCGTCGTGCTGACCGCATTGTTGTAATCAATAAGGGTAAAGTAGTCGAAAGTGGAACACACAAGGAGTTGATGTTATTGAAACAACATTACTACAATTTGGTTACAACCCAACTGGGAGATGATGCCGACTCCAATACACCTGCAGTGGGTCAAAAAGAGTTCTTTGCCAATGCCAAGGATGAAGATGAAGAGCAAATCAAGTTCAGCGAAGATGACAGTGAGGAGGTTGTGGTGACCAAGGAGAAAAAGAGTGGCTTCTCGGTTGTTAACATTCTAAAAATGAATCGTGACGAATGGCCTCAAATATTGGTGGGTTGTTTGTCGTCCGTGATAATGGGCGCCGCCATGCCTCTGTTTGCTGTGCTTTTCGGTTCTATTCTACAAGTGTTGGCCGTACAGGATGACGATGCTTATGTGAGAAGGGAGACGAATACATTTAGTTTGTATTTCCTAATATGCGGCATAGTTGTGGGCATAGCCACTTTCCTACAGGTGGGTAAAGAGATCCATTATCTCTCTGAGAGCTTTGAATGATGAATTTGAAATACTAATCGCTTTTTTTTCTTTTTTTTTTGGCAGATTTACACCTTTGGCATTGCTGGTGAACGTTTGACGGAGCGTTTGCGTGGTCTGATGTTTGAGGCTATGTTGAAAATGGAAATAGCATGGTTCGATGATAAGGCCAATGGTACGGGCAGTTTGTGCGCACGCCTGTCGGGCGATGCTTCGGCTGTACAGGGTGTAAGTACAATAAAAGTACTTTATGGTATAATTAAAGTACTATTTTGAAATCTTAAATTAAAAATTAAAAATTAAAATTTTAAAATTAACAATTAAAAATTAAAAATTAAAAATTAAAAATTAAAAATTAAAAATTAAAAATTAAAAATTAAAAACTAAAAATTAAAAATTAAATTTTTTAGTTCAGTCCACCTGTTAATTTTGCAGAATTATACAGATTATTAATAGATCCCTTTTATTCTTAACCGATTTCCAGGCTACTGGTCAACGTATCGGTACTATTGTACAATCAATTGCAACCTTGTTCTTGGGCGTGGGTCTTTCCATGTACTACGAATGGAGTTTGGGTCTATTGGCATTAGCATTCACACCATTCATTTTGGTGGCCACCTTTTTGCAACGCAAAGTAATGTCCGAGGAAAATATGGGTACAGCTAAGACTATGGAGACTTGTACCAAGGTAAGTCAGCAAAGGTTTTATCACATATTTGATATTAATTAAAATAAAACCAATCTTTTTACATCGCCAGCTCGCTGTTGAAGTGGTATCGAATATACGTACAGTGGCCTCTTTGGGTCGTGAGGAAATGTTCCATCAGCAGTATATGGGAATGTTGTATCCAGCCGTGGAGGTAAGTTTGTCAACGATTTGGGAAAGGGAAATTAAAATTGGTTTTGCGTTTGCCTTTAAGCGTCTCGATAACTTTTATAAACTCAATTTAATTGTTGTTATTTTCCCTTCCCCTCCCCTTTTAGAAAGCTAAGCGCAACACTCACTTCCGCGGTTTCGTTTATGGTCTTGCCCGCTCATTGATGTTCTTTGCCTATGCCGCCTGCATGTACTATGGCGGTTGGTGTGTTGTCAACAAGGGCATGGAATTCGGCAACGTTTTCAAAGTATCCCAAGCCTTAATTATGGGCACAGCTTCGATTGCTAGCGCTTTGGCCTTTGCACCCAATTTCCAAAAGGGTATTTCCGCTGCCGAAGGAATTTACAAACTTATCACTCGTCAACCTAAAATTGTCGACGAAGAAGGCGTTTCTCTGGCTCCCTGGACTGCAGAGGGTGATGTCTCATACAACTCGGTGATATTCTCTTATCCTACACGTCAAGAGATTACCGTACTCAAGGGTATGAGCTTGGCCGTTTCAAAGGGTCAAAAGATTGCTCTTGTAGGTCCTTCGGGCTGTGGCAAATCGACGTGTATTCAGTTACTGCAACGTTTTTATGATGTCGATAGCGGATCGGTTACCATAGACAACTATGATTTGCGCAAACTTGCACTAAGTAATTTGCGCAAACAATTGGGCATTGTGTCACAAGAGCCCATACTCTTCGATAGATCTATAAGGGACAATATCGCATATGGTGATAACGGTCGCATGGTGAACGAGCAGGAAATCTTTGAGGCTGCCAAAAAGGCGAATATTCATAATTTCGTATCATCACTGCCGTTGGTAAGTTTGCAAAGAGAATAACACTAAAATAGAACAAAAACATAGAAAACAATTCAAATAAAATACATTTTAATTAAAAGACTTTCTTGATTTTAGAATTTATTTTGAATTTTTAAAATATCCAATTTTCAAATTATTAAATTCAGTTCACTTTGCTATAAATTGTATAAACATTCTTTTTATTTCCAACATCTTTTAAAAACCACAAACTTTAATCTTTTTCTCTTTCTTTCTCTTCCAGGGCTACGAAACTCGCATGGGTGAAAAGGGCACCCAATTGTCAGGCGGTCAGAAACAACGTATTGCCATTGCTCGCGCTCTCATCAGAAACCCTAAGATATTGCTGCTCGACGAGGCTACCTCTGCTTTGGATGCCGAAAGTGAGAAAGTTGTGCAAGATGCCCTCGAAGTGGCCAGTGAGGGCCGCACGAGTATTAGTATTGCTCATCGCCTATCCACCATTGTAGACTGTGACGTCATATTTGTATTTGACGAGGGCAAAGTTTGTGAATTTGGTACACATAAGCAATTGCTCGAATTACGTGGACTTTACTATACCCTATATAAATTACAAACAGGTGGTGGCATGTGAGGTAGCGAATTCGACTCTTGTCTGAATCTAACTCATTTGGTTATTCTTCTAGTCCTTTAAGTTCATTGTTTCATTGTTAGGTATTATTTATACGAACAAAAAAAACACGAAATTATATTGATACTGATCATTTAAGAGAGAAAATCCATTTAATACTAAGGTTTTTTTTTATTATTTTTGTTAATAATATTTTCTATTGTTAGGTAGATAATTTTAACATTGCTATTGTTTTGTATAGTTATAGAGATAAGATAGAAAGAACAAAATAAATGATTTTTTATAAAAAAAAAATATCGAAAAATTTTGTTTTTTATTGCCAAAATTCACAGATTCATATTACAGTACGAGTACTATAAAACACTTGACTTAAAATCAATGCAACCAATATGTTAGAAGTACTTAAGCTAGAAACTCTTATCGGCTATAGCCATAAAGTTGAAGAGATAACGCGAGAAAGAGACGTAAATAATTTTTTAAAAATTTCGACTATGAGAATATTGCATTGAAATAAAATATTAATTTTGTGTTGATAAGTTTCATAATTTAATTTTTCTTAAAAGCAGTTTTCTATCTAAAGAAATTGTTCCATCTGGTACAAAATTTTATATTACAAAAGTTTTTTTTTAACAAGGTGAAAGAATTATTACTGAATAAATTTGTAAAATAAAAATTTGTAAAATAAAAATTTGTCAGCTCAGTCCATAGTTCATAGTTTTAATCGTTATTGAAATTTTTATTAAATGAAATATATTAAATATAAAACATTCCTTTATAACAACATAAAGTTGGTATCCTGTAAAAAGGTCTAAAGTCCACCTTTTATGAAAAAGACTTAATGATGCAAAAGTGTCCAAAAAGTTGGACAGGTGACTGACGCCAACTTGGTAATTTTTAAATTTCTAAAACCATTTTCGTAAAATTTCTCCTAATTTAAAATGTCTATATTAAAACTGTAACATTAGCCTAGGACGGAGTATATTGTGTCCCTAAACATTTGTTTACATCTAACTTGCCGTATCTCTTGTCAGGCTTTATCTAGTTGTATCTCAGAACACAACTAGATAAAGCCTGACAAAAGATACGGCAAGTTACATGTTGCTACAATTTTTGGTTTTTCATTAGGTGAAATTGTGCGTATGAGTAATAAACTTACGTTACTCATACGTAATTCTAAACTACAAGTAAAATGCGATATTGAGCACATCTTATATTCTTTATAGATTGAATATGTAATATACCCAAATATGTAAATAAATTTGGGGGCCATATGGACCTATATATACATGTATTTTGGAAACGCATGACCGCCCGGTCGTAGAACAGCTACCGCCAGCAAAAATTACCGAAATAAGAATGTGACCATACATACACGCGGAGTTCAATCACATTCAACAATAGACCACCAAAGAGCAACTAAAATGAATTGAATTTGTGGCACCTGGGGAATGCAATTTTCAAATGGTTTATAAATATTTGAAAAATAAATCATCTGTTATGACCCCTTTTTAAACTTAGTCCTAGTAGCCCATAACTCAAAATTCCCCACCACATTTTTTACTAAATCACATCAAACCAATCTATTAATTTTTCTTTTATATCACTTTTTATTTTTTTTAGTAAATAATAACTATATGTATTTTTATAGTAAATATTTTGGTTTATTTTTTTTTATCTTCTTTACAGTATCCTTCTTTTAGTTATTTTTTTTACACTCAAATAGTGAAAAGTTCGAAAATACCGAAATAATTGGTATTTCCAACCTCGGCTTAACAAAAGATAAAAGCTTAACTTAAGAAACACAAGATAAAGAAATTAAAACAATCTAATAAAGCTACAGATAAAATTCATGGAAATATTTATAGAAAAACTGAGTCGATCGTTCTTTATTTTTTTGTTACATTTAATGATATCCTGTTTGTTTTGCGTGTGTTGTGTTTTATCTCAAAGTCTAAACGCATTAAAAAGATGGACACTGGGATAAAGGAAGAGTAGGAGGGGCGGGGGAAACAGTATAAAAAACCATTGATGTTTACAGGGGTCGACTACTCTAGTGTTTGTAAGGGGGAAGGGGGACTGGATTTTTATTCTAATATACAATGGGGGTGATTTATAGCGCAATACGCTCATACTAAACACTAGAAACTAAGGTAAAATCTATTACGTTTGAAACGTATTACGCCCACCATCAATCTTAAACTGATGGTGTCCGTCCATCTCTGTGCTCAGTGTCTTGTCCGCCCGAAATAATTGGGGGATTGCTGGATAATAATGACAAGGGCAGTAAGCATAATAAACAATAAAAACTTTATGCCGTCTGCAACGCGAAAGGGATGGTCGATAAATTTGTTCTTTTCAATCAATCGCAAAATATGTTCTAGAGTAGTGAGGAAAATAACTTATTGTCAAATAAACTATATATATGTAAAATTAAGATAAAATTATTAGACACATATTAAGAAGTCGCTAGTGTGGCTGTGTGTGCGTTTCTTCTTAATTCTTATCCTCCTTTTTATCTTCGGTTTTGGTGGTATCGTCTGAACTGCTGCTGCCAGCGTTTTGTGATTCACGTTCAGCAGACATCTGAGAAAAAAAAAATTATATTAGTATTAAAATATAGGGAAGGGTCCAAAGGTTAAGACTGCATACCTTTTTGTAAGCCATCTCGAAGAGTTTCAATGAAGCTTGTTGCAAATTGCTGGTAGCTTTACGCACTTCCTCGGGTTCAGCGGTGTCTTTGTTGGCCAACATTACGCGCAAATCATTGATTTCCTTCTTCAGTTTTTCACACTGAAATAAATAAAAGAAATATTTTAAAATAAAGATCATGCTGATAATAAAAACGTTTTTTGACTGAAAGACAAAGCTCCAAATTTAAATTTGTTCTGCAAACTGGACATGTTTCGAGCGAACTAAAGACATTAATTTAGAATAATTTGCTGTCCTTCTAATTCGGTTATATCTGTATGTCTAACATTTGTTCACACACTTCTTAATGAAACTGCAGACGCTTTCAATATTTTTTTTTAACAAAAATATATCTTAAATTCTTACCTCTTCAGCAGGCAATTGGCTCTTGAATTCTTCCATCTTGGTTTCGGTATCGTGGACAATGCTTTCACCTTGATTCACCAATTCAACCAATTCGCGTCTCTTCTTGTCAGCAGCAGCATATTCCTCAGCTTTCTTAACCATGTTTTCGATTTCGTCTTTGCTAAGACCACCGCTGGATTGAATGACAATTTGTTGTTCCTTACCGGTACCCTTATCCTTGGCCGATACATGTACAATACCGTTGGCATCAATATCGAAGACAACTTCAATTTGTGGCACACCACGTGGTGCTGGAGGAATACCGACCAATGTAAAAGAGCCCAACTGTTTGTTATCAGCAGCCATTTCACGTTCACCTTGGTGTACTTTAATTTCTACTTGTGTCTGGCCATCAGCAGCGGTAGAGAAAACTTGAGACTTCTTGGTGGGAATGGTTGTGTTACGGGTGATGAGACGGGTAAATACGCCACCCAAGGTTTCGATACCCAACGACAAGGGGGTAACGTCCAACAACAAAACATCGGTAACATCACCGGCCAAGACACCACCTTGAACAGCAGCGCCTACAGCAACAGCTTCATCGGGATTTACGGAGCGGGAAGGTTGACGGCCAAAAACTTCTTGGACAGTAGATTGTACCTTGGGCATACGACTCATGCCACCGACCAACAAAACTTCTCCAATGTCAGACTTGCTGACTTCGGCATCAGACAAAGCCTTCTGGCATGGCTGAATGGTGCGCTTGATAAGATCACCAACCAAGCTTTCCAATTTAGCGCGGGTCATTTTCAAGTTCATGTGTTGGGGTCCAGCGGAATCCATGGTCAAGTAGGGCAAATTAATATCGGTTTGTTGCGAAGAAGACAATTCGCACTTGGCCTTTTCGGCGGCTTCCTTCAAACGTTGCATGGCAATGGAATCCTTGGTGATGTCAATGCCGCTGCTCTTTCTGAATTCAGAGACCAAGTAGTTGACGATGGCATTGTCGAAATCTTCACCACCCAACATGGTGTCACCATTGGTAGACTTGACTTCAAAAACGCCCTTTTGGATTTCCAAAATGGAAATATCGAAGGTACCGCCACCCAAATCGTAGACGGCAATGCTGAAAAGGAGGAGAATAAAAATACAATCAGTTATGGGGTAAAACCAATTTTGGTTATCGTGAGTTATTTTCATGCCGTTTAATAAAAAGTATTATTGCAAATTTCTTATAACAAATAGTAGTAGATAAGGAATATCCTCGGCATTACTATCGTAGCCGTACTTACATCTTATCCTCAGTTTTGTCCATGCCATAAGCCAAGGCAGCTGCGGTGGGCTCGTTGATGACACGCAACACATTCAAACCAGCAATTTGACCAGCATCCTTGGTGGCCTGACGTTGCGAATCATTGAAATAGGCAGGTACAGTAACAACAGCATTCTTCACGGGTGTATTCAGATAAGCTTCAGCAGTCTCCTTCATTTTAGTCAAAACGAAAGCACCAATCTGAGAGGGAGAGTAGACCTTGTTATCGGTCGATTGTACCCAAGCATCACCATTGGAAGCCTTGACGACTTTGTATGACAGATTCTTCATATCTTTCTTAATTTCGGGATCTTCGAAACGACGACCAATCAAACGTTTGGTAGCGTAGAAAGTATTGGCAGCATTAGTGACTGCTTGACGCTTAGCGGGCATACCAACCAAACGTTCACCATCCTTGGTGAAGGCAACGTGAGAGGGTGTGGTGCGGGCACCTTCAGCATTTTCAATAACTTTGGCTTGCTTGCCTTCCATGACGGCGACACAAGAGTTGGTGGTACCCAAATCGATGCCAATCACGGCGCCTTTAACTTCGCCGGATCTGGAAAAAAAAATAGGAGAGAATTAAAATATGAGCAATATATGCAAAGGGCATTGGTTATAAAAGAAGAATAAGAATGCATGTCAAGCAACTTTATAACTAAACAAAAAATATTATGTCAAAACTCCTTACTGAAGACCGACATTTAAAATTTTGCGGTTTAAAAAATTGATGCCCTTTAAGTAAAAAGTGTAAAAAATAAAATAAAATATAAATAAAATAAAATAATAGAATACAATAAAATAATTTAAAATAAAATAAATTGAATAATAAATTAAATAAAATTGAACAATATAATATAAAACGAATAAAATAACACTAAACAAAACCTAAAAAAACAATATTAACAAAACACGTCAACTTGCAGCTACCCGACCCGAATCCGACATATACACATCGCAGGTGTATAAAGATCTCAACACTCTACTCATATATGATCATGGGCTTTGACTATTATTATCATACATTGGCGTTCGGACTATTTGAATCACTATCTTGATTTCTTGATATTTCAACTAAAACATTGTTGCCCATTAGTGACCAATAAAAAAATATCTGTTTGCTTAATAGTAATAACAAATCGTGAACTTAATAGCGCTATTTAAAACAGTTTTGGGACTCTATCAAGCTGCTCTTCCCATCGTTGTACTTCTGAATAATGAGTAATAGAGTGGCAATAGTCTAAAAGTACCTGTTTATTATGGGTTTGGTGAAGATTGTGTCAGCAAATTAATTCTAAAGTGTTGAAGAAGTTTCAATTTGACTAATGTGTAGTAATACAATAAAGGTAATTTTAAATTTTTACATTTGCTTTTTTTCTGCGGAGAAAGTAGTTCAATTGAGAAACTTTATAAAATCAGTCAAAGTGGGATAAATTTGCAACTGGTTTATGGACTGGAACTAATGAACTAAACCTAAACAGGTACTTCAAGGTCTGGCTTCAAGTATCAGACAGTTGTCAATTGACTTTTTAACTGTCCACCACTACAAAACGTACCAGTTCTCTACACACAAAAGTTCTGGAACAAGGACCGGTTCATGTATACCAGGGAACTGGAAAGCTTTGTATTAGTTTATTTTTCCGTTGGGATCACATTTAATACCTTCACCAAAATTGGTATTTAGAGTTTTAGCATTTGCGGATTATTCAATGATTATGGGGTCACAATATTTAAACTTTTACGGGTTTCAAGGAAGACAAAAATACCAATTCCATAAAACAAAGGTAAATGAAACGTTTAAGCGTTAAGAATCCGCCTAAATTAGAACAAATATGCGTCCAAGCGAGTACTCATGCTCGCAACTTGAGGACTTTTCAGTGTTCTTAACCTGCTCTAAACCTGTTAGAAGCGTGGAATAATGACGCTTCTAAGTTCCCACTAAATTGGTATAGCAAATTTGGTAATTTAAAAATAGCTACCTTCACTACAATGGGCTACCTTCACTACAATTATAGAATCTCTGAATGTTATTTTAGATCTTTTAGGGTGTCCAAGAAGAGACCAAAATACCTATATCCCCTAATATAAAGGTGAAGAAAAAACAAATTTTTTCTGAAGACTTCTCGTTTATATAAGCTTCCACATATAGTGGACAAATAAACAAACAAATATGTTTTAAAAGTTGCACCCAGGAAGAAAGACCACTTGTGGAACTTCAAAGGATTCAATGCAACTTCGCCTGTTTGACACATCTTCATTCAACATTCTGCACCTTGACCCGTCAGCCTTAACACTTTGCTATCAAAATAATCTTCGATGTAAATATTGTACATAAATAATACAATTGCCTACTACATCGTCTTCAAATTGTTTCCATGCCACCGGCGCTTATCACAAATCAAGGGAGAAGAATACAAATTTAGGGGATTTATACGTCAATGACAAATATCAAACGACAATTGCAAATAGAATACGGCCTCAGCTGTTATTTATATAACAGCTCCACTATTTACTACACACGTTCCGGAGTACATTAATTAACACATAGCCATGAGTGAGTACATTCATACACACACGAAAAATATACACATGTTTTCATTGATTGTGTGAGCGTATAGAAAGATAAAAGAGAACATGTTAATAAAATGATGAAATAAATTGGCAAACATGGAAAATCTTGATAAAGGTGCATCAATATGTCGGCTTAATTCTACTGTCGAAAATAAAAAAAAAAACATAGAAAAAGTATTTCAACAAAAATTGACTAAAACATGTCAAAGCAATGACGTTTTGATGACGCAACATATTCGGCAGAAATTTTTAATAGAGAAATCAGTTAAAATATTTTTGGCTCACATGACCCCGGCCGGTCAAAATACATATCAGCATAAGTATTCAATAATTTCTATGGAATACATTACATAAGACAACATCTAAATACAATTTCCATCTACAATTACTGCATGCGGGCATTACGCTCAATGTAGATGCGGTACTACTTACTTGTGACGCAATTGAGCGGCAAGTCCATTGTTCAATGCGGCCGAATGCTGCAATAGAATAAAGGAAAAAAGTCCATTATAATCGATCCATCATATTTTGAATTGTATTCACATAAAATTTTAAACTCTTCAACATTTTCACAATTATGTAAATCGCCAAGAAAGCAATTCTATTATCTATTGTCGTCCCATAGGGCACTTACATTTTCGAAAATGCTAGAATATTTTCCGGTCACCAAACTGGCCTGACGTTGACCAACCAAACGTGGCAAAAACTTTGTAACACGCAACATTTTTTATTTGTTTATTTTATTTTTGATGTATTTTAAATGTTTAAACACAAATGTTATTCACTTTTCTAGAGAATTTTCGTTCGAAAGAAAATTTTTCTCGAATATCTCAACTAGCGTGCACGTTTTTCACGGCGGATTGGGAAGAATGATAGGCGGGTTGAAATAGCACTCACAGTTGCACACGACGAAAGAGATTTAGCGATAACAGGGTGTTGCGGAATTTTCTGGAATTGTTATTGTGTTTCATTCCAATAAGGAATTGGGGTAACTAGAAAATATTTTACTGTGACTTTTTGATAACAGCTGAGAGGGAGATGCCATATTATGATGTAAAATATGGTTAAGACAAACAGCTGAGAACAAAGAGTTGCCGGTCGATAATAACAGGAATACGGGGGGAAATTTGTAGAAAACCATAAAGTAAGAAATGGACTGCGGGAAAACTAGCGAATAATCTATAAATGCAATAAAATTAAACGAAATTAAATTAAAAAAAGGAATTAACAAATTATTTTAGAATACAATCTAAAAAAATAAAAATAAATAAATAAATAACATTAAACAAATTGATGATATTTTTTAATAATTAACACGGGGTCCTAATTGTTTGAACATATGATTGATAAATAAACGCGTTCGAATAAAAATTACAATAACTGCAAAAAAATAAAATAGGGAAAAAAATTTAAATTAAATTGAATTACATAATATTAAATTAGACATTTCTAAATTAAACGTTTATATTCATCATATCATTTAAAATATTCGGTGATTTCTTCTCATTTATAAACCCGAAAACCAAGGTCACAGATGTGGCCCGAAAAGTTTTTTTCTATAGTTTTCTTTCATATAAAATATCGTGTTTTCAATGTTATTTTTTGTATGAACATTGTCCAGAATAATACAATTTCATATAAAAAATAGTCTTCATGTCAGATTTAAGTATATATAAACCAGAAAACTAACAAAAAAATACGTTTAAAAGGGGCTTCCCTATATAACCAGCATATTTGCCTCTCATTGTCCCCTCCTGATATCTAAATTTCTCCCTTGCTAAAATACCTGACAATAAAGACAATTATCAACTGATCCGGAAACTCTTTTTATGAGTTTGAGGTTATTTAATAAATGAGAAGTTGAAAAAAAGAAATATTCTCGTAGTACAAAATTCGAAATTTTGTAACAAAAACATAACAAATTTTACAGAAAAAAAATTTACCGGCCTTTAGCTAAATCAAACACGCCCTAGACGATGTCCGAGGAAATCGATTCAGATAACGAATTGCAGGAGAACTACTATACGTTCCTTAATCTGCCTAAAGATGCAAGTATTTAATTCCGATCTGAAATTGTTTCGTGTACGTTTTCAAGATCCTCGTATAATGTTTCATCATCCTTTGTTTTTTTTTTGGCGGTTGTCTAGGCTAATACGGATCAAATCAATGCTGCCTATCGTAAACTTAGCCGTATGTATCATCCGGACAAGCATACGGAACCGGAAAGTAAGCAAAAGGCCGAGTTAATGTTTAATCGGACCAAGAAAGCCTATGAGGTTCTCTCGGATCCCCATAAGCGGGCAATCTATGATTCGGTGGGAGAAAAAGGCTTGCGTACAGATGGCTGGGAGTTGGTACATCGCACAAAGACCCCAGCCGAGATACGTGAGGAATACGAACGTCTCGCCGAAGCGGCAGAGGAGAGGAAACTGCTGCAAAGTACAAATCCTCGTGGAAATGTCACCATCAATATCAATGCCACGGAGATATTTTCGCCATACGATGAAAGCGAATTCCCCCGCATAGAAGTGTCTTCGATGAGCATAGCCCAATCCATTGAGGCACCACTAACGAGACGGGATACCATGACCTTAAGTGGTAATTTAATGTCTGCAAATGGCAACGGTTCCGGTGGTTTCGTAATATGTGGCAGACGGCTGCTCAACAAAGGTTGGCTGGAATTAGATGTGGGTGCCGGCAATGGTTTGCTTGTGGGTGTAAAAGGTGGGCGAACCTTGTCCTCTTTGGTGACACTAAATGCTGGTACTTCGGTCAACTTCCGTGAGAATGGTGTCATACCGGGATTGTTCTCAACACTGGCTGTACAACTGGACAAGCACACCGTGGGATCTTTGACATTAAACGCGGGCAGTCAACCATCTATGACGACACAGATTGATCGAAATAGTGAGCGTCATTCATGGACAACATCTTTTGTCATAGGAACACCCCATATATATTTTAGCTTAGCGTACACACATAAAATGATTGAAAACGAATTGAAGCTGAAGGCAGCTGCGAGGGTGGGTACCTTTGGATTTATGGCTGAATATGGAGCAGAAAAGAAGATATCCAAATACAGTTCTGTGTTTGCGGCCGTATCTATTGGAGTTCCGACGGGAGTTGTTTTGAAGTTTAAGTGAGTATTGACTGAGATGTGGAAATAAATTGCTGTGGAAAATGGTGAATGTAGAAATGATGAATAGCATAAAAATTTGTATAGAAATGTATTATTGGATAGATTAGAAAATGATATATTAAATTTAAGATTAGATGTTTCTCTAAAAATTTGTTAATCTTAATAATAATATTGTCACTTTCCGCACTTTCAGAGTTATACGTTCCCAGCAAACGTACGTATTTCCCATTCACCTAAGTGAAGAAATTGTTCCTGCCGCGGTATTCTATGCTACTGTAACACCCATCATAGTTTGGTTCTTCGTTAAGAAATCCATTATTGAACCTATGCAAGAGGAACGTAAAAATATAGAAATTGAGAAAACTAAACGCAACAACGAGCAGAGGATGACTATAAGACGCCAAGAAGCAACGGCAGCCATCGAATTAATGCAACATACCTATCAACGTATTGTGGAGGAAGAGAGCCAGCGACAGGGTTTGATAATAATCCAAGCCATCTATGGTCAACTGGAAGAGGACAATGAAAGTGACTTTAAAAAGGATGCGTCAATTAATGTTACCATACCCGTACAATGTCTGGTCAAAGATGGCGTTCTACTGTTATATAATTCATCAAAGGTATTTAAAATTGTTTACAAAACTAAGAAAATCTACTTAAACATTACTTTTCTCATTACAGAGTGACTTACCTGGTTTCTATGATCCCTGCATTGGTGAATCGAAAGTTTTACGCATCGAGTACAAGCACAGTAATATACCAAATTCAGTTGTTATTAAAGATGTAGAAGCTTTACGGCTGCCCCGATAACCGTGGTAGTGATGTATTCACAGGTGCAGTTGTTATTTAAGATTGTCTCATTGACATTTTTGTTTATAAAAAAAATTGAGAATTTTTTTAGGTTTTTGTAGGTTACATTTGCATAAATTGATTGAAAACAATGTGAATAGATAAAAGCTAAACATTGCTAGGTAAAATCAAAGCAGTTTTCTATATTGTGTTAATAATATCTTGAAAAGAATAAAAAAATGAAAAAATATGACGACGAGTAATATGCTAAATAAATAAATCAATACATGCCTGCTTTTTGAAAGTAAGTTAATTGAACAAATACCGACTATTAATTGTTCAAGAAAATGCTTCACATTTATTTAAAATAAATCATATATTAAAATGAAAACGAATGGTAAGCATTTGAGAGGGTATAGGGGGATGGAATATTTGGGAGGTAGACTTTTGATGAAAATACAAGAATGTTGTCAAAACTTCTAAACTTCTGAGGGTCTGCCAATGTGCTGCGTTTTGATTATGATATTTTTGATAATGAAGTTCTTTAACTTCATTAGACTTGATAGTATTTTCTTATTTTTTTTATGAAGAATAGAATTTTTAATAGTTATGAAAAGAAACTGTTTTTCTTTATTAAAATATAAAATAAAAATAACATACATATTTCAAAAACATCAAATTTTTATTTTTAATGTTGATTTTCATTTTATTAACTAAATTTAAATTTAATAGGAAAAATAAATTTTTTATTAGTTATGGAAAAAGAAATGTCTTTTTTTTTTTTTTTTTTTTTTTTTTTTGTTTTTGTTGATCTGTGCAGAATATGAATTTGTTTTTATCGTTCGGATTAAGTTCATTTCAATTATTGCTAATAGAGTTATGTGAAATGAAAATAATATTTATTTGTTGAAAAATATTTTTTTTCACATTTTTTTGGCATAGAACAATTATTTTTGATCTGTAATTATTTTTTTGTATAATTTATAATATATTTTTTTATTTTATTTTATTAGTTTTGTTTGTTAAAAATAAAATTGTTATAATCTTATAATTTGTGGAAGAAATTTTTTTTATAAGATTTAGAAATTTTTTTTTTTTTTTTTTTTTTTTTTAGTTAAAAAAAATATTTGTTTTATTTTTTGTTTAAGAAATGTAATAAAAGTATGTTTATTTCAAAACTTATCTTTTGTTAATTGTTGACTTCTTTTTTTTTTTTAATATTCGGGTTTAGTTCGGCTGTAGGGTCGTTAATATAAAAGACAATTTTTATTGTTCTTTTTGTTTGTTGTTGTCAAAAAATAATATTTTGTATTGATAAATTTTGTTACAAAAACTATTAAGCAATAGTCGATTTTTTATAAATTAAAGGACTTTTTTATTTGTTTGCAAATTTATAAACAATTATAGTTATTTTAATACATTTTTAGAGTATTTATTTATATTAATATTTTTTCAAATTTATAATTTTTTTCAATTTAATTTTGAAATATTTTTCTATAAGTTGTAGTTACGTTGGAGTTCGTTTGAAATATTCAAACGAATAAGACGTATAAAAAAATATATATAAATAATTATCAAATATTGAAAATATTGAAAAAATAAATAAATATATATCTATTTCGCCTTCAATGGAAAAAACCGTCATAAAGAACAGATCCTGGACAAAAACACATCCGTAATAAAGGCGCAACATATGGAAAAGAATCTCCCCACGGAAAATTCCAAGGACGCTCGCTCTAATGTCAGAATTTTATCAAATGTTCAGGATGAAGAATGCTCAACGGACAGAATCAACAAACAGAGGGAAACATTTCAAATTGCAGGAGAAAAGGCTAAGGAATTTGAGGAAATACTACAGCGGAATTATTTGGCTGCAACAAAGGGAACCAATGTAACGGAAATGGACACAGAGGACACAGAAGCAACTATCAACAATTCACAACTTCAACATACAAAAGGAAAAAGGAAGCGGAAAAACGTAGATATAGTTGATTTATCATTAGTTAGCACACAACACATTAGGGATGACACATCGGACACTACATCACAAAACAGATTTCAAATTTTAGGAGATTTAATTATAGAAGAAGGTCAGGATATTCCTATGGTAGAAAAGAATAAGAACACGAACAAGTCAAAGAAAACGTTTTGCCCTCCCATATTTTTAAATAATGTAAATATACCTCATTTGATTCAACAACTCAACGCAAAAAATATTACATTTAAAATTGTTAATAAAAACAAATGGAAGAGCAAATTATATCTTAAAGAATCATCAGTTCATTCGGAAATGATGACTATTTTAAGAAACGGAAATATAGATTCTTATTCTTACACACCTAAAGATTTAAAAAAGTCATCATTAGTTATTCGAGGCTTACACCATAAGACAGAGTTAGAGGAGATTAGGGCAGATTTAGAGAAACACATCCCCAACACTGTTGAAATGGTATCTAAATTCAAAACGGATTATAGCAGGAAACATAATATAGATACAGGACTATTTTTAGTAACTTTACGTCCGGGAAAATCTATTAGGGATTTAAGTCCAATTCATATTATTTTGAATCAGGGTATATCATGGGAACATCCCAAGATGAATTCGAAAATTCCACAATGTTGGCGTTGCCAACAGTGGGGCCATATGTCGAAAAATTGTAACAAACCTTATGTTTGTGTGAAATGCGACGAGAAACATCTTCCGGGAAAATGTTCATTTGTTTCAAGTGAAGACAACCTTCCTTTTTGCGCTAACTGCGGAGAAAGGGGTCATCCTGCGAGCTATAGGGGCTGTAAGGTATATACTTCTATTTTACGGAGAAACGAGAAACTTAAAGAACAGGCATTATTTAGGAAGCAACAAGCTTCATCAAAAGTTATAGATACAGTCCAAAGTTACGGTTTCACAATTCCAGGTCAATCGTTTGCTAGTTTATTTCAAAATTCACCGGAACTAAAAAAAAAATCGGAGTTACCTCCTATTATAGTGGAGTTTTTAAAAATTGCTAACACTATTTGCAACACACAAACTCTTGAAGAAAGAATAGAAAATTTTGTAAAATCATATAAGGTATTGTCGAAAGAAGATGCTGTTGCCCAATGTTTGAAGCTTATAGATGAAGTTAAACAAAAATATGGCCCGTAATCACTTTACTTTTTTGACTTTTAACGTAAGGTCTCTAAGAGAATCGAGTAGAAGAATAGAACTTCTCAACATCTTAAGGAATAATGAAATTGATATTGCTTTTATTCAAGAAACACACTTACGGGATATTCATCGTGTTCATTTGGACAATTACTTTTTTATAAGAAATGATAATTTACAGGGAATTGGTATGGCAATTCGTAAATTCTTTAAATTTCAAGTTGTAAAAATTCCAAACTTTAATCTTCCAAACATAACGGTTGAAATAGAAATTTCTGACAATGGAATTAACAAAAAGTTTCTCATTTCTTCATTGTACTTTCCTTGCAACTCTCTGCGAAACGATATTCATGACGGATTGTCATCAATATACCGATTTTCCATGAACTACCATGGTGTTATCCTTGGGGGTGACGTTAATTCTAAACATATCTCTTGGGGAGATTCTATAAATAATTTGAATGGCTCTGCTCTTTTTGACTGGCTCCAAATGTACCCTTTAGAATTTGTAAGGATTTCAGATCGAACACCTTCCTTCCCAAATGGCTCATCGTTTCTTGATCATTTTATTGTAAGTTCAAACTTGATTAATCTTGACTCCTTAAATGTTGATGTAGCTAGTTTACCAACATTTTCTGATCACTTTCCCCTTAAATTGCATATAAAACTTCCAAATTTCGACATCATTACACGATCTCCACAAACTTTTAGATCATTTAAACGCACCAATTGGAATGATTACAAGCAAGATATTATTTTATCATTATTGGAAGATTACCCAGATGCAGAGGCAAATCTATCCAATACTGATATTTACTTGTATATTGACAAATTTACGGAAAGGATTATACAGGCAAACTTATCACATTCTGATTCAATTGAATTAGGAGGGAAATATTTCAATGTTTCACAGAACATCAGAAACTTATATAAAGTTAAGTACAGATGGCAAAGGGAAATGAAAAATATATTCAGTAGAACGTTAAATCGATTCGATTCGCAATATTTACTGTTATCCAAACAAATTCAATAACTGAACATCATTATTAAAGAGCTAGTTCAAATCGAACAACAAAATAATTTCAATAGAAGGTTGCGAAATATTAAACCAGGGCCTAGGGCTCATAATTCAATTTATAAAATCTTAAATTACAAAAAAAAAAAATCAGTTGAAAAAATTATCAGTCGATGGTTCCGTAATCTCGGACAAATCCGTATGTCTGGAAAAGCTGCGGGACTACTTTTCTAACATATATAGAGACTTTCCAATTGGTGATATAGAGAGAATTAATCAGACTATCTCTGAATATATTTCTTGTGTTCCTAATAATATTATTGTATTTAACTCACAAAATACCGCGCTTAACTTGAATAATAATCCCAATTTGGTTCAATTATCAGATTTGGATAATATTGTTGCTAATACAAACAACAAAAAATCATATGGACTGGATAACATCTCAAATTACATTATAAGGAAGCTGCCCGCGAACTTGAGTATTTGTTGATAATATTTAACAATTGTATAAGCAATTCATACTTCCCTAAGACTTGGAAGATTTCGAAAATAGTTCCAATTAGGAAAAAAGCTGGCAATTACGACATAAATAATTTGAGGCCCATTTCCTTACTATCCAATTTGGGTTAACTATTTGAGAACGTAATTAGAATTAAAATGGATATGAATATGAATTGTTCTTACATATCGGATTATCAATTTGGGTTTAAAAGAAGACATTCGACCACAGATGCTCTGCTGAAATTTCACAGCGATATCATTTGCAATTTGCGCATAAAACAATGCACAGTTGCAATTTCTTTGGACATTGAAAAAGCTTTTGATCATGCTTCTCACGGCGGCATTCTCTTCAAGATGATTCGATTGGGTTTTAGTCCAAGTATAGTTAAATTATTTCATAGTTTCTTTTCAAACCGATCGTTTTGTATACAATTTGACGATCTTTTTTCAAATCTTGGAAGTGTCTACACCGGTGTTCCTCAGGGGTCTATTTTGGCTCCACATTTATACAATATATTTATGAATGACTTCCCTCACATTGATGATAATTCCTGCGGTTTACTTTACGCGGATGACTCTCTTCTTTACTCACATAACGAATCTCCCATTTTAGCTTTAAATAACGTTAAACACCATTTAACGAAAGTAAGGAGATTTTATGAGACTTGGGGAATCAAAATTAATATTTCCAAATCTGAAGCCATATGTATTAGAAATGCCTCCGGAAAATGCAGGTCATTTGTTGTTCCTGAGAGTAAAAGATTAAAATTAACTATTGACGGCACGGAAATTCCTTTCAAAAACAGTTTTAAATACTTAGGCATTCAATTCGACAAATTAATGAAGTTTAATAAACATGCACGTTGCGTGATGAACAAAGCGTACAGGATATTAAATACATTTTCAAGGATTCTTATAAATAAAAATTTACCCAAAAATACTAAATTACTTTTATATAACACAAGTATTAGACCAATATTCCTTTACGGATTCCCAATTTGGTTTAGCATTTCCCCAATAATAATGAAAGAAATGGGTATATTAGAGAGAAAAATTTTGCGTCATTGTGTAGGGAAATACTTTGAATCAGAGTATAAACGGTACTCAAATAATGTAATTTATAGAGAGTCGCGAATAACCCCGATAGGTTTATATGTCTGCGATATTTTAAATAGATTCATTTCTAGACTTCGCCATCACCCGAATCAAATAATTGTTGATATTTATAATAGGCAACACCATAATAGTTGGACGAATACGAACTACTTATCACCAATTGGATTCGTCAACGAAAATCCTCCAAATTTTAATCCAAATGTGAATATTTGTCACAATTTTTATTCAAAATCAACAGCGGGTACCCATAGAGGTTGATACCAAAATTTTTCCATTTGTTTTTATACGTCCAAATATAACTTTTAAGTTTAATTTGTTCATTTTATATATATTTTTTTACCTACATTTATTTTTATACTATATTTATTTATATTCGAGATAATACAAACTCTCACGTTACTGTAGTCCCGGGAGCAAGGACGTTTCTCATTCATATATTTTGTTTTAAAACATAATTTTACACTAAACCTGCAAAGTATGTAACTGTTTATAAATTTAATGTTTTTAGGATAATACACTAATCTTAAATATTGTCTTTTAAAACGATTCAAAATCATTCATTGTACTTCAAAAGGCTCAATAAAATTTGTAATTTGTAATTTGTAATTTGTAGTTACGTTCAAATTTGGACGTTATAAGCAGATGTCAAACAATTTAAATAAAGTCACAACAATATAATTTTGTGGTAAATAACAAAAATTGTTAGGCATCAATATAATTTTTTTTTACTTTTATAACTTACGCAAAGTAATACAAAACAAATATATTCTGTTCTTCTATATTACACTATATATTGTTATAATAATATTTTTCTCTTATGGACAAATCTATGAAACTATAAAATAAATATACGTTTTTCCCCTTCAAATTTGTTTATTCAAACATTTTTTGTTATTTCTATTAAATTTCCTTCACTATCATTTCTCTCTAACGGCCGCTCTCAGTGTGGCCACACTGCCACCATTATGTTTACAACGGATATGCAGAACTGCCACTTTGAAATTTTCGCAATGTCAAACCGGAATCCGGAATCGCCAGGTAGAAAACTCTAACGATAACGATTCAGAGTTACCAGATACGAGAGACAAACAGCAAACAGCTGTTCCTCAGTATATTGATTTGATCTGGAAAAAGTAGGCAAAGAAAAACTAAGTGGGAATCAAAATTTGGGTTGTTTGTGCAAAATTCGCCAAATTCTTATCTAAATGGAGCCTTTTCGATGTGGTCTCCAACAGATATTATTGCGTGCACTTGAGAAACATCCAAAGAAACTTTACGTTTTATACTTATACGGCTGCTGTTGAATCCCAGCGCAAATAAAACAGCAGAGGATGACCAGTAAAGTGTATATGACATTACGCTATTTATTTTGTGGTGTTTGTATGCTATTGGCCCTCAATTTGTTAATTGATTATTTTGCTGATAAATCGGATGTCTCCTCTTCATTTAGCCGTTTGAGGTAAGAAAGCACTAAAATTATTTCACACCAAACTGTGAAACAAAGTAATGATGAAAAATGTGATTCATGTGATTTTTGATTTGTTTTGAAGTTTACGCAAAACATACAAATACAATGGGACAGTACTTAATAACCAAACAGGCAGCTACAACAACAACAACAACAATACCAACACCATCACCAGCAATAACAACAACAACAATAGTAACAACAATTTCATACCATCAACAGCTTCCGCTTATGCAAATACCAATAATGTCTCCATGTACCAAAACGCTTCCAAGCAGCAGCATCAGTACCAAGAGCAACAGCCACAGCAAATTAGTGCCAGCAATACCAATAGCAGCATTAGCAGCAGCAATGGCAGTACTCATATTGCCATTAGCAGCAAAGAAGTGCTGCCGAATGTTACTTTGCCCTTTTGTCAAGATCCAGTAATTGAAGAGAGTATGTTATAAATGTCACAAAACAACATACATACAAATAAATAACTTGTGTTTATTGTTTTCTCTCTTTTTCTGTTTTTTTAGGTAGTCCTTTTGTACCTAACATAACTCTAGAATCTCTCGATGTTATCAATGACCAATTGGGTCTTCTATTAGAACCCGGTGGTGCTTTTCAACCAAAAGACTGTTTAGCCCGGCATCATGTTGCTATAGTGGTGCCTTTTCGCGATCGTTACGCACATCTATCGATCTTCCTCCGCAATATACATCCATTTCTTATGCAACAGCATATAGCTTATAGAATTTTCATCGTTGAACAAACGAATGGCAAACCGTTCAATCGTGCCGCCCTCATGAACATTGGATTCTTGGAAGCGATGAAATTGTATAAATGGGATTGTTTTATATTCCATGATGTGGATTTGTTGCCATTGGATAATAGAAATTTGTATAATTGCCCTAGGCAACCCAGACATATGTCTGTGGCCATAGATAAATTTAATTATAAGTAAGTTGCAATGATAGCTTAATTTATAAACTTGTTTTACTTATTTATTTATATTTCAGGTTGCCTTATCGTACAATATTTGGTGGTGTCTCAGCTATGACACGTGAACACTTTCAGACCGTAAATGGATTTTCCAATTCATATTTTGGCTGGGGTGGCGAAGATGATGATATGTCAAACAGGTATGTGGATAAATGTTAATACTAGTGGTCTCAGAAATAATCCTTTAAACCGCTAAGAACTAGGTAAAGTTTCTTAATGAGTTTTCTATATGAGGTTTAAGGGGTCTTAAAGAAGAATTATGAATAGATGCGGGACATATGGAAATTCATTTTATTTATTTATTCAGTCTACTGATATACATTTTACAGACTAATATACAAAATACGTTAAAAAAAAGTATTTTAATAAAAATTTTGGACAAATTTAATTTAAATTGATTTTTTTTGTTAACTTAAATCTAAAATTGATGAAAAGCTGTTACAAAGTTTTAAACATCTTGTAATTGGTTCATTGTAACCATAGTTATATATATATATATATGTTCCTTTTACTCCTCTGGGGAGCATAGGGCCGCCACAAGTTGATTCAATGATTTCGATCATCAGCGCGATGTTTGACTTCGTTTACTGTAGTCGTAGCTCGGACAGTTCGGTTATGATTTGGCGTTTCCAGGTGTGTAATGGTCGTCCGTTGCGCCTGCTTCCCTGTGGGTTCCAGTCTATGGCCTTCTTAGTGATATCGTCTAATGGCTTGCGGAGAGTGTGTCCAAGCCAGCCCCATTTGCGTTTTCTTATTTCCATCTCTATTGGTTGCTGGTTGGTATCTGTCCAGAGTTGGGCATTTGATATTAAGGAGGGCCAGTAAACACGCAAGATTCTACGCAGGCATTTGTTAACAAATAGCTGAAGGGACTGGATATCGCGCGGTACCATATTCCACGTTTCGCAACCGTACAGCAATGTGGATTTAACGCTGGAGTTGAAAATTTTAATTTTGGTTCGTTTCGAGATGTTAGGCGATTTCCAAACAGGGTTGAGTTGGGCAAATGCACTACGTGCCTTATTAATGCGACTGGCCACATCGGCTGATGAACCACCGGATTTGTCGATTATACTGCCTGGATAGCAGAAGGACTCCACATCATCAATTTCCTTGCCGTATATTAGGAATTTCCGCGTTGCGTTAGCATTTATCCTAAGTGTTTGGATGTTTATCTTCAATCCAACTAGCTTTGCTGTTTCGCTAACTATATTTAGCTTAACTAACCATAGTTAGTGCGGTGAAATTCTTCATAGACTAGTCTTTCTATCCGTAAATGCCGGGCTGGAGAATGCAAATTAACCAAATCACACAATTTGGTAAATTTTATTTCATTATTTAAAATATTGAAGATAAACATTATGTGATAAATATATCTACGATCTTTAAAAGATTGTAGACCTTGCAGTTTTCCTCTGTTCTCATATGTAAGCTCATTAAAAGACTAATTTATCTTTGTAAATACTGTTTTTACGTATTTCTATTTCTATTCCACACATTAATACTTTAATCACTATATTCCACTGTTTGTTTGTTTATTTCTTTTGCAGATTGCGAAATGCTAATTTATTTATAGCACGTTACCCTATCAATATTGCACGCTACATGATGTTGAAACATCAAAAGGAGAAGGCCAATCCAAAGCGTTATGAAAATTTGGTCAATGGCATCAATAAGATTGGTAACGATGGCTTAAATTCCATAAAATACGATATTTACAGTTACAAATCGTATCCAACATTTAGTTGGTATTATGCAGAACTTAAGATCTCGGAACAAAAAAGTTAAATCTACCACAATATCTTTTCTCTCACGTATACTACCTAAAATATTTACAAAACTACATTCTTTTTAGGATTTCTAAAGTCGTTTTTCCATTTACTTTCTCCCAACATTTTCTTAATTCTTAGACTCAAAATATTTAAACTACAACAAAATAGTGATATAGCGATATTTAAAATTTGAACGATATACTATATATCTGATGAAAAAAAAACAAAAAACAAGAAAAAAAAACGGTAGAAGATTTATTAATCATATTTAGATTTTTATCATAAAGACGTACTATGTTTTAGTTTTGTTTTTCATTTTTAAAATAGTTTAGTAAAACGTACTTCCACATTTAGTTGAAATCATAAGAACCAGGAATCTCGTTGCTTCCTTACTAAGGAATTGGTATTAGAATTTGTTAATATATTTAATATATTTTTTGTTATTGTTATACAATTTAGTATAGTGTTTAGTTGCCTACAAGTTGATTATGGGTCACTGGCGGTAACATTATATACTACATATGGGCCAAGGGTAATTAAGCAATATAGTTTTGGATTAAACCAACCGTTTTGTGTTCAAGGAGACATCTGTAAAGCTATCTTCCAAAGCATATCCTTTACATGTACAACAGTAACTTGTCTATGCAACAAAAGTAACTTACAAACTTAAGAACTAATGTTATTAGTGATAGTTTATGCCATCAGTGATTCATAATTTGACGTACATAGTTTTTTCAGAATCAAAATCTTATAAACATTATTATTTCCCGAATATCTTCCAAGTGTTTTTTTTTGTGCAAGATTCGGAACATAAATGCCATTATTATCTCATTTAAATTCCTAAACCATTTTGGGATTTTTTTAAAATAAATATTTTACACTTTACCGGTTTTAATTAGTCTCTTTTTATCTTACATTCGGAATAAATATATATAAAATTATATATATATATACAATTTGTATTATATGTAATAATATTAAAAGAAAGACGAAACAACTTTTATATACATACATACATTCATACAAAATATATTGCTTTAACTTAAAATAAATCGTATATATACATATATATATATTGAACTAAAAGAAAATCCAACCAATTGGAATCTTAATTAAATTGTTTGTGATACAATATTATTGTTAGAAGATGAAAAATAAAAAAACTAAAAAAAAACTTACATACAAACTATTTGTAAAATATTTAAAGAAAGAACAAATTATATAACAAAATTTAAACTTTATTAGGAAATTTCATCAACATTAAAAAAACGGTAAAAACAAAATTAATATGTAAATAAATTTTTCTTTTTTTTTTCAAATAAATCTACAAAAACAAAAAGAAAATTTTGAACAACTTTTATTTATTGTAAAAAAAAATGTGGGGGAGGGATTTTTGGATATGTAAAAAGGTTGATATATGTATACTAGGATGGTTTTTAATTAAATACTTTTTTTTATATAGTTACAGCTGTACAGTAAATATTTTTTGGTATGTAAAAAGGTTGATTTAGACTTTAAAGTTATTTTGGGTATAATTGATTTTTTTTATTTAATATTTTTTTGTATAATTACACCTGCAATTGCATTACAGTAAAGAAACCTAGCAATCACTTACAATTCAAAGTACTGAAGGATCTCATGTATTTGTAACTTATTCATAATACACACTCATATAATTTTTTAAAACATTAAAACAATATAATTATTATTTTGTTGTATACTTTAATGATCTATTACAAACAAGACGGAGGTTCACTAGTATGAAATATTTATTCATAATTCATTACTTAATAAAGGTATAACACTTCCACTACAACCGTAATAACTACCATTTAGACCTTCTACCATCTCAATATTACTTAATGTTTAATTTCTCTTCATTACCTTACCCTGCCAAAAAGAAAACAACTTTAAAATTCGGTTTGTTAGCAACGCTTCTTGTAGCGCTATGTAGTGTTTTTTTTTTATTTGTTATTTATTTATCATTTTAAATAATTTGTTACATTTATTAAATAGTTTTTTTTCTTCATATTAATAGTATTATCATTAATATTAATTCAAATACATCGCAAAAAATTATTTGTTATTAATTTAAACTTAAAATTAATATTCGATATAGCGGCACGAAAATTAAACACATAAATCAGATTTATCATTTGGAAATTTTAAAACAAAATATTAACTTAAAAACATTTTTTTCCATCAAAGTCTATATAACATTACAAAAAAAAATACAAATAAAGTAAATCGTTTATTTTCCCATTTTTTTGTTGTTTGTTTGTTTGTTTGTTTTTTAAACAATCACTAAATCTGTTGGTTGTTGCAATTGCAATAATTTGAGCAAAACATTTCCGTCCACGGAGCAGCATTCGTTACACAACAACACAATAGAAAAGAAATATTAGTTTATAATATAATAAAAATAATATTACGATTAAATATATATAGAGCAAAAGAGTATAACAAATTACTATATATATTTACATATACAAGTTTGTTTTGTTGGATTGGCCGTCAAAGGTAAACGTAAATCATTACAATTAAATAATAAAAATTACAAAAAAAAATCATGTTGCAACAAAAGTCCAACAGCAGTAAAAAAAAATCAATTGCTAAAAAACAATTTCACGGTCAATTACATAATTGAACAAGGCATAGCACAGCATAGGGGCAAGCAAACGGGTACCATAGCTCCGCCGGATTTAGTTTTCACCTTGGATCGGGAACCCGACTCGTATTCGTACATACCGGAACCCTTCGCCCAACGACCCTGGAAGAAAATAAAGCGGGAGGAAAAGATTAATGAAGTATATGGTAGAAGTTTATATAAAGTTCTAGGAGTTACACTAATTGTTTTCGTGTTACAATGTAAAAACTTGCTTTTGTGGATTATTTAAAGATTTAAGATTACAACTGTGATTATGCATATAAACGATATATGTATTTTAATCCCTTGATTTTGGATTTTTGAGGATTGGACTAGTCGTTCTTGAGTTATGCCCCCCAAACGTAGCTGTAGGAGCTTAAAAACGGTTGTGCGTATACGTTACATGGGTTCTTTGTAACTCATACGCCTTATTTACTGAAACGAACAAATAGCTGCTAAATAAATAGCGTTAAAGATAAAAAATCAACCAAATTTTCTAGGCGATTATTTATGTAAAAAAAGATATATCTGAGAGAGTTTGAAAAAAAGATTTTTAAAGATTTTTAAGACGTCGTTCGCCATTCAGATATATGGACCTGTTAGCCTTTTGGTTTAATCGTAATATCTAATATAAAACAACAACTAAATTATACATATTTATCATTTATACTTACACCTCCTTGTGCACCCGATGCATGCATCTCTTCACGTTTCGTCAACATCATCTCATGGCCAGGTGGATAGTAAATATCACGGCCGGCCTTGTTGACCGATGGTATTTGTTGTTGATTAGGTGTGGCCACAGCAGTTTCAATTTCACGTTTACGTGGCGTATTTAAATCAGATCGGTCAACGTTATCAGTCTGCAAAATAGAAAGAGGAAAATATTAAATAAAAATTTCGAATTTATTTGAATGATGGAAATAGAGTTATAATTTTAAACCCGATATTTATATTCAATAGAAACCAAAAAGAACCCAAAAACGTTCTAATTTACACTTTTTGAAAAATCTCAGCTTTAGTTGTACACTAGTTAAACCAGTAAGAATGTTTCAGCCGGGCAACCTGACTTACATATACCATCACCGTCAGTACAACAAAAAAAATCTTTTATACTGATATTATTACTCGATTGCTAAAGTGGGCGGAGTGGTACATTTGTATAGGAGGTACGAGAAGGAGCGTGACTAGACTTCCAGATTTTTTCTCCAAAACTTTATCCTGTTATAACTTACCAAAATACAGAATTTGGGCACGATCGTGTCGAGTGTATTGATATTATTACTCCATCTCTAAAGTGGGCGAAAAGTTACATTTGTATGGGAAGCACCAGATTCTTCTCTAAATGTTTTTCCTGCTTGAACTTTACTAAATACAAAATTTGGGCACGATCGCGTTAGTTCTATTTATAATATTAATCGATTTCTAAAGTGGGCGGTACCAGATGTGTATGGGAGGTACCAGATGGGGCGTGGCAAGACTTCCAATTTTTTTCTTAAAAACTGTATCCTACTATAGATTTACTAAAGAAAGAATTTGGGTACGATCGCGTTGGATTTATTGATATTATTACTCCATCTTTAAAGTGGGCGGAAAGGTACATTTGTATGGGAGGTACCGGAAGGGGTGTGGGTGGACTTACAATTTTTTTCCGAAAATTTATCTTATTATAGCTTTACTAAGTACAGAATTTGGGTACGATCCCGTTGGGTGTATTGACATTATTACTCGATTTCTAAAGTGAGCAGAATGATGTATTTGTATGGGAGGTACCAGAAGAAGCGGGGCCATGTAGCCCATTTTCAATACCGTTTTGGGGAAATATTAACTCGTGTAAAATTTCAAAATTGCGTCTTTCGAAAGTTATCGTGCGTACCAGCCGGACAGCCAGACAGACAGACGGACATGGCTCAATCGAATTAAAAAGTTATGAATCGAATTTGGTTCAAAAGAACCTAGAGTCTAAAGTGACTCCTCCTATGTGTTACACTTTTGGGTCGTATCAAATGATATATACCGTCATCCTTAAGGGTGATGGTATAAAAAGTACTATTCACCCAAACCTACGATATCGCCACTATACAAGACAGTTGTTTGTATGCAAGGGGAACTAGTTCACTGTCTATGGATAACTAGTACGTAATTAGTTCCTTAATAGTATTATTCCCTTTTGGAAAACTTTGGTTTTATTTACTATTTTGTGTTTTTTTTTGATCACTTCATACTCACATGTTCGAACGATTGCATTAGCTCCTCCACACGCTGTGGTGGATTTCCATTGCCTATTGGAAACTCAACACCATCAACGGGGAAGGGTGCTGGCGCTCCAGAGGGCGACGATGGGCTACCATAATCGGGACCACGACGGTTATTCGTATTGGTGGTAGACGATGAATAATTATAGGTTATCGTAGTGTTTGGTGGATGACCATTGGCAGGATAGCCAGGACCACCATGAGGTGGATAGCCAGGACCACCGTGAGGTGGATAGCCAGGGCTGCCATTAGGTCTTTGCACAATGGGCGTTACATTTTTGGGTGCCATTAATGGCTCATTTGGTGGACCACCGGGACCACCATGCAGGGTATTCACCGTATTTGTAGATTCCTTGTAGAAGTAGCGATGTGTGGTGGGTGGCCCATGGAGTGGTGCATGGGGTCCCTGTGATGGACTGTGAGGGCTGTGTGGACTATGGGGACTATGAGGACCCGCATTATATGGCACATTGGGACCGAGATTAGGACTATGCGGATAGCCAGGACGGTCGGTATTGGTAGTGGTGGTAGTATTGTGTATATTATAAACAATGGTATTAGTCGGCTCGCCCGGTGGTGGTGCATTCCTGGGCTGCAGTGGCAGCGTGTTATTCCTCAACGTGTTCGTCTCGTAGTGCTCGCGAACTTCATAACTTTGATTGGCCACAAGCGGTTTATCGCTGCCCTTGTTCAAAGTGGAATAACTTTCAGTGTTATAGACAACAGTTTGTGGTATGTTCGGTACAGGATGTGATGATGATGGCTGCACCACATTATTGGTCTCATTCGTTTGCACCGTATTGTAATGGATCTTACGGCTCAGGGTATTCGAGGTAGGTGGTGGTGCATTGGCTGGTATCTCATAGGTGTACGTGCGGACAGTAGTTGTGACCTTGGTGCCGGGCATCGGCAAGATGTCGTCGTTGAGAGTGATGTTCTTTAAGTCTTCCTCCAGATGGGTGGTGGTGGCAACGGTGGAATTTGCAGTGGGCACAAATTCGGGTTTGTTCAAAGAGCGATTGCTTTCGTAGACTTTAGTTTGTTGTTTGGTCTCATAGAAGCCGCCACCGGGTGAAAGGTTCTCTGCAAGAGATTAAGGGGTTTTAATAAAAAAAATATTTAAAACTTTTGCAAGGCATTGAGACGACTTACTTGCTGCATAGGGCTTATCCAAAGTTTGATAATCATTGCGCACCAAAGAACCATTCGATCTCAGGGTGCTGTAGTCGGCTGTGGGATACGGCTCGACATCATCCACCAGACCTCCACCACCTGACCGATTGCTGGTTCTAACAACTCTGGTAGTTTTGGTTATCATACCCGTGGAGGGATCTTCATTGGTAGAACGTTCACTGTGGGGGTTGGAGAAATGCACATGTTATTAAATGTTTGTTGGATATAGAAATTTGGTTTTTCATTACTTACATTGTTCTATAATTTAAAGAATGATCTGAAAAGTGTTTAAAAAATAAATATTAGGAAAGAATTTTACAAAAAATAATGTAATATAAAAAAGAGTTTGATTACACTATGACACAATTTGAGGGTCATTGTCTCGGGGGTGAACCAAACCAATATCAAACGATAACATTTGACCTCAGTAAAAAAACCCACTGCTCCACTACATCACAATTTTTTGTGAGGACAGAGGGTTAAACTAAAATATTCCCCTGGAAATTCTAATGTAGGATTCCGAAGACATGAACTATTCCTTATCTAATTTTACACATGATTTTTCATTTTCTTTTATTTGAATTTTGACCAAAAAAAAATCAAATTTTAACCACTGTTAACAAAAATTGTGACGTAGTGGAGCAAAATGGAGTTTAGAGTTTTGTAACTAAGGTCAAATGCTATCGTCTGATATTGGTTTGGTTCACTCCCGAAAAAGTGTGTGCACTGTGTTAACTTCTATAGCAATAAGGTCTCAAAATTAATAAAAAAATAAACTGTTAAGAGAAATCACAAACTTAAAATTTAATTTAAAAAAAGCTTTACTAGAACAAAAATTACTAATTATTTAAGCGCCCATGAATTAAGACCCTTGATTTAATTTCCTCCCCTTATAATGTATCTGGATCAGTGGTGTTCATTTCATAGAACAATTGTTCCCGCTCAACTCACATGTATTCTTACTCTCTTGCTTTAAGTCGTCACTGAAACAGCGACGAATGAACATGTGCAGCGGATGTATGCCGATGTTTTTTTTAATGCACAAAAAAACACAACTATATTAATAATTAAATTTTAAAACTATTTTATTTAGAATGAAATAAGTCCCCCTAATGTATATATGTATATACTATGTATGTGTATATACATTAAAACTGCTTTTTATCCATTCAACATTTCTTATAGTGCAATTCTCTTTTTCTCACCAACACAATTACATTTTCACTTTTGAACAGCACTGATCTGGATTTATCCATGAAAGCTCTCTCTCTCTCCTGTGAATTGTATTTATGTATTTATAAGTACTAAAAGGTATCGAGATCGCTCCTTAGCGATCTCTTCGTTAGTTAAATACTTCAACCCAACCCCCGCAGTCGTGACTGTTTTCCCTTACTCGCCCACAAGTGTATACGGTTAACCCTTAAACAATAAATTGTAATAATTAAATTATACTAAGACGGAAATAAAAAGTGTTCTGCTTCCTGGTCTTCGCGCACAAAAGGTAACCCCAAATACGCCACTAAGTCTGGAAATTAAACCCCCTACTAATTCCGTTCTCGGTATTTTTATCCCCCCTATAATTCTTGTGTGAGTCTTTGCTAGATCGGCTCACCCCCTCAACACTAATGTTAAGCCGAAAGATATAGATTTTAATCATTTTGCGTCATTCTTTATCGACACATAGCCTATGTAGGTAAATTCTTTATGTTAAATTTTTAATTAATTTTCTTAATTTAAATGAAACAAAAATAGCGCTTTAAATTCGATCTCTTTCATATAAGTTGATCTTATATCTTAGTATCTTACCTCTATCTCTAGTAACTTCACGTTCATTTTTCAAATCTTCCAATAAGGCATCTAATTGATCAATATTTTTATCGGCCGATTTGTCTATGTAAGAGCCACTACTGCCGGGGCCCGATGTGGAATATTGATATGATGCGGTCTTGTAGGCATAGCCTTTACTATTATCCTACAAAAAACAAAACAAAACAAAACATATAAATTCCTTAATATTTCAGGGCTATCTCATTTTATCACAATCACACACTTACCTTGCCACTTGTCCATTTTGAGGGCGAATCTCTTAAAGAGGACGAATAATTGTCCGAACGGCTGCTGTACTGCATTATTTAAAAATTAATCTATACAAAATGCGTGGTTCCTTAAAAGAGAAGAGTAAACAATTGATTTTTTTTTATTTATTTTATTTATGATATTTTCTTTTAAGAAATGAAGTCATTCACAACAAGCGAAGATCATTAATTTTAATTTTTCATTCGGTCCGTTTATGGATACAGACAACGTCGACAGCAGATTATGGCGCAGTAGCGCCCGTTTAACTAACCATGGATGCGGCGGGGCCATGTGTGCATTTGTAATTTGTGATGATTTTGTGTTTATTCAAGGAATCCATTGAATTCACTTTGCGAAACGAAACGAACAAAAATAAATAAAATACTTATATATTGAATAAGAAGATACTCTCAAAATTCAATGTCTCTAAATTAGTCATTGTTTATATTTTTGAATTTTTTTTCGTATTACTCGTATGTTGTAGTATCTGTTTGTTGGGTTGACCTCGAAAATGGATTTAACAACAATATGTTTCACTTGAAAGGAATATGAGTTACAGTAGTAGTTGGCTAAAATAAGAGGAAAGGGATTGAGGGAGATGTAAGCTAAGTGTATTTAGCGGAAATTCACGTAGTATACTAATAATACATTAAAAAAGATAAGGAATTTTTGACCAACTTGTAAAAAAAAAATATTTTTGTAAAAAAATAATACAGTTGTTTAAATGCGTTCTATTTTTCAAGAATTGTGTTAACCATAACCAATAAACTATGCGATTGTTTCGCCATTCACGCCAAAGCAAAAAAGTGCAATCTTGGTTAAAAATTGTGTATGATGTGCAGCAATTTACACAGTACAACATTTTTCAGCTCATTGATTTGGGACTCAATTCTGAGAACTGCACGTTAAAGTAGCCCCAAAAAGAAGAAGTTCCGCAAGTTGCCAAACAAAAGAGCCTAAAACGTAACCAATTCCCCTATACGATACCTAATTACTTCAAATCGATATTAAATTATTATGGCATGTAACTTGACAAAACGAATGATGCACAACTTGTTCTTTTTGGAGCTACTTTCCCGTGCAGTTCCCAGAATTGAGTCACAAAATCATATTACATCGTGCAACACTTATTAATTATTAGTCATGAAAATTACGATAAAATATTAAACAAACTGTTTACCTAATATTTCACGGTTGCGTTTAAAAGGACTTCAAATTTTAAAGGGTATTATTATTGAAAAAAAAATTACATTTTTCTACCAGTCTAAGTAAGACGATATGGATATCAAATAAAAGGGGACACTTTGGGCTATCTAAAAATATAAATATATTTTTAGAGAGTGGAACATAACAGTTAAAAAACGGAAATTTGCAATAATTATCCTTCATTATCCTTTAAAAAAAAAACGTTTTGAAAAAAATATATTTTGCGGATCTCATTGCTCTGCTATTCATATTCGTTCAATAGTTTGTTTTTTATAACTGAAAAACATGTTTTTTTTTTAACTGATAACACAGTGCAACACACTTTTTCGGGGGTGAACCAAATCAATATCAAACGATAGCATTTGACCTCAAAAACAAAAACTTACACATTTTTTTTACAGTGGTTTGAAATTTGATATATTTCGTCAAAAGTCGAATCAAAGAATATGAAAAATTATGTTTAAAAAAACATTTGGGATAGTTCATGACTTTCTGAGGTTTTATCTGTTATTACAAGTGGATTTCAATATCCTCCAGTTGTCCGTTTGGAAGTTATGGAAGAAATATTAATTATCCAAAAATATGTAATTTGTATGGAAGATATCAGAAGGGGTTAACCGATAAAGTCCATTTTCATTCCCAAGTCAAACTTTCGCGTGTGTTCATCTTATGCAAAATTTGATGGAATTCAGTGTTCTTACAAAAAAGATATGTATGTAAAACTATGGGGGTTTATTCGGTCATCTGTATGGGAAGGGGTGTGACAAAGGTTTTGGTTTTCTGATGGTTTATCTGTTATTACAAGTGAATTAAACTGACCAAATTCAAATATCCCCCAGTTTTCCGAAGAAAGAGAAATATTTATTATCAAAAAATAGGTAATTTTGTATGGGAGTTACCAGAAGGGGAGGGACAATTCTGGCCATTTTTACTTCAAATTCAATTACTTCGTTGTGGATAAAATTAATACTGACAAATTTTCATATGGATCAGTTACGTTTTACTCGAGTTATCCTGCCCATCCCTAAGGGTGATGGTAAAATTATAAATTTCGAACCCCGGTAGCGACCTCTAAACCTTTGAGAAAAAATTTAAAAAATTTACAGAAAGCTTTTTTGTACTTTTTTTGTCAAATAAGAATCAATCTAAGGTTGGTATAACACTAATTTTTTAGTGTTAATAACTTCACTATTTTTCAAGATCAACTTTCAAAAAAATTTCAGATGTTATTAAAAATGTTGTACTAATTATCAATTTCGTTGGCTTAAATATTAAAAAAAAAACTTAATTTTAAGGGATAAATTAAAAAAAAAGTTTATAAAGAATAAAAAAGAGAGAATATTTTTATGCAATACACCATTTGTTTAGACAGACCGACGGGTCTATTTAGATTTTTCTTCTATTTGTAACGCCCATAACGAGGCCCATGATCAGTGTCGAATTTTGGGTCGATTTAAAGAAGTCCGTCTGTCCTTTCGATTACAATCGCAATTTAAGAGCTATATAGCTGAAATTTGGAAAGCAAGCTTTATCCTGTAAGTCGAAATTAAGCCGAAACTACAAATACCCCCTTCCTGTCTTCTTGATAACAGTCGTAATTTAAGAGCTATCTGGTTGAAATTTGGAATGCAAGCTTTATTCTCTATGTTGAGATTAAGTTATAAGATGATCCAAATCGGCCAAATACTACTCCCACCTCCCAAACAATATGTCCCTTTTTGGGCTCTAAAAAATAACTTGAAGAGAATTGTGCTATTCGCGATCTTAAGTGTCTTGAGTATTTGTTGTAAACATTTAAAATAATTTTTTTTTTCTTAAATGTAGTGTGTGTTTCGTTTTTATAAGAATTTGAAATTTACTTCAAATTCTAAATACTGCAACACTTGACCGAATACATATGATCGTTTTCCTTTTAAATTTGACTTCCGATTCGTAATAAGCAATCTTGAAAACACTTTAGACACAATATCAGCTAATTTCAAGCATTTTCTTTTATAAAATGGTCGCAATTTTTCTGATTTTTTGGATAAATATTTGACATTTGATTTGAAAACAGTGACCGCCTTTGGAAGTTTCCTCCTATTAAGTCGAAATTTTTCACAATTCCACCTAATGTGCATTTTAACTTAAAACTACTAATGATGCACTTCGTTTCATCGTACTCGTACTTAGAATGTAAGAAAATTTTGCGCCCAAAACTATCACATTGTTATTATTACCAATTATATGTATTTTCTTAATAAAAATATAAAGCGTTTATTCCATATTAATATAAAATTTTAAGTACCACATTTAATTTCAATATCAAGTTTGATTTCTTAATATAAAAATCATGTATTCTATATATCAACATCAGTTTTTTCAATACAAAATTGCATTTTTTTAAATATATATATATATATGATTTGTTAATGTCCACCGAGATCGAAAAAAAAAGTTTTAAATAAATTTTTTTCTGACTTGTATTAGTTAACATATTTACCGATGATGCAAGTGCACTCATATCATAAACTATTTGTTACAATATTAAATAACTCCAATAATAGTGAAAAATTATCAGTTTGCTGCAAAATTTTGATTTTATTTTATTGACGTTCTAATGTAACATTCGTGATCCCTAATTTCGCAAATAAATTTTTTTATAAATTATCAAAAAGGAAATTTGTGTCACATCATGCAACGTGAAAAAATTTTGAAGTTTAGCGAATTGTAAAATAAATTTATAATATTCCAAATCAAATGGAAAAAGGTTTTAACAAAAAAAAATTCGGGTCAATTCGCACTGGTTTGTTTTTTTGTGAAAGAAGAAAAAAATGAAAATGAATCTTTATTTGCTAATATTTTAGGACCATCAATTTAGAGGATAAAACTTCTTAAGTACTTTTACACAAAAAGATAAAGAATTAATAATAAAAAATCGAGTTTTTCATTGTTTCTCATCTCATTGAAACGTACGAACTGTCACATATATGTGACTATGGAATTGCCCATATAGATATTAAATGTAATTTTTTAATATCTATTTTGAATTGTTTTGTAAATATCAAATTTAGTAAAATTTGTATTTTCCAATATTAATTGTGTTTTCTCAATACCATTATCAAATTAAATTTTTTTAATACCAAATTTAATTTCACATATATGTGACTATGGAATTGCCCATATAGATATTAAATGTAATTTTTTAATATCTATTTTGAATTGTTTTGTAAATATCAAATTTAGTAAAATTTGTATTTTCCAATATTAATTGTGTTTTCTCAATACCATTATCATATTAAATTTTTTTAATATCAAATATAATTTTATCAATATTTTAAATTTAATTTCTTGTTCACCAGTATAAATTTAAATATTCAGTTTGAAATTGTATTTTCCAATATAAACTTATGTTCCCTCAATAATTATTTCCTTTACTCAAAATCTTATTTTGTTTTTATAATATTAATTTCTCATTTCATATAAATTGTTTTCCTTCATTAATAATTTAAAATTTCGCAAATCGTAATAAAGTTTCTTATCTAATAATTAAGCAAAATGTATTGATATTAGTCCAACTCGCAATTTACATACGAACATACAATCACAGCTACTTCTTATGACACCTTATTTCAAACAATGCATTTGTTTGCCAATTAGAACGTTTTGTAAAAAAACAGACTGTTCCTACTCTTTAATTGCTCTCCATTGTCATGTTCTCATTATTACTACATATTATGTAGCTTCTGTTTGCAGTGCGTACAACATTGGGTAACGTTGAAAAAGTCGTTACATTAACATGTTTCAAAAGTATGTACTTGCAATGAGAATGAGTAAATTTTACACTTGTTTTTATTATTGTAGAATCTACAATGTAGATATTTTTAGCCTTATTAAGTCAACAAGTAAACACACAGAGAGAGAGAGAGAGAGAGAGAGAGAGAGGAGATACACAAACAATACGACAATTTAGCTGCATAATAACGAAAACAAACAAACAAACAATAACAATAAAGCGTTTCACACTATCGAAATAAGTAACAGCAGCAAATGCAATAAATTAATGACATCACATTTAATTTTTTTTATAAGCCAAAAATCATAATGGTGCCGTTATACACCGATTCATTTCAATTTTGAAAAAATATTCTCAAAAATTCCCTTCAGCAAGCAAGAACTTTTTATTAATGCAGGGGAGGCGGTTCACTGTACTTCTACATTTAAGATAACTCTTCTCAAGGTTAACATATAAATCTTTTGTGAATATACGATATAACGTTAAAGATGTAGATCATGATGATGACCATAAGATATTCCTTTTAGAAAATTCGATGAGAGCGTCTGACGAAAATCTCATAAATTGTATGGAGAAATCTCAATTTTAGTGAGGCGCATCGCATCACATAAATATTATAAATCATAATAAAATAGGCAGAACGCAGAGCCATCATATTATAACCTCCCCCACCCCTGTGCTCTATCTCCTCCCTTGTATCTATAAGGCACACAGTACAGGTTTCTTGGGAGCCGCTCTATATATATTGTTAGTGCTTTGGCCTCTGTTTAGGACGGACGAGGCCGGCAGGCAGACAGACAGAAACACGATTGTCATATTACAATTAATTCATTCATTCATTGAACAATTGATCATTGTACATTCATCATATTTATGGGGGGACGACTCATTGTATATAAACTGGTGTCTAAATTAATGAAGGAACGACCAAACACCAACGACGCGTCGTTTGCCACAACCATGTCCGCACACACAAAGCGCAAAACGCCGCAACCGCTGTAAATGATGATCGTCGCACCGCTTCTGCCCCTGAAATTTCAATATTTCGCAGTAGTATAATATTTATGCGATGGAGACATAAATAGCCGCCATCCAAATTGGCCGACTGTCAGATATAATAATAATTGTGTAGCCTGAATAATGATTATTATTATCTTTTTTTTTTGGTTGTTTGTTGTTAACAACAAATACAAAATTAACTCTATCGTAGCATCTGAAGAACATATGGTTTTGTTTCTTTTTGTTGCTGCCGTTTTGTGTTTTTTTTTTTGTTGTCTGGTGGCGTAAAGAAAGGTGGCGGTCTCATTTACGTTGTAGCGAGCGTGTGTACAACGCACAGTGGGTGGAATTGTGTTAAGAAATTACACAGTACAACATTTTTCAGCTTATTGATTTGGGACTCAATTCTGAGAACTGCACGTAAAAGTAGCCCCAAAAAGAAGAAGTTCTGCATCATTCGTTTTGTCAAGTTACATGCCATAATAATAATAATAATAATGTCGATTAATATCGATTTGAAGTTAGTAAGTATCGTATAGGGGAATTTGTCACGTTTTAGGCTCTTTTATTTGACATAACTCGAGAACCACTAGTCCGATTTGAAACGAATTGAAAAAAATAAGAATTACAATTCCTTTCATCTTTTTTGTAGCACTTTTGTACTCCGTGGCGTATGATTTACGTGGAATATTACTTATGATAATTATACGCCACCATACAGTATTTATGTTATGTCAAACAAAAAAGGGCCTAAACGTGACAAATTTCCCTATACGATACTTACTAACTTCAAATCTATATTTAATTATTATGGCATTTAACTTGACAAAACGAATGATGCAGAACTGGGGCTACTTGCAAATGCAGTTCTCACATTTTTGAGTTTTTGTTTTTAATAATAATTTTGTTGATGAATTAAAACCAAAAACGTGAGTAACATGGTTACACCCGTCCATATGGAATTGCCCAAATAAATTTTTTCATATCTAGATCATTTTAATTTGTAAAATTTTTATAATTTTACAGGTAACTTATTCAAAGTTATAAGTCTCATTAAGAAGTAAGGACATATCGGCTTTTTAATTGATTTCCACTTATCTCAGATATATATGTATATATCTTCCTTTGTCAACTTGTTCTAAAAGATCTAAAGGACATAAAAAATCTTAATTTCCCATTACAACCCATGAATGAGGTATGGGATAGCTTCTCGCGTTGTTGTGAATTAACACGCTTTCTATTTTTAGATTCACAACTAACGGCACCAACTTGTTTATCGACGAATGCGAACGTCACTGTTTTGAGAAGCTCTTACTAGACATACCGATTGACTCGACACTAATACTGCGAAGTTGCTGTCAACAACATTCGAGGGGAGCCGACAATGAAATAAAAATTTTCTTTTAAGATGACTGGAGCCAGGAGAAACCTGTGAAAAAACCCAATTTGTCAAGAAATGGGGCATATAAACTTTTGCATAAGTCTTAAAAGAACTTTATGTAAAACAGAAACCAAGTCGCGATTACAAAATGTTCAATACAAATCAATTTTAATTCTCTTTTTTCACATATTCCCCCACTGTGTTTGTACCATATTCACTGCCTGCTGATATATATCAACACATCAATATTCACATATTCTTTTCGAAAAAAAAAAATTTAAATAAAAACAGTTCAATGAGAAAGCAATATAAATTAGTAAAGAAAACAACGAAAAAAAAACGAGTCAAGTCAAGTCGAGAGAACAACACACAAGTTTTATATGACTTCAAAACATGTATGACCGAGAGAACAACACACAAGTTTTATATGACTTCAAAACATGTATGACCGCTTTTGTATATTATCGAAGGAGATATGATGGGGAGGATAATTGCACCTGTAGAGAAGAGGACTACGTCATCATCGAACATAACATACAACGTCAGACACACAATATCTGTGATGGTGGGAGTAAGAAGTCGAAGGTTATTGTTGTGTTAATATATAAGTATGCACATATACATATGTAACACAATCAATCCAAAAAAAGATCAATCCTTAGGAAACCACAAGGACAACAATGCAAACGAGTTTGTATACCACAATACGAGGCCATATGATATACGAAGGCCATGGTCGGCCAATCACTTGATGTCATCTGTCAAAATACTACTAACACAGAGAAGACAATGGCAATGGAGTCGCCTTGAAAATGAAAATTTGTGTGTTTGTGCTTTCATTGTCATTTCCTATAAGAGTGAATTCAAAATTGTGTATTTATAAACACAATAAATAAATATCTATATAAAATCTGACAAAAAAAATATTATCTGTGGGTACATACATACATATTTCCATAATTATTATAATAATTTGTGAATTGGAAACATTTCTCCACAGTTGATGTTTCAACGGAAATTGAAAATTAAAATTGTGCGCTATATTGCTTTAAAATGTAATTTGGTTTAATAACTACAACTAATTGCTGCAGCTATAAACTTAGAACGAATAATAGGCAATGCCGTCTGTATTTGTATTTAAATACAATAAGTGCGATGAGAACGAGTTAGGTATGATGAGTAGGGAATAAGAGGGTTGAATTTTCGGGATTAGAGAACAAAATAAATATTAATCACCGAAAATCACTTTATTGTCTTTTAAAATATTCCCCATGAAGATTTATACACTTTTGCATGTGTTTGACCCATTTGTCGAAACACTTTTCCACTCTGATGGAGGTATCTTCAAAACATACATTCTGAATTCAGGTGTCTAAAAACTCTCAGTTTGTTTTTTACGTCCTGCCAAGTCAGGTCAGTACGGTAGATGACCCATCAAATCGTTGTTTTGGGTGCTCAAAAATTCAGTTGTTTGAGCCGATGTGTGAGAGCTCGCATTGTTGTGGTGAATCCGTCTTCGGCGGTTGGTTCTTGGAAGGTATGGTTGTGTTGTTCTAGTGGTACGGTTGCGACATGTCCAGTTTTTCTGATAAAACAGGCGACCACTTGCTTGGAAGTGCATCAGGCGCGAACAACTATTGTTGGATTTGGCTTATCTTGAAACACCCATACAGTTGACTGCTGTTTACATTCGGGCTCATACGCATAAATCCAGGATTCATCACCTGTCACGATGTCATAGACGTGTTTCGAAGCACCGCGATCGTATATTTGGATCATTTCTTTCGACCTATCGACACGAACCTTTTTTGAGCGATTGACAAATTGTGTGGGATCCTACGCGAACAAATTTTTTTTTGACAGTCAAATGTTTATGCGATATTGAATGTATGCTGGTCCCACTAATGCCTAAGGTTGTCGCAATCTCACGATAGGTCACATGACGATCTTGCAAAATCAGTTCGAGCACAGCATCAACGGTTTTCAGAACAACAGCTGATTTTGGACGACTTTCACGAAATTCGTCTTGGAGTGAACTAGGACCACGATTAATTTCACCATACCATCGATAAACACTGGTCCTTGATGAAGCTTCATCGCCAAAAATTGAATTAAGTTCATCCATGCACTATTGCTGAGTTAATCCACGTTGGAACTTATAAAAAATAATCGCACGAAAATGTTTACGATTTAATTCCATTTTTGGACCAAGATGAATCTTTCAAGTTACTGTAAACAACACAAATAGCACTCGTATGTCAAAACGTTCTGAGCACGTATAACCTCAAAAATGTCCAACTTTACGATAGAGCTGTCAGTTGCCAGATTGCAACACTAGGGTTGCCTGATTCCGACACATAAAATTCAACCCTCGTAGGTTTATACCCAGAAAATAATTGGCAATGAGCCTTAATGAACGGACAAACAATACATCAGAGTAGTTAAGTAGTTAATAAAAGTCGTTGTCATATATTATATGGTGGATAGAACACGCGAGTATCACGCTGGTGACCTAGGTTTAACCCCTGTTACCACCATCTATATTTTTTTGATCAGCTCTCCTAACTCGATTTTAGGATAGCAATTTCCGAGCACGTTGTTGTGTTAGCAGCTGGTGGAAGTAGCTGGGGTGATAATTCTTTATACCGATTTTCAATTTATCGGCACTCGATCGGGCATATAATCCGTTTATCATACGATCATTGTTGGCAACTTTGTTTCCTTCCTTTGTAGATAACAAGGTTTGTGTCAAGGATTGTTAGGTGCTGTAGTTGTGAGTTTTAACCGCCAAATTCCTCCAAAGATGGCGCCAGCTGGTTTGTTGATTTATATGCGATGTTGATAAATCATTTTCCTTGGTCCTTGCGCAATCTGGATTTTTGTAGTGGAAGCATCTGGGATGTCTTTTGTTGGCTGGAGAACTCGAAAGTATTTGAAATGTAATTTTTCATCGATGTTGATTTGGCCAGTGCCCTGTCCGGGAATCGAACCCGGCACCTTCGGATTGCTAGTCTACGTCGCTTCCACTGAGCTATTGAAGGCCACAGTAGTCCTTCCTTATAAGGAATGCAGAACGCATGATTTTTCATCAGATTCATGCAGTACAAATAACAGGGGTATTGCATGCCTTCTAAATGAGAAAGATTTGTTAATAGGTTTTCTTTCAACTTTTATGAGGGCCTGCCAGAGGCCTTTGCAAAGAATGCAGAGGGATTTCATACACATACCCTCTCATTCCAAATAACAGGGATATTGCATGCTTTCCAGATAGAAAGAATTGTTAATATCCGTGGAAGGTGTCCCATAGGGCCTTCTAATGGAAAGCGGCGACGGTAGGCCTTGTTTTCCAATCTCACGCAATGTAAAAAACAAAGGAAGACAATAGGTCAAGGAAGGCATACCGGATCCAAAAGAATCCCTTTAAACTCAAAAAAAGGTCTTCCTTATCATGATTTCCGCAGCTGGGTATCTTCAGAAACTGTAGGTCCCGTTGTATAAGTCTTAAATTGGAAGCGTGTTGCCATACTCAAATGCGAGCAGCTCACCCATATGCCACTCTTGGACTGCAAAAAAAAATGAATACAAAGTTCATTCTCAGGACTCGGAGTATTTACTTGATCCCTCTCATCGTTACGATATCTCCTTAGTAAATCATTGTTCTCAAGACATCTAAACTATATTTCGCGACCTAAAGTCGTAAATTTTTCCCAAATGTATTTTTTGATGTAGAACGCAAGATAAATTGAAAACGTATCTGGCTTAAAATAAAAACCCACCAAAAATATATGCGTCGTCACCTTTCATACACATAATTGAATTAAAAGTTTTGAAAGTTTGTCCCTCCCGAAAAATTTGTTAATTTTAGATTTACACCCTTTGCGACTTTAGGTCGCGATTTGTTGTTTCTTTGCAAATCTTATACTATTGTTATTTGGAACTTTAAAGAAAACCTAATAATATTTTAAAATTATATTTCAAATTTAAATTAAAAAAGGCATCACTTAACATTTTGAATTTTCAATTATCAACAGTAACATTAGAAATTCAAAGGACATCAATTAAAAGAACATAGATTGAAATTTTTTGCAGTCACAGTTATACCTGTTAGATTACGTTGTATGTATTAAAAAGTTGCTTCAATTTGTCGTCGTCAATTGTAAGAGATGCCAACATTTTACAACCCAAGTGCAAATGCACCCCTACAGACACACAGGTCTTATCTAAATGGCGTGAGAATTTTGTATGCAATCACTTTTCATCAGATCAGAATGTCAAAACAATTTATTATCTAAAATAATTTCCATCGACAGATGGCGATATACATATCAAATTGACATAAGATCATAATCATTTTGGGGTAAAACACTAAAAAACAACAAGATCCTAAAATATCGGTTACGATATCATTGTAATAATATATAAAATGATGAGTTAATATAAGCGATCGTCAAGCACAGTAAGACATATTCATCATTTGATACGATCAAATCTATATTTCTGTGGACAGCGATCACCTTAATAAATGCCGACCAAACAATCAAGAGAAAGCTTTCAAATTGACAATCGGTTACGTTGTTATAAAAGATTTGTTCCACTTATTGCGCATAAACTCACGAACTATTCTCCATGTTTCATTAATGAAATGTAAAATGATTTTTTAGACCTTTTTTAATTCGTAA